>CAMRHE010000265.1:2342500-2917843 GCA_947044405.1 Leptodactylus fallax
AGCAGCTGAACTTTCATAGGCAAAATAATGATGCAATTTTGACTCAGTTGCTGACACTAGGGTTTGAATTTGACAAAATATGCATGGAGATTGTATTTTTTGCCTGTGTGTTTCCTGTAGCTTTAATAGTGTTGTAAAAATGAATATTTTTATTTGTTACAAAGTGCAAATATTTCTAAAAATGTAAAAGCTTTACTCCATCTCATGTTCTTGCATTAGAGAAATGTGCCCTATAGATGAAAACACATAATTACACTTACAAAATATTTGAAATTATGCAAAAATACTGCAATACAATATAAATTATGCAGCAATTGAACATATAAGAAGGTACCAAGCAATGTTGTCGATAAAGCAGAAGCATACTTACCAACTTTGTGGTTTGGAAAAATAGGAACATGTAAGCCCTGTCCCCAAGGAATTCCCCAAGCCCCCCCCAAATTGGGAAATAATGCCCATCTCCTTTCAGGCCAAGACATTCCTGAATTTGCCAGGATTGCTACAGAAAATTTGGGACAGTCCCAGCTAACTCTGAACAGTTGGCAAGTATACAGAAGACAGCTGTAAACTTCTGATATTGAGAATGGACTGTCAATTACAGTGAACACGAAGTGAAACTTTAGCATTCTCTGATGCTCATATGTAACTGTATCTGTCTGTAAGTAAAAGTGAGTTGTGCCAGAGCATATACATTAAATAAATACTGTTTCTGGCACAGTTATTGGGGCCACGGGGGGACTCAGTTGGAACTGTAGTTGCTACTCATGCAGGGCACCATAACATGACATTTATGGGACAATCCGGCTGCTACTCATGTGACAGTGTAGTTGGCATTCATGGGGGGCACTATACTTGGTTCTTAGGAAGGCACAATGTGACTTTAATGGGGAACTCTAGCTAGCACGTATGTAACATTTTAGTTGGTAGTCATTGGGGCATTATACTGATGAGGGCACCAATGTGGTAAACTATGTGGGCATATGTAATTAGTACTTATGTGGGAACCTGATTGATGCTTATAAGAACATGGTGGCATGACACTCATGAGTGACCTTTGTCTTGCTTGGGGAGCATAACTAAATTATTGTATTTTTGTATTATATTTTATCATTTTGGAAGCTTGGTGTCATGGTTGAAATTTGGATTACAATTAAACAATATACATACATAATATTACTTCTAGATGTAAACTGTATTTAAACTACAAATTGTCTAATCCTACAACTTTTTCTTACCTTCATTACAGGGAGCTGTTGTGGAAACTATACTTACTTAAGCAACCTCACAATGGCATTCCAGTGGTTGTGAGAGTATAACATCACCAGATGACCTTCCCTGTGATCTTCACCTGCAGAAACTCTCAGCTATTTAAAGACAAATGTTGCTAGCTTGAAACTAACATAACCAAAATGTCAGCTCAAAATGTCTTTGATCTTTAACCTTTCAACTAATTATGATGAACTATAGAAACTCTTTAATGAGCCTTAACAGTTTAAGAGTTAAAAAATAAATAAAGAACATTCTAAGGATTATATGTCAATGGGTTTTGTGTAAATTGACAACCATTTATACAAAAACCCAAGAGTTCTTTGTTTACTATAAGGATACCAGTCTAGCCCATGTGGTAATGGAAAAAATTTACAGTTACACACTCTAAAGGCGTTTTTTTTCTGGAATTTCTATTGATCGTGGCATAGTGTGGTTGAGACCTTGTAACCTTTTTCACATTGCTGTAAAGGTTCAATTTAAGGACTCATACACAATAATATAAAAGTTCCACAGACGTTATGAATTGTACCCTTTAAATATCTCTGATTTCATGTCACAATCCATTGAAGTGTAAAGCAGTGGGTGTGGACCAGCTATACCACTGAATGAATTTGGGCTACTCCTGAGAGCATTGTCAAAATAGTGACTTGGTATTCACTTGTCACTGTAGTGAGGTCAATTGGATTTCGCTGCAGAGAACCATGAGGTCATTTACTGCTGAGAAACCAGTGTATGGCACCAGGGGGACAAGAAGTTATGAGGTCAATGAGCAAGATGAGAAAGTCAATAGTGGTACTACAGGTGATAAGAGTACATACAGTGCTGGCCAAAAGTATTGGCACCCCTGCAATTCTGTCAGATAATACTCAATTTCTTCCAGAAAATGATTGCAATCACAAATGCTTTGGTAATAATATCTTCATTTAACTTGTCTTCAATGGAAAACCACAAAAAGAATTGTCAAAAAGCCAAATTGGATATAATTCCACACCAAACATAAAAAAGGGGGTGGACAAAAGTATTGGCACCCTTTGAAAAATCATGTGATGCTTCTCTAATTTGTGTAATTAACAGCACCTGTTACTTACCTGTGGCACATAACAGGTGGTGGCAATAACTAAATCACACTTGCAGCCAGTTGAAATGGATTAAAGTTGACTCAACCTCTGTCCTGTGTCCTTGTGTGTACCACATTGAGCATGGAGAAAAGAAAGAAGACCAAAGAACTGTCTGAGGACTTGAGAAGCAAAATTGTGAGGAAGCATGAGCAATCTCAAGGCTACAAGTCCATCTCCAAAGACCTGAATGTTCCTGTGTCTACTTGTCTACTGTGCGCAGTGTCATCAAGAAGTTTAAATCCCATGGCACTGTGGCTAACCTCCCTAGATGTGGATGGAAAATAAAAATTGACGAGAGATTTCAACGAAAGATTGTGCGGATGGTGGCTAAAGAACCTCGACTAACATCCAAACAAGTTCTAGATGCCCTGCAGTCCGAGGGTACAACAGTGTCAACCCGTACTATCCGTTGGCGTCTGAATGAAAAGGGACTCTATGGTAGGATACCCAGGAAGACCCCACTTCTGACCCAGAGACATAAAAAAGCCAGGCTGGAATTTGCCAAAACTTACCTGAGAAAGCGAAAAACTTTTTGGAAGAATGTTCTCTGGTCAGATGAGACAAAAGTAGAGCTTTTTGGGAAAAGGCATCAACATAGAGTTTACAGGAAAAAAAAAGAGGCCTTCAAAGAAAAGAACACGGTCCCTACAGTCAAACATGGCGGAGGTTCCCTGATGTTTTGGGGTTGCTTTGCTGCCTCTGGCACTGGACTGCTTGACCGTGTGCATGGCATTATGAAGTCTGAAGACTACCAACAAATTTTGCAGCATAATGTAGGGCCCAGTGTGAGAAAGCTGGGTCTATCCTCAGAGGTCATGGTTCTTCCAGCAGGACAATGACCCAAAATACACTTCAAAAAGCACTAGAAAATGGTTTGAGAGAGAGCACTGGAGACTTCTAAAGTGGCCAGCAATGAGTCTAGACCTGAATCCCATAGAACACCTGTGGAGAGATCTCAAAATGGCAGTTTGGAGAAGGCACCCTTCAAATCTCAGGGACCTGGAGAAATTTGCCAAAGAAGAATGGTCTAAAATTCCAGCAGAGCATTGTAAGAAACTCATTGATGGTTACCGGAAGCGGTTGTTCGCAGTTATTTTGTCTAAAGGTTGTGCTACCAAGTATTAGGCTGAGGGTGCCAATACTTTTGTCCGGCCCATTTTTGGAGTTTTGTGTAAAATGATCAATGATTTGACTTTTTTTTCATTCTCTTTTGTGTTTTTTCATTGCAAGCAAAATAAATGAAGATATTATTACCAAAGCATTTGTGATTGCAATCATTTTCTGGAAGAAATTGAGTATTATCTGACAGAATTGCAGGGGTGCCAATACTTTTGGCCAGCACTGTAGAAACACATAACACCTTTGCAGGTGCTAGACAGGTTCAGGAATCTTATTGCTCAAGTACCCTCTCATAGGGAAAAGAGCTCTCTCTCTCTCTCTCTCTCTCTCTCTATATATATATATATATATATATAGAGAGAGAGAGAGATATAGTAGTTTGCAAAAGTATTCATACCCCTTGAACTTTTTAACATTTTGTCACCTTACAACCACAAACTTAGATTTTAAGTGATAGACCAACACAAAGTAGCAAATAATTGTAAAGTGGAAGGAAAATGATACATGGTTTTCAAAATTTTAATCAAATAAAAATCTGAAAAGTGTGACTTGCAAAAGTGTTCAGTCCCCCTATATCAATACATTGTACAGCCACCTTTCGCTGCAATTACAGCTGCAAGTCTTTTGGGGCATGTCTCTACCAGCTTTGCGCATCTAGAGACTGAAATTTTTGCCCATCCCTCTTTGCAAAATAGCTCAAGCTCAGCCAGATTGGATGGAGAGCGTCTGTGAAGAGCAATTTTCATGTCTTGCCACAGATGCTAAATGGTATTTAGGTCTGGACCTTGACTGGGCGTTGTGGACGTCACCGCTGAGGCCTGTGATTGGGCCTCAGAGATTACGTGAGGCACGCTGTCAGCACGCCCCACGTGATCGCTAAGGCTGAGGCCTGGCCTCAGCGGTGATGTCCGGAACGTCAGAAGATGACGTCGGACGCCAAGGACAGGTGAGTAAAAATGTTTGTTATTTTTACTCACCACGGAAAGGGGCCCTGCAGTCCCTTTCTGTTATTGATTTGCCCGGGCCTGACTCCGGGATCCGGAGTCATCAGGTTCCGGATCCCGGGGGCCCCTTTGGGAACGGGGCCCTGGGCAATTGCCCAGTTTGCCCCCCCCTAACGCCGGCCCTGCCCATGGCATATGCCAGAATTGTGCATAGTGTTAGTGCTCATTTATAGTATCACTTTCCCTTTCACTTTTGGTTTTGGAAATTGCAGTGCGTCTGCTGCACATATTTTTCTGCAATGTGTGGATGGGATTTGCTAAAATGCCACGGTTTTTTTCAGTGGGTTTTCGCCACATGGGGCCTCCATCCCATCCCCACTTTGCAGTAAAATATGCGCAACGGATACACTGCAATTTCCAAAACAGTCACAGTTTTGGAAATCACAGCATGTCAGTTATACCTACGGACAGGGCCGGCGTTAGGGGGGGGCAAACTGGGCAATTGCCCAGGGCCCCGACCCCAACGGGGGCCCCGGGATCCGGAACCTGATGACTCCGGATCCCGGAGTCAGGCCCGGCCGAATCAATAACCGAAAGGAACCGCAGGGCCCCTTTCCGTGGTGAGTAAAAATAACAAACATTTTTACTCACCTGTCCTTGCGTCCGACGTCTTCTGGCATTGCGGACATCACCGCTGAGGCCAGGCCTCAGCCTTAGCGATCACATGGGGCGATCACGTGCTGACAGCGTGCCTCACGTAATCGCTGAGGCCCAATCACAGGCCTCAGCGGTGACGTCCACAACGCGTGACGTCAGCCGCAGAGAAGAAGAAGCCAGCGCCGGCGGGGATAGCAGAGCAGCGCGAGGAGGCCCAGGAGAGGTAAGACAAGGTGAGTATAACTGTTTGTTATTTTCCCTCACCTCCCCCGGGCCTTCGATTATTATACTCTGGGGTCTGAAGAGACCCCAGAATATAATATAATAATAGCATTATACTGTGGGGGCCCCTCTGGATAGCATATTATACTGGGGGGGGCCCTTCTGGATAGCATATTATACTGTTTGGGGCCACTGTGGAGCATTATACTGGGGAAGCAGCCCTCTGGATAGCATGTTATATTCTGTGGGGCCTCTGTGGAAAATTATAATGTGGGGGGGGGGGGCTCTGGAGATAATGTTATATTATGTGGGGCCACTTTGGAGCATTATGCTCTCCAGAGGGGCCCCCCAGTATAATGCTCCAAAGTGGCCCCACAGAATATAACATGCTCTCCAGAGCCCCCCCCCCACTTTATAATACTCCACAGAGGCCCCACAGAATATAACATGTTCTCCAGAGGGCCCCCTCCCCAGTATAATGCTCCACAGTGGCCTCACACAGTGTAATATGCGCTCCAGTGCCCCCCCCCAGTATAATGCTCCACGGTTTCCCCACACAGTATAATATGCTCTCCAGAGGGGCCCCCCAGTATATTATACTGTGCGGGGCCACTGTGGAGCATTATACTGGGGGGGGGGGGCTCTGGAGAGCATATTATACTGTTTTGGGCCACTGTGGAGCATTATACTGGGGGGGGCTCTGGAGACCATATTGTACTGTTTTGGGCCGCTGTGGAGTATTATACTGGGGAAACCTCTCTGGGCAGTATATTATACTGTGTGGAGGCCATTTCTGGAGCATGTTATACTGAGTGGGTTCACTGTGGAGCATTATTCTGGGGGTGCGATCAGCAGAGCATATTATATTGCGTGGCGCCACTGTGGGGCATTATTCGGGGGGGACTAATGAGCATTATACTAGGGGGCCCTCTGGGGAGCATATTATACTGCGTGGGGCCTACTGTGGAACATTATACTGGGGGGACGCTCTGGGGAGCATAATATATTGCGTGGGGCCACTGTGGAGCAAAGTACTGGAGGGGGCACTGTGGAGTATTATACTAGCGGGGGTCCTCTGGGGAGCATATTATACTATGGGCCACTGTGGAGCTTTATACTGGGGGAAGGGACAGTGTGGGGAGCCTGTTATACTGTGTGGGGCCACTGTGGAGTGTATTATATTGTGTGGGGCTTTTTGAGAGCATATGATACTCTGTGGGGCCATTGTAGAGCATTATACTGGGGGGACTGTGGGGAACATATTATACTGTGGGGGACCACTGTGGAGCATTATACTGGGGGAACCCCTCTGGGGAGTATATTATACTGTGTGGAGGTCATTATGGAGTATGTTATACTGTGTTAGGCCACTGGAGCTTTATACTGGGGGGGGCATTGTGGGGCGCATATTATACTGTATGGAACATATTATATTGTGTGGGGCTGCTGGGAAGCATATTGCACTGTCTGGGGCCACTAAGGGGTAGTATACTGTGTGGGCCACTGTGGAGTATTATACTGTGTGGAGCCTTACATACCATGTGGGGCCACTATGGGGGGCTCAGGGGAGCATTTTATAGTGTGTGGGGTCACTGTGGAGCATTATATACCATGTGGGGAAACTGGAGGGCTCAGGAGAGCATTTTATACTGTGGAGCATTATATACCATGTGGAGCATTATACTGTGGGGGGGGGGCTCACAATTCCTGCTGGCAGCCCTGTGTGCTATGTCTGCATCACAGCTCCCACACTATAATCTTGCACATACGTGTAGTGCCCCATGACCATGTCATTCCCCATACAGTGCTGTACATGGAGTTATTGGGGCCTGCACAGTACTATAGTGGTTGACTATACGGGGAACATACTCAGTAACACCAGGTAGTCAGCACATATGTAAGACTTCAGTGAAGGAGCCGTGGTGTAGACTATTAGCAGGAAGCTGTTGGGTGGGGCCCCAGAACAAGTTCCTCTGGTGGGCCTAAGGCCCTTCAGTCCGACACTGTATAACGGAGAACTATTATATATAAGGGTGGGTTACTATATATAATTGGGAAACTTAAGTATGAGGGGGCTGTTATAAGGGGGAACTATTATTTATAGGATGGGCTATTATTTATAAGGGGGGAACTTTTTATAAGGGGGGTATAATTGTCAAGTGGGCTTATTTATAAAGGGGGCTATTAGTGATAATGGGGACGGGACTATTATTTATAAGGGTAACTTATTTATGAGAGGGCTATTATTAATAAGGGAGCAGTATTATTTTTACGGGGTGACTGTTACTGATAAGGGGGATATTACTGATACAGGGCACTATTTATCATTTATAAGGGCGCTATTACTGATAAAGGTGTAATATTATTTATAAGCAGGGACTATTATTTATAAGGAGGCGCTATAATAAATGATGACTGAGTGCAAAAATCTAATAGGTGGTACAAAGGTGCTCATTTGAATTGTGTGTGGTAAAATGGGGCTTGTTATTACTTTTTTGTTGGCAGAAAGGAGGCGTTATTATAGGGGTTGTCACTGGAAGACAATGGTGTTGTTTGCATATCAGCATTTGGGGCCCCGCTTTTAATTTTGCCCAGGGCCCCACTTTGTCTAAAACCGGCCCTGCCTACGGAAATGCCATCAGTTTCCCTCTAAATATAATTGAAGCAAAAAGTCCGCAGCGGAAACCTCTGCGAACTTTCTGTGCAAAGTGCTGCAGGAAAAACCACGATCAATAAAAGGAGCTAAAGATGTCTGTGTCGCAAACTTTACAGAGACTGGAAGAAGTGGTCATGGCCGATGGCCGTCCAGATGAAAGAGATGGGGAATGTGAACGATTAGTCAGAGACGTCACCAGTAAGTCACTAAATGTTAATGCCCTGTATTCACCTAAATCATCTGCAGAGCCCTGTGTATAGCCGCTATATACCATGATACGCTCACCGTATACTGATAGTATCGGTATACGAACATGTCCAAGTTGGGGGCCCCCTGTGCTGAACCCCTAGCTACGCCTCTGCATCTGAAATTAACTACTTTAAAACATATGTGCTCAAAAATGGTCCCACAACTCACTTCAAATCTTTGCCCACAGCAGAAGAATCAATAGATCAAAAAGACTCAAGGAATGCTTTATAAGGCTCATCTGAGGTTACATAAAATTGCTTCCAACAGAGCTGATGTCATGAAGGCCTTCCACCGTAGCGATCATGTCGCAGAGTTCAGAGACTTGAATCTAGGCCTAGACAAATCCACCCGTACAGAGAAGTCTAGGTTTAAGATGGGACTTGTTAAATGATTCCTTCTGCTTTCAAGTTAATTGTGCAGACAAGCCATTTACTAAACATGGTGTCCTCTCAGTAGTGAACAGCCTATAGCATTTTATCTGTTTGACAAAAGACCACAGGGATGACTTAGAGGTGTGGGTCAGATTTTTGAGGCAGTTCAATGGTTGCTCCTTTGTTATGTCCCCTGTGGCTGATGTTTTTGACTGGGATTTGTACATTGATGCGTCAGAGGCAGTTGGTTTTGGGGCTTTTTGTAATGTGTGCGAAATCTGTGCCTTTTGGAGCTCTTCCCTATTGTGGTTGCGTTGGAGATCTGGGGTGAGCGTTTTTAGTGATAGGAAGGTCCATTTCCACTGTGATAATCAGTCTGTGGTCAGTGTCATCAATTCGCTGACGGCTCCTTCGCCTCCGGTAGTACGTCTGTTGCGGTACTTGGTGTTGCACTGTTTAGCTATTAATGCTTGGGTGGTGGCTGTACATGTCCCAGGTGTTACTAATGTCATTGCCAATTCTCTTTCTTGGTTTCAGTGGGAGCGGTTTTGGCAGTTGGCCCCGGAGGCGGACGTCGCCGGGATCCCGTGTCCGGCACATCTGTGGGGCGTGGTTGAGCTGATTAGGTCTTCCTTGGCTGAGGGTACTTGGGCAGCTTATGAGGCAGATTGGCGGGATTTCAAATCGGTGGTGTCTGAGTTGGGGGGAGGGGTTTCGGATAGTGACCAGCGTACAGCGGTTTTGGTGTTGGTGGGGCATGGGTCGTTGTCTGGTTGGTCAGTTTCTAGAATGAATCGTTTGGTGGCAGGTTTGGCATTTGGTTTACGTTTTCGGGGTTGGTTGGATGTGACCAAGGATTTTTTGGTGGTTCAGGCACTCTGTGGGTTTCATAGGGGGCAGTCCCGCCCAGATGGGCGCCGGCCTGTTTCTTTCCAGTTGCTTGAACGGTTGGGGGAGTCCTTGGTGAGTGTTTGTTCCTCTCCATTTGAAGTTGCCCTGTTTCGTCTGGCTTTCTCTTGGGCGTTTTTTGGGGCGCTGCGAATGTGTGGGAATTGGTGTCTTCCTGCAAGATGAGGGCTGGGGGGGATTTGTTTCAGGTTGTGTTACTGGTGGGATCGGGGGTCAATTTTATTATCCGACGTTCTAAAATGGATCAGGTGGGTAGGGGTAGGCGTGTGTGCCTTTTTCCCGTGGCAGGGTTAGCTATGTGTCTGGTGCGGTGTTTTGAAATGTTTAGTGGTGTGCGGCGAGGCCATGCCGGCCTGCTGTTGTGTCATCAAGATGGGTCCTTTCTGTCACGTTACCAGTTTACTTGAGTGTTTTGAAGTTGTTTGGTATCATTGGGCCTTGATCCGTTTGTGTTTGCCCCTCATTCTTTCAGGATTGGTGGTGATGTGGTGTGGGAGGTAGGAGGTAGGAGGTTGGGAGGTAGGAGTCTCAACGTTTTGTTTCCTTTGTGTGCCCTCACCTGTGTTTTATGGGAAAGGGGGGTGGTTTTTGCTTTTGCAGCTGTTTGAGGGTGTTGCTGTTGACCCGGACATTTAGTTGTTTTTCCCGCAGGTCCACCTCCCCGACTGGTGTGGATTTTGGGACATGCGCCCTCACAGACAACGGCTCGGTTTCCCTCGGTCAGTGGCGGTGGTTGGGCTGCATGTTACCAGAGTTTACCAGGTACGCTCGATTAGATCGCTACCCAGATGTGCTAGTGTTGCTAGTGAATGATTTGGGGGTCCTCCCCTTTAGGGAGCTGGTGCGGGATATAAAATATGACCTGCTTCATTTGTGGGTGGAGTGCCCGGCAATTGTTGTGGTGTGGTCAGATATTGTTCCGTGTAGTGTCTAGAGGGGGGGCTCAATCTGTTCAGGAGATTAATAAGGCCCGGGCCAAGGTCAACAGGGTGGTTGGTTCGTTTGTTGTACGACACGGGGGTATTGCGGTTCAGCATCATGACCTGGAGGACCTTCAGGGGGGTTTCTGGTTGGCTGATGGTGTGCACCTTAATGCGGTGGGGATTGATTTGTGGCCGTTAGGTTTGCAAGGGGGCATCAAGCGTGCCTTGGATTTGGTTGGGGGTGCGCATCCTTGAGGTGTCAAGGGATGCTTACTGTGGCGGGGTGGGGGGTTGTTGGAGTTGGTGGAAATTCCGTGGTGGGGAAACATGGTGATTAGTTTCCTCAATAATTAACTGCAGTTCTGGTCTTGCTGCTTTTTGGGCTCCTGCTGGGTGGTGTCCCGGGGAGTGGTTTTTGGTTATATGTGCTGATCTGCCATCTCTTTTTTATGGTGCCCCTGAGCCTGTGGTTTTGCGACTGGGGGTAATTGGTGTGGTGGACAGATGGGCGGCTAAATTTATGTAGCTCCAAGGACCTCCCCCTAAAAAACAGTTATTTTGTCTCAGGAAAAGTTGGGTAATTGTTTGTTAAAGTTGGGGTTATTTATTATTTATTTATCATATATTTTTGGTATATGTTTAAGGTTATTTTATTTAATTGATTGTTTTTTATATAAATAAGGTTTACTATATATTTGTATTGTTTTATGTAATAAAATGGCTGCTGTGGCCAATTTATCCAACCCTTTATGTTTGTATTTTCTTGTAGAGTACGGAATAAGGGGTGTGGGTGTGGGGGGGGGGTGGAGGTTAGGCTACAGCAACAGTAAGTATGGATTATTAAGAGCCAACATCCTCAGTGCCAATGTCATGAACCTTCAGGTCTACCGTTACATTTGTGCCGTCGATCACAGCATTTTTCCCTTTTGACATTATGTCCCTCAGTTGATATATTTGTGAAACTGATGAAACGTGATTTGCAGAAATTTTCTAATATGGGGATGAGATTTAACCTTAATGCAGCTCAGCGTAAGACCATTGAGGAGTTAAAAAGGATAAGTGATATTGTGATTAAACCAGCAGACAAGGGGGGTAATGTTGTGATCTGGCCAGCAGAAATGTATGAGGTTCAGGTGTTTCGTCAGTTGAATTTGCTACTGTCATCTTCCGAATGATCCCACAGTGCAATTCAAATCAGAATTGGATATGAAGTATCAGAGGATTTAATCACAAAAATTAATGCAGAGCTGTGGTGGATCACCCCGTTATACCAACTTTTTATTTACTCCTAAAGATCTACAAGAATCACACCAACTACCCTGGACCACCCATAGTTTCTAGGATTGGGGGGTTGTGTGAGAGGGTATGCAAATTTGTGGATTTTTACTTACAAAATAAGTGGAAACCCTTCCATCATTCATCATTCGATGGAAGTTACGTTGTCTGAATGGGGTTCATCTAGACCAGTGGATCTCAACCTTACTAATGCCATGATCCTTTAATAGAGTTCCTCATGTTGTGGTGACCACCAACCATAAAATTATTTTCGTTGCTACTTCATAACTGTAAAAAACTGGTTTTTTTTGCAGTAGTTGATGATTTTACAGTACATGATTTTAAATTTACCCAGTAATTATAATTCATGAAGTGTCATTTTACCTCCAACACTGCTGCTTTCATCACAGTAGCTGCTTTTAACAGAGTAGCTGCTTTAACCACTTCAGTACCAGGCCTATTTCTAATCCAGGACCAGTCACATTTTTGGGTATTTTGCATGTGCGGTTTTGAGGGCTGTAACATTTTTATCATTTGGGTTATTCAACTAATTCCTGTGTCTTTTTTTGGTGACACATAGGGCTTCATTTTTATGTTGTTTTTATTTTTGCATGTTTTAAATTTTTTTATATCCGGGAAAATATAAACAAAAGAGGAGAGAAAACGTGTCTGTTTTTCACTTTTCATTTTTTTTTTTTTTTTATTCAATAGCACAAAGTTCTACTAAAAAACTTTTCAAAATAGTTTTTCCTCTCCGTTACGGTAATTTTTATTTTGTATGGTGTCGTTGGGGGTGTTTTTGACGTATTATTTTATTTTATTTTTTTTATTATTTTATTTTAATTTTTTTTTTTTACATTTCTGTTCATTTTATTTATTTATTTTTTACATTGTGTCCCCATAAGGTCATAATAGACCTTTGGGAACATCTGATCACATTTTTTTTTGGTTGGGAAGGCTGATTTCCCCTGTAACTGGGCTGGTACATTTAGCCCTAGTTGCAGGAGGAATACAGTCTCCTGCTCATAACTATAGAGCTGATCTGGGTCCTCTAGGACCCAGCAGCTCTAAAACATTCTGATCCCGTCGGATCACGTGACCACTGGGTCACAGGCCTGCCTTCTCTCTGGGAGACGGACAGAGGAGCGGTTTCCGATGGTCTTAGGCGACCCCTGTGAAAGGGTCGTTCAACCCCCAAAGGGGCCACAACCCACAGGTTGAGAACCACTGATCTAGACGAAGATATGATTTAGGAAACTTGTGATGTGACGCATTGTATACATCGATATGCCATGACCACGGGATGCAGGCATCAAGATTTTTTCTGGAGATGACTAACTTAGATCTGGAAATGGTGGAATTTATTATTTCTCTGTTGGAATTTGTTTTGATACATAATTTTTTCTTATGCCAGTTCTGTTCCTGGTGCTGTGGGAGAGGGAGGTCGTATTTAACATTCACGGTTTTGCCACTGTGTCTAGGTATATCAATGATATACTCTTTATATGTCTGGGCCCTGTTTCGGACTAAGAGGCATTTTTGTCTTCTTTGAACCACAATGACCTAAAACTAACATCGAAAAGTCTAGTACTCAACAAGTTCGGTTCATTGCCACATTTAATTCACATTAGTCTGATTAACATGATATACTTAACCCTTAGGAGACACAGACATTTTTCATTTTTGTGTTTTTGTTTTCTTCTCCTTACATTCCAAAAGCCATAACTTTCTAATTTTATGTAGTTTGTGTAGTCATATGAGGGCTTAATTTTTGCGTGACAAGTTGTATTTCAAAGTGGTATGATTTATTATTTTATACAATGTACCGGGAAGTGGGAAAAAAATTCAGAATGAGGTGGAATTGAGAAAAAAACACAGCACTGCCGTTTTCTTATGTCTTTTTTTTTTACGGCTTCTACTCTGCGGTAAAAATGCTACGTTAGCTTTATTCTGCAGGTCAGTACAGTGATACCAATTTTATTTTTTTTTTTTTATGTTTTAATAACTTCACAAAAATTCTAAATTTAAAGGCAAAAAATAATTATTTGAATCACCATATTCTGACACCTGTAACTTTTTTATATTTTAGTCTACGGAGCTGTGTATGGTGCCTTTTTTTGCAGGACAATATGTAGTTTTTATTGATACCACGATGGGGAATTTATGATGTTTTCATCACTTTTTATGCCATTTTTTTAGGGAGGTAATTTGGCGAAAAAACGACAAATCAGCCATTTATTTTTTTTTCCTGCTACGGCGTTTACCGTATGGGACAAATGTTTTTATATTTTAATAGTTTGGGCATTTTCGGACTTGGGTATGCCTAATGTGTTTATGTCTACTTTTATATATGAGCTAGGGAAAGGGGGGGTGATTTAAACTTTTAGGTTTTTTTTTTTACATTTTTTTTTATATTTTTAAAACCTTTTTTTTTCTTTTTTTTAACTTTTTTTTAGACCCCCCTAGGGGGCTTGAACATGTGATCTTTAGATGCGTCCCATTACCGAACATCAAATAGAAAATGAAAGTAACCACTTAGATGCTGTGGTTGCATTTGACCACGGCATCTGAGAGGTTAAATGCCCGTGATCAGAGTCATCTCTGATGCTACCACGTCCCTGCTGTATGAAACAGCACAGCTGTTTCAGAGCGGCCACCATGTTTATTCATGCGCACCAGGACATAACTGTATGTCCTGGTACACCTAAGGGTTAAAAGACATTGTGCGATGTTATTGATGGATGGTGACCTCGCCGGGCAATTGAAGGAACATCCTTCCATTACCTGGCATAGATTGCATTATTTATGTGACATTTTGACCTCTAACCATTATATTCAATGCACTGTTCCCAACAACTTAGGGAGTTGGGGCTCTAAATTGGGCTCTTATCAATGTTGCAAATGTAAGGTCTGCAAATATGTAGAACGCACATCTTGTTTTTGGAACTCTGAGAGAAGTAGGAAATTCAAAATTATGCATAATATTGACTGTAATACATCAGCAGCATCAACATGCCCATGTAATATGATATATTTAGGGATGGCCACTAGACCTTTAAAGGTCAGGATCCTGGAGCATGTGGGGAAAATAAAGGCAACCGAGGAAGTAGGCGATACTGATAGTTTTAATAGACTGGAGCTGGTACTGCGCCATTTTCAGGAGTTTCATTCCTGCAATCCAGGGGTTTTCAAAGTGAGGGGTATTGATTGGATTAGCCTTGGTTCTATTGGCGGTGACATTAAAAGGGCCTTGTTGAAAAAGGAGACCAGATGGATAGTAACTGTTAGGGAATTGCTAGATGAGCATTTCCCCAGTAGATGCTGGTTTTTCTGTTGTTTTTTTGGCTGGTTTTAGTTTGTGTCGTTTTTGTGTATTATTATTTATATAAGTATTTCAATAAATATTATTTTCTTATTTTATCATTGATATATACTCCTGGTGGCTTTTTTTGTTGTATGCAATAAAAGAGGCATACTGTACGTCCGTTTCCTCCACGGTTGACTCTCTTGGCGATAGACTTAACCATGTTGAAAATAAAATGGGCGAATTCGCTTCAGCACATAACACCATAGTGGATGCCCACAACGATCTTGAGGAAGAATTGGCGGCAGTTAAACTTAAACTGGCAAACATGGAGGATAGAAATAGACGGAACAATGTTAAGTTTCGCCTCATACCAGAGTCAGTCACAGTCAGGGAATTGATTCCTTTTTTGCAACAGTTAATGAAAGCAACCCTACCACATTGCTCTGATGTGGACCTGATTATTGACACTGCCTACCAAAGCCGAAAGGTATGCCTGACCATATTCCTACGGACACTCTCGCCCGCATGTCAAAGATCGTCTCATGTATGAATACAGTAAAAGATCTTCTCTACCTGAGCCGTTCAAAGCTATTCAACTATTTGCAGATCTATCTCAGGCCACCATTGCCGCCAGGAGAAAGCTTGCTCCTATAACGGCGGTCCTTCGCCAACATAATGTTCCCTATAAGTGGGGATTCCCTACAAAAATTATTGTCGTAAAGAATGGAGTGACCCATACGTTCAACTCCCTCAACACGGGCAAGAGTCTACTGCTACAATGGAACCTGCCGCCGCCTGCCCCTGATGTCCAGAAATCGTGCAGAACTGAGTCCCACAAACTGGATCCTCTGTGGAAATCCAATATCTCTGCCGAGTGAATAACCTGTAATGGACACACTGTGAGTCACTTGTGGTACCTTATGTGTTTGTATTCTATGGCAAACTTTCCCCCAAGTTTGTGCACTATTATATTGCCCGGTCTTGTACGACTATTTTTCTTACTGTTGACAAGTTCTATGTTAAACACTATTCTTAACCAGTTTTTCCCTCTTAGGCCTAATGGATTTATCTTTGGGAACACTCTAACACTTAAGTCATCCTACCGCCAGTTTGTGTACTTAATTTTTGAATGTCTTCATGGGTGTAAAAATTTTATCACTTAATGTAAGGGGCCTGAACAGTCCCTTTAAACGTTCACTGTTGTGGAAGGAGGCTCTCAGATCTGTGGCGGATGTAATTTGCTTGCAGGAAATGCATTTCTGCGACCCTCATCCACCAAGGTTTTCCCATAGACTTTTCCCATTTATCTACTGTTCAAATGCTACTAAGAAGATTGCAGGTGTCCTTATAACAGTTAAAAATACGGTGTCCTTTCAGCTGGTACATGTCCTCACTGACCCCAAGGGCCACTATGTAGTTCTCATATGTTTAATTGATAACTGTCCTTTTACTATCTTGAATGTGTACTGTACTAACTCATCTGAAATCTCATTTTTAAATCTGGTATTGAGGAAGGTTAGGAAGCATGCACAGGGTCAAGTTATTTTGTGCATGATGCTGGCGCTGATTCTACTTGTTGCGGCAAACATACACCTCAACAATTAGGACCCTGGCTCCGGCAGAAGGAGCTCCATGATGTCTGGAAGTGTTTTTATGCCTCCGAGAAAGACTATATCTATTACTCTGTCAGGCACCACTCCTATTCCAGAATAGACATGTTTCTGGTCCAGACTGATATGCTCCTTAGAGTACAATGCTGTGAGATAGGCAATATCACGTGGTCTGACCACGCGCCTGTTACCCTTACAATCCACTCTGGGGCCACAGCAGCCCCTCCTGTGTCATGGCGCAATAACACATATGTCATGACCTTGAAATCAGTGTCTGAAAAACTATCTACAGACATTGTCGAATTCTTTAATATTAATACCCCATCGGTAGAAGACAAATTTTGCCTCTGGAATTCCCACAAGGCCTTTGTCAGGGGCTTATTGATTCAGCATACATTGCGCTTTAAGCGAAAGAGACTACAAGCAATGAAGGAGTTACTTACTTCCATTGCGACTCTAGAACAGCAACATAAGACAGCCCCTACCCCACCTTACTGGCTACCTTGCAGAAAGCTAGAGATGACTTGAGTGCCCACCTATTGGTGGATTTTGAGAAACACTCCAAACGACTGAAGGCGTCCTACTATCGGTCGTATAACAAAGCAAGTAAATGGCACGGCGAGTCAAGGCGGCTAGAATTAAGTCTAAAATTCCTTTTATTCTTTCCAAATCGACCAACGCAAAACTGTTTCATCCACAGCATATTGCTGATGAATTCCGTATATACTATCAGGACTTGTACAATTTAAGGGAGGACCCGGAAACCGCGCAGCCTTCTAGTTCAGATATCATTCAGTTCCTCAACTCCTTGCAACTTCCTTCCGTTTCCCAAACGCAGCTCCAATCTTTAAACGCTCCTATATCTACTCAGGAAGTGGCTAAAGCGATAGATGGCTTGAAGCCTAATAAATCTCCTTGTCCAGATGGGTTCTCTGGGGAAGTTTTTTCCTTTGTGTCCTCCTTGCTGTTGGAGAGACTGCGATGGGATTTGCTCGTTGTTCCATGTGTTTTGGCACTGCCCACTTATTCAACCCTTCTGGGTATCTGTATCAACTCCTGAGATGGCGCTGCTCCTGCTGGGCATTCACAAGATGCCGAGCAGGTATAGAACTGTCATATGCCAGGTATTTGGGGCTGCTCGCCTACTTATTGCACGCAGATGGAAATCCACCTCCTGTCCGTCATTATCAGAACTGATATCTGTGATATCGTTGAACTACCAATTTGAACAAATCTATGCATGCAATGGTGGGAACCTAGACAAGTTTAGGAAAAATTTGGACATTTGGTCGACACCTTTCCCCCCATCCAGTGCCTATTGACAGACCATATGTCTTGGCTATTTCCAACACCCCCCAGTTTAATGTCTCCCTCATCTGACCCAACAGTTTAATGTCTTCCTGCTGGTAACAAACAAACATAAAAAACACTGCTACTCACCTCTCCTTGCTCCCCTGCTGCTCTGTCTGAGTTCTCTTCTTCTGGAGTCTTCAGGGAGCTGCAGGAGCAATGTGAGTGATGTCATCACATCACGCCTACAGCTCCCAGGACCGGAGCACAAAGGGGGCAGAGCGGGGAGGCAGGGGCTGTCCTTGGACGGCTCCTGCTTCACGTGCAGTATTCAACTCATCTGTGTCTGGAGAGGACGCAGATGAATTGAAGCCGGGACATACCTCCCGCCGACCAGGACAGAGGGAAAGGACCCGGAATCCGGGACTGTCCTGCTGAATCCGGGACGGTTGGGAGATATACAGTATAATGTCCCATAGCAGCCTCCATACAGTATAATGTCTCAAAGTGGCCCCTCCGCACAGTATTATGTCCCATAGAGGCCCTGCACACAATAAAATGTTCCACTGTGGCCCCTGCCCACAATATAATGTTCCACAGTGGCCCCTGCACACGTGGGACAGACATGGGTTACGCCGGCATCATTATTCGTTGCAATGAGCCTGAGCCATGTGACGTCACTACTGAGGCTGAAGACTGCATGGAGTCATGCCAGAGTGCAGGAAAGGTCAGTTACACTGGTTTTTATGTTCGCTCACCTCCCCTGGGCCTCCGATCATTATACTCAGGGGTCTGAAGAGATGTATAATGAAAGCAGTATTTGTTGGCTGCGACCTTACTTACCGATCCCTACTCCTGCTCACGGCCGCCTCCGCTTTCCCTTCTTCTCTCCAGAGGGCCCCAACGACGTGATATGAACGGGGATTGGTAAATAAATAGGGCCCGTTATCTGCTGGGATTACACCACCAGGTAACAGCCTATTAAAAAATAAATAAATAAATAAATAAAAAGCAGCAGGGGCCTGCTACGGTCCCGGGCCCTGTGGCTGCCACTGCAGCTGCTACTGCTGTACTTACGCTACTGCTTCTTGTCCACTAGTGATTATAGGGAATTTCAATGTGGTCATGAATAATAATGTTAATAGATTCAGGATTAATTCTAAGGGAGGTCATAGGAATCTAAACAGTGCATTTAGATCTCTAGCTTCAGAACTGGGATGTCTAGACATTTGGAGGTTGAAACATCCAAAAGATCAGTGTTTTGGATGCTTTTCCAAGGCTCAAGTGTCTATGTCTCAAATAGACCAAGCTCTTGTTAGCTGATGGTTCCTTTTATTAAAATGATTGTACATGTGCATGCCCGGGCAGCCATTTTCCGATGGTCTGTTACAGCGCTGCGTCCGATGCCTGTGAAAGGCAGAAGATAGAGAGAAGAGGAAGAGGGGAGTGAACTCTATGAGCTAAGGGGCGGTGGAAAGTTGGGACGCGGGGGAGTGCTCGGGGCATAATAGAAGAAACGGATTTTATCAGAAATGGCGGGGAGAAGAAAAGAGTGGAAGGTGCCATTAGTTAAAAAGGTGTTTTTCTAATGATAGACTCCCTTTAGGTTGTAGATTCTTTTGACTCTTTAGATATTAGAATATCACGTTTTCTGGAAGTTTGAACATGATGCCTTTATTAACCCCTTCCTGACATCCGCAATAAGAGTATGGCAGATGTTGGGTGTTTAAATATAGCTGCCGAGTCTCTGCTGTTTTATACAGCAGAGACCCGGCTCTAATGCCCGTGATTAGTGCCCGGCAGCGCGCAAGCGCCGCCATTTTGCCGGGGACCGCCGGCACCTGGAGCAAGCTCTGGGGCCGGCGTCCCGTTGCTATGACAGCCGGAAGCCTTGTGACGGCTCACAGGCCTGTCATGCCTTAGTTTCTGTTGCAGGCTGCTCTATGCTGCTGTTTTTTTGCAATGCGATCTAGTTAGAAATGAAGGATGTACAGAGAGTCAGTGGGCCCGGGGCAGCTGCCCCCTCTGCCCCCCCCCCCCCCCCCCCCCCCCGCTAGCTACAACAGACCACAGCGTCTCAGACGCAAGTTCCCTACACTGCCTTCTGATGCAGTTATGGTTCAATCCCAGACTGCCACAAAAACACACAGCACTTGCTATAGCAGTGGAATTAAAGCAAGGGGAAAGAGAAAGTTTAAAGCTGGGGAAAGTGAGGTTGTCACTTCTGGGACCATTTTTTTCTGTTACACTTCTGCAGCCTACTTTCTGTACTGCTGTATTGTGCTACCGGACTAGTTTTAGGCCATTCTCTTTACCGCTGTAGCGGTATTAAAGACCCCATTGTTAAGGGTCTCTAAAAGAGTTTGTGTATATACATTTTATGGGTAAGTATGGTTTTCTCCCTACCTATTTAAACGTTCCTCCTGAGACAATGATTGTCTCTTATATAAGGGAGGCCTCTGTAAGCTTCCTTTGTTTGCTACTGTCTGCATTTTTGCCAATCTCCTGATGCTGTTCTGACTGATGACCTCTTCTGCTTCTGGTGGCAGCGGCAACTCCAGGAGGGAAAGCTCCTCTAAGCTGAAACATTTTGCTTATACAGAGTGCGACATCCCTCTGCCTGATGGTATGAGGAGCGTGAAAAAAATCCAGGACTCAATTTCTCAGATCTCTAAGAAGCCTCGTACTGAGAGACATTCTTAGTCAGTTCCATCAGAGGAGGAATTCATATACTCAATGAGACCGTGATGTTAAACTTGGGGAAGCCTCTGGATCCATCAATAGGGGGCCTAGGGCCTTCCAAGTGAACGTGACACTGGATAAAGCTTTGACAGGGGAGTGAAGACATCCCAAAAAGTGCAACCTATTTATCCAGGAGATTTAGGACCCTATTCCCTCAGCAGGATTGTTGGGTCCCCAGCCTAAGGGGGATATGGCAGTAACTAAATTGCTCCACTGCGCTGCGCAAGTTGGCTCCAATCTCCAAGTCTCTATACATAGACGCATGGAGTGCACCCTTAGAAGGGCTTATTCCTCGGCCTCTGCTCAGGCTTCTGTAGGCATCACCTCCAATGAGCTAGCGAATATGCTGCGCTCCGATCTGGTCCAACTGAAGTAGGACATTGACGCCGGAGTCTCCAGACGATCTATTATCCCTTATGGGTCGGTTTCCTTGGCGGCAGAAGTTATCAACAACCGCCTCAATCTATGCTCCAATATCAGAGGTGTGCTAGATATCAGTCCAGAGGGGCTGAACGTAAAGTTACCCAAGGGAGGGGACAGAAAGGAGCCTGGCTATTGTCGCCAGCTTCTTGCCTCCTGTAGCGTCAAATATTCCTGTTGGGGGATGCCTCTCCCCTTTTTTCTCTCCTTCTGACAGGAGAAGATCAAAGACCTTTGGTCTTACAAGTAACAGAGCAGGGTTATGCGGACAATTTTCTTCGCCCGCCACAAGACAGATTCATCGCAACCCGCTTTCTTCCTGCACTGAAGCAGGTTATACTGGAAAATTCTATTATGGAATACCTGGGCAAGGAGGCCTTGAAAAAAGTTCCCCCCTCAGAAGAAGGTTTGGGGTCTACTCTCTAAACTTCCTACTACCAATATATGATTATAGTCCTAATATATCTAAATCTCTTCTTAGAGAAGAGCGTTCCAAAGGGAGTCCGGGAAGTTGGTCACATCCTTTTCTGCAAAGCGATGTTCTTGTCATTCTCGACCTAAAGGATGTGTACTTATATGTTCCAGTTATCCTCCTCACAGAAGGTATCTGAGAATTGTTGTATCAAGTGCCGGCCACAGGTGACATTCCCAGTTTGCGGCTCTGCCCTTCAGCATTTCCTCGGCTCCCACACTTTTACCTAGGTAAAGGTAACAGACGCACTCAGACTTCAAGGTCTGTTCATAGTGCCATATTGGACTACTGGCTTATAAAAGCCTAGTCAGAAACCATTCTGCTCCAGCACCTGCAGACAACTGTGTCTTTCTCCAGTATCTAGGCTAATAACCGGGAGAAGTCAGAGGTAATTCCTTCCACACGGAAGAAGTCCCTGAGGTTCAGCCTGACTCTGTCCGCTGTGGTAATTTGGGGGGGAATTAGCCTCAAAAGCGGCAGCCTCCTGGACTCGACAGCGGTGTTTGTGGTACTGGGTGCCGGAGAAGCAGCATTCAGACGGTGCTAATCCAAAGCAAATGGCTTTTATTCAGCTTAAAATGGAACAGAAAACAAAAAACAGCCTAGCCCCCATTTAGGGCACTGCCTCACTGCTTGAGCCCTATCTAGCCTCTGGGGCAAGAAGCAGCCTGACTCACGCTCAGCTCAAGCAATGTCCTCTGTGGAAACTCAGTCCTCCTGGGACAGACTGCCCGTCTGTCTCTGACTGGTTCCAGCATACACTTGCTACCTGCAGGTCTCTCCACAGCAAAAGAAGCAAAAGAAAGAGGTCAAACAATTGGTCATTCATAACAGAGAATTACTTTCTTTTTTTTTTTCAACTGTAATTTTTATTAAACATATTTTTCAATATAAAATACAAAAACAGAAATGAGGAAACAGGTGGGGAAGGGAGAATACCCACAACCCCATACAAAATGAAATGCAATCACACAGTCAAAGTCCAAAGGATAAGTAGAGGGAAAGGGGGGAGACAAACATGAGACAAAGGAAAAGGACAGGGGGGAAAAACAAAGTGGGAAATGGGGGAAGATCCGGAATCAGAATCCCTGCAAGATGCAGTATGTGTCCCAGGGGGTCCAAATAGATTGGAAGGCATCTAGGGTATTATTAAGACTAGCAGTCTGAAACTCAAGGCTCCTCACATCCTTCATCCTGGCCAGCAATTCTGGGCCTGTAGGGGGGGCTACACTCTTCCAGTTTTTAGCAATGAGAGTCTTCGCCGCTGTGCAGAGGTATAGGTGTCTAGGAGGGAGGCCAAGGAAGTAAACAAGGGGATCCCCTGAATAAAGAGAGCATCGTCAGCCTTAACCTCCCTCCAGAAGCCCAGAATGAGGGGACACATCCAAAAAATGTGGTAATAAGTGCCCACCGCATTACAGCAGCACCAACACAAGGAGGGAATCGCCAGGTTCAAAGTGTGGCAGAGAGCAGGGGTATGATACCAATGCATCAACAGCTTTGTGATGATGAGACCCTCAATTTATGTATCTTTCTTGGAAGTGTGTTTTTACTTGATCATGTCACTCCTTCCCCCACTGGTTGGAATGTGATGCAAAGAAGGTTACACCTCTGGACACTATGTCTCACTGGTTTTCATCCCTGGCTGGGGGAGGTGAAGGGTGTGGTTGGAGAGGGTCTCACACGGAGGTAGGGAGTTTTCTCAGAGTCTATTGTGTTGAGCATGGAAGAGAGACAGCTAGGACAGGGCTGTGTGCTCAGGTATTTTTTTCTGATCTTTTATTTCCTTTTATTTTGGTGTATTGTATCATCGCACTTTTGCTTGTATGTTTATGCTTGATCATATTAATATTGTATAGTTCTGTATATGCTATTAATTCATACCGACCCACTTGGGTTATTAAACATATAAAATTTATATCGCTCATTTCGTTTTATCCTATGACCCGGTCTACTCACGGTGTGTGAGTGGGAGGTTAAGAAAGAAGTTTGATCGCAGGCGTGCCAGGCAGCTGGGTGAGGCGATATTCTTCACAGTGGTGGCAGCGTTGTGGGATCTTAGGATAACAGTGTGTGGGTGTGGCATCACGCAGACACTGGGGATTGCGGCAATCCTATGGAACGAGCGCGGTATGAGATCAAGCTTAAAATACAGTGAAAGTTTGGTACAGTACTGTTCCCTCCCTTCTTCTTTTTTCTGTCCTATCTTTTATTTGGCAACGACTTCCAGTGGATGTCTCGGTCTCTGAGAAGTGGAGCCAGGGGACGTCAGCAACTGACTGATACAAACGCTGCGCAGATGGCTGATATGGAAGGTGCTGCAGCCAGGCAGGACGAGGAGCAAAGTCCTGAGGGGCTGGCACAAGAAAACATCACCATGCCAGACGGTGCAGCAGGTGCCCGGACCCCAGAGGTAACTGAGCCTGGAGGGACCAGTAACCCCAGTTCTGTGGGGGTAACGGACTTATACTTGCAAATGGCCCTACAGCAGATAGACGCCAGTGACTCTAGCGCCCGTCTGCAGGTGATTCACCAGTACCAAGCTGCTGCAGAGTGCCGGGCGGAGAGAGAAGCTGCAGAGTGCCGGGCGGAGAGAGAGGCCGCTGCCGCTGCTGCAGAGCGTCGGGCTGAGCGAGAGGCCCGTGAACGCCAAGCAGAGAGGGAGCATCAGCTTGAGCTAAAAAAGCTGGAACTTCCCCGGCAGGTGCAACCTTCTCCTGCACAAACTCCAGGAGCCCAAGCACTAAAGATCCGATCTGAGGACTTTCCAATCTTGGAAGAGAACGGGGATTTGGACTCGTTCTTGCGGGGATTTGAGAGGGCGTGTAAGCAGTATCATATTCCCCAGGCAGAATGGGCCCGTTACCTGTCTCCCCGGCTGAAGGGAAAAGGCCTGGATGTTTTCACGAACTTACCAGAGGATGTGGACTATGAGACCATCAAAGAGGCGCTGATCCGGAGATACCGGCTCACGCCGGAGGTGTACCGCAAAAAGTTCCGGAATATACAGCAGGGTCCCACAGAGAGCTATGCGGATATTCTGCACCACTTACAGGCTACATTCTGGCAGTGGATCAAAGGACTTACTGTCACCACGTTTGAGGGAATTGGGGATCTTATGATAAAGGAACAATTTCTCCAGGTGTGCCCTCTGGAGGTCCGCCAGTTCGTGTGTGACTGGAAACCCAAAACAGCAGACAAGGCTGCAGAGATTGCTGACGACTATGTGTCCACCAGGGAGCAAGGGATCAAGAGAGGAGCCACACTGCAGAGACCCCCAAGCGGGAAGGAGGGGCAAAGTTGGAGTTCACCACAGCCTGCGGTCTCCAAGTGGGGTAAGACAAACTCTGTCCCGGGTGCCCCCTCTACTTCCCCTGTCCCAAGAACTCTGGGCGCCCCAGGGACCACCTCTAAATCCCAAGGAGAGGTCCGGCGGTGTCATGCCTGTAACCAGCCAGGACATTTCAAGGCAGAGTGCCCCAACCGCTCTAAGAACCCCCCCTGTTTCCCCAGCCACGGCAGCTGGCCCATCTGTATACTTGGTGGGGAGGGAGGGGTTGCAATCTGATGCCAACAGTCAACAGGTCATTGTGGGGGGTAAAGTGGTCATGGGATTTCGGGACACTGGGGCGCAGATTACTCTGGTGCAACCTGACTTGGTCCCTGCGGGCAGTATTATCCCTGGAAAAACTCAGACCCTGAAGGGTATTGGACAAGAACGCGTAACTGTGCCCATGGCTTGCGTCCATTTGGACTGGGGTGCGGGAAAAAGGATGCGTGATGTGGGGCTAATGTCTGATCTGCCTGCCAATGTACTATTGGGAAGAGATTTGGGGCCCTTGGTGTCCCAATATGGGGTGGGAGTAGCCCCACCTCGCTGTGACAAAATGTCTGTACTGAAGGATGATTTTAATGAGGTGTTGAAGCCTGCCACACAGGCAAAGACACAGGCAGAGGGAGGGGTCAGCCTTTTGTCTCCCCTTGCTATGTGCCCAGCTAAAGTAATCAGTGAGCATGTGAATGAGACATTGTGAAATGCTGACCTGGCTGTAGCCCCGCCCACATCTGCGGGTGATGAGAGCCCCCTCAGTGTGACCCTGGCTCAGCCATTCACCCATGCAGTTCACTGTGAATCAATGAATGAATGCAATGTCAGTGTAATTGCTAATTCTTGCCTTGCAGGTTTACAGGGTAGCTCTTCTGAGATGCTGGGGGCAACTCCAACTGAGGACAATGTGCCAGGTGGTCAGGTGGGTCACGGGGATCTCAGGGCCGATCCGGATGAGGAACGGGCTGCTGGTATTGCGGTGGTGACCCGCAGCCAGAGTGCTAGAGGGGTGGAAGGCGCTCCAACCCCTGAGCCGTTCCCTCTGTCACCCGGAGATGGCACTGAGACCGCCCTGACTAACCTCCCCACACTGGAGCCGGAGGAACCCGGCGGGTATATGACATGCACATCTCTTCTGTCTGGTTCCAGTCAGGAGTTCAGGGACGCTGTCCAAGCTGACCTCAGTCTGGGCGCATTGAAGGAGCGTGCCGATCAACCTCCCTTGGAGTCGGACAAGGACCGCGTGTACTGGGAGCAAGGGAGGTTGTACCGGGAAACGATCCCCACAAAGGGAAAAGAAAGTCGGCTCAGGGAGAAACATTTGGTGGTACCCCAACCCTACCGGGTGGAGTTGTTGCGGATTGCTCATGATATTCCACTGGCAGGCCACCTGGGGATCGCTAAGACCAAGGCTCGCCTCAGCCACTTATTGTACTGGCCTAAGATGGGGACAGATGTAGCTAAATACTGCCGTTCATGTGACACTTGTCAGAGGATGGGCAAGGCGGGGCAAGGCTCCAAAGCACCAATGATACCTATGCCCATCATAACCGAACCTTTCCAGCGGGTGGCTGTGGATCTCATTGGACCCCTGTCCATTCCCAGTCGCACCGGGAAACGTTTCATATTAACGGTAGTAGACTACGCTACTAGCTACCCGAAAGCTGTCGCGCTGTCTTCCACCTGGGCTGATGTAGTGGCCAAGGCTCTGGTAGGCATCTTCTCCCGTGTTGGATTTCCCAGAGAGATGCTCACAGACCAAGGTACCCAGTTCATGTCTGCCTTGATGCAAGGCCTGTGTAAGGTAACAGAGGTGCAACATCTGGTGTCCAGCCCGTATCACCCACAGACCAATGGCCCGTGTGAACGGTTCAATGGCACCCTGAAGCAGATGCTCAGGATGTTAGTCGAGTCCCACGGGCGCGACTGGGAGCCTTATCTCCCACACCTGCTGTTTGCTTACCGGGAGGTGCCTCAAGCCTCAACGGGGTTCTCCCCCTTTGAGCTCTTGTACGGGAGACATGTACGTGGGCCCCTAACTCTTGTGAAAGAGTCCTGGGAAGGAGAAACGGCCATCCAAGGTGTGCCAGTCGTGGAGTATGTCCTGCGATTCCGTGACCAAATGCAGGCTATGGCGCAGCTGGTGCATGACAACATGGTCCAGGCTCAGGCTGACCAGAAGCACTGGTATGATCAGAATGCCCGTGAGAGAACATACCAGCCCCAGGACAAGCTTCAGGCGAAATGGACCGGTCCATACGTCGTGCACCAGCAGGTCAACAGCGTCAGCTACCTGGTCACTGTTGATCCAGGCCGGAACAGGCATAAGGTCTTCCATGTCAACATGATGAAGGATCATCATGACCGGGAAGCTAGTGCCTTTCCGGTATGCAGTCTGTTAGAGGAGGGGGAAGAAGAAGACCTTGTTGACTTGCTTGCGCATTTTCAGGAGGATGGGTCCAACAAGAAGGCACAGGTGAACCCCCTGCTGGCTGAGGCCCAGCTGTCTCAGCTGGATGGAGTTTTGCACTCCCTACCTGGTCTGTTCTCCGCGAAGCCCGGGAGAACTGACCAGGCCATTCACCATGTGGATACCGGAAATCATGCCCCTATCCGGCGGTCGCCATATCGCGTCTCCTCGGAGGTACAGGTCCAGATGCGCAAGGAGATTGGCGAGATGCTGGACCTGGGGGTGATTCGGCCCTCTCACAGTGCGTGGGCTTCCCCTGTGGTTCTTGTGCCTAAAAAGGACCGGACCACCCGGTTCTGTGTAGATTACAGGGAACTTAATGCGGTTACAGTCGACGACGCGTACCCCATGCCGCGCATCGACGACCTGCTTGACCAGTTAGGTAAGGCCCAGTACCTGTCCATCATGGACTTGAGTCGGGGATACTGGCAGATCCCCCTGTCCCCTCAGGCACAGGAGCGATCGGCCTTTATCACCCCTTTTGGACTGTTCGAGTCCACTGTCATGCCATTCGGCATGAAGAATGCCCCTGCCACTTTCCAGCGGATGGTCAACTCCCTGCTGACGGGATGCGAAGGGTTCGCCACGGCGTACCTGGATGACATTGCCGTCTTCAGCTCCACTTGGGAGGAACACCTACAGCACCTGGCGCAGGTGCTGAGGCGGATCCACCGTGCGGGCTTGACCATCAAACCGGAAAAGTGTCAGCTGGGCATGCGCGACGTCCAATACCTGGGACACCGGGTAAGTGGGGGAACCCTGAAACCAGAACCTGAAAAGCTGGATGTAATCACGTCCTGGCCAACCCCCCAGACCAAGTGACAGGTGATGTCTTTCCTGGGTACGGCAGGGTACTATAGGAAGTTCGTACCGAACTATAGTGCTCTAGCTGCCCCCTTGACGGACCTCACCAAGAAGAAGTTGCCGCAAACTGTCCAGTGGACGGATGCTTGCGAGTGCTCCTTCCAAGCCCTGAAAGCGGCCCTGGCAAACGCACCTGTACTTCAGGCGTACAATGAGACATGTCCGCTTGTGCTACAGACAGACGCCAGCACCTACGGACTCGGTGCCGTACTGAGCCAGCTTGACTCAGCGGGGCAAGAGCACCCGGTACCGGGATCACAAGCCCCTGATCTGGATCAAACGTGTTGCAGGTCAGAATGGACGGTTCTTACGTTGGAGCCTGGTGCTGCAGCAATACAACTATGACATCCGGCACAAGCCTGGCCAGGCCCATGGCAACGCCGATGGCCTGTCCCGGCGGGGTGAGTCTGCGGAGGTGCGGGTGGAAGAGGACACGCTCTAAAAGGGGGAGGTGTGATGATGAGACCCTCAATTTATGTATCTTTCTTGGAAGTGTGTTTTTACTTGATCATGTCACTCCTTCCCCCACTGGTTGGAATGTGATGTAAAGGAGGTTACACCTCTGGACACTATGTCTCACTGGTTTTCATCCCTGGCTGGGGGAGGTGAAGGGTGTGGTTGGAGAGGGTCTCACATGGAGGTAGGGAGTTTTCTCAGAGTCTATTGTGTTGAGCATGGAAGAGAGACAGCTAGGACAGGGCTGTGTGCTCAGGTATTTTTTTCTGATCTTTTATTTCCTTTTATTTTGGTGTATTGTATCATCGCACTTTTGTTTGTATGTTTATGCTTGATCATATTAATATTGTATATTTCTGTATATGCTATTAATTCATACCGACCCACTTGGGTTATTAAACATATAAAATTTATATCGCTCATTTCGTTTTATCCTATGACCCGGTCTACTCACGGTGTGTGAGTGGGAGGTTAAGAAAGAAGTTTGATCGCAGGCGTGCCAGGCGGCTGGGCGAGGCGATATTCTTCACAAGCTTATACTGGGTTTCTAGAAAAGTGAGAATTACTTTCTAACAAGCAAGGACAGACATTGCTCATAAAACATGATATCATAACAGAACCCTTTGTGGGGGTACACATAGAATCATATTGAATTTTTGAGGCCAGACAAGATGCAGTCTCAAAGGAAGTGAAAGAGATGCTGTAGTTGGGAGTGATTGAAGAGTCGCATAGTGAGCGGTCAAATCCTATTGTGTTAATTCTGAAACCTGATGGTACTATAAGGTTCTGTAACAACTTTAGGAAGTTGAATTCTTTGTCCAAATTTGAGGCTTATACGATGCCAGCTTGGTGCTTTCAGAGTCATAAAACAGTAAAACTGAGGATTTTACAATTCATGATTAATCTTTCTGGAAATGTCTGCAGATCAAAGTGTTTAGGATTCATGAATCCAGATATTATTGCTATGAGAAATAAACAGGTAAAGATTTAATGAGAGTGGTGGTTTCAGAAAGGAAATGAGGGAAAGGATCTATGTTTTGTATTCTTGGCTTTACTTGCCATTTTTATTACAGTAATGAGGGAGTGGGTCCCAAAGTTCAAAAGCAATGAATCACTAATATGGTATCTGAATCTCAGTGATTCAACAGTACAACTTCCTCAGCTTGTCACTGCCTGAAAGCAGCAAGAGCAGTATTAATGAGTCAACTAGAGTCAAAAGCTGGCTCACATAATATAGTAAATGGAGAGGTCTTGCATACTGGATATACACACGTGAACAAAATTGTTGGTACCCCTCGTTTAATGAAAGAAAAACCCACAATGGTCACAGAAAAAACTTGAATCTGACAAAAGTAATAATATATAAAAAATTCTATGAAAATGAACAAATGAAAGTCAGACGTTGCTTTTCAACCATGCTTCAACAGAATTTAAAAAAAAAAGAAAACTCATGAAACAGGCCTGGACAGAAATGATGGTACCCTTAACTTAATATTTTGTTGCACAACCTTTTGAGGCAATCCCTGCAATCAAACGATTCCTGTAACTGTCAATGAGACTTCTGCACCTCTCAATAGGTATTTTGGCCCACTCCTCATGAGCGAACTGCTCCAGTTGTCTCGGGTTTGAAGGGTGCCTTTTCCAGACGGCATGTTTCAGCTCCTTCCAAAGATCCTCAATAGGATTTAGATCAGGGCTCATAGAAGGCCACTTCAGAATAGTCCAATGTTTTCCTCTTAGCTATTCTTGGGTGTTTTTAGCTGTGTGTTTTGGGTCATTATTCTGTTGCAAGACCCATGACCTGCGACTGAGACCAAGCTTTCTGACACTGGGCAGCATATTTCTCTCTAGAATCCCTTGATAGTCTTGAGATTTCATTGTACCCTGCACAGATTCAAGACACCCTGTGCCAAATGCAGCAAAGCAGCCCCAGAACATAACAGAGCCTCCTCCATGTTTCACAGTAGAGACGGTGTCCTTTTCAAGATATGCTTCATTTTTTCGTCTGTGAACATAGAGCTGATGTGCCTTGCCAAAAATTTTGATTTTTGTCTCATCTGTCCATAGGACATTCTCCCAGAAGCTTTGTGGCTTGTCAACATGTAGTTTGGAAAATTCCAGTCTGGCTTTTTTATGATTTGTTTTCAACAATGGTGTCCTCCTTGGTCGTCTCCCATGAAGTCCACTTTGGCTCAAACAACGATGGATGGAGCGATCTGACACTGATGTTCCTTGAGCTTGAAGTTCACCTTTAATCTCTTTAGAAGTTTTTCTGGGCTCTTTTGTTACCATTCGTATTATCCTTCTCTTTGATTTGTCATCAATTTTCCTCCTGCGGCCATGTCCAGGGAGGTTGGCTACAGTCCCATGGATCTTAAATTTCTGAATAATATGTGTAACTGTAGTCACAGGAACATCAAGCTGCTTGGAGATGGTCTTATAACCTTTACCTTTTAACATGCTTGTCTATAATTTTCTATCTAAGCTCCTGAGACAACTCTTTCCTTCACTTCCTCTGATCTATGTTGAGTGTGGTACTCACCATGTCACCAAACAGCACAGTGAGTATCTGTAGCCCTATATACAGGCCCACTGACTGATTACAAGATTGTAGACACCTGTGATGCTAATTAGTGGACACACCTTGATTTAACATGTCCCTTTGGTCACATTATTTTCAGGGGTTCGATCATTTCTGCCCAGGCCTGTTTCATGAGTTTTCTTTTTAAAAAAAATTCTGTTGAAGCTTGGTTGAAAAGCAATGTCTGACTTTCATTTATTCATTTTCAGAGAATTTTTATATATTATTACTTTTGTCAGATTCAAGTTATTTCTGTGACCATTGTGGGTTTTTCTTTCATTAAACGAGGGGTACCAACAATTTTGTCCACGTGTGTATATATTTTTTAAATATATTATAATCTATACAAAAGGCAGCAACCTTAAGGGGGTTGTCCGGGATAAAATGATAATTTAACATTAAACTAAACACCCTCCCCCCACCTAACCTCTAACTTACTTACTTTATGAAAAATGTATATTTGCCCAGATCGCCGGAACGTTTATGGAAACGGAACGTTACCAATACTACACCCCACCCCATCATATTTACCTGTCTTCATGTCCTGATCTTCTGGGCACGAAACGTCACTTCGTTCACTTCTGTCGGTGCCTGCGCAATAGAGCCAGATTGCGGGCATGCCAGCACTCCCGCTCTATTGCGCAGGTGTCGGCAGACATGAAGAGGAGAAGGAGCCGGTTTCCCACGCCTATGCAATAGAGCCGGAGTGCCGGCATGCATTTTCACTTTATTTGTCTATTACATAACTAGGCTCATCACCTTTATTGCTATATTACAATAAATAACATATCTGTGGTCTTTAACCTTTTAAGTCTAAGGCCCCACATTATGGAAAAGCTGCATTTTTTGCTGCAGATTTAGCTGCAGTTTTTGAGCCAAAGCCAGGAGTGGATTGAGCAGAAGGAAAAAGTATAAGCACTTTCTTTACATTTAACATCACCTATGTAGACACTCCTGGATTTGGCTCAAAGAACTTCAGTTAAATCTGCAACAGAAAAAGCTGCTAAATCCCTTAGCCTACACTGTGTTCCAAATTATTATGCAAATAATATTTTCTCATATTTTCCAAAATTACCTATATGAATTGCAGTCATTGTAATTTTCCAGTCATCAACTATTCGAGTATAATTGAAAGGTTTTTGAACAAACTGCCTATGATAACAGTATATTTAAAAAAAAAAAAAATAAACACTCAAAATGCATGTTTTAAATTATTATGCACAGCAGAATTTGCAACCTTTTCATTTTTATTAAGAACAAAAAAATGGTCATTGTGAAATTATAAGCATTAGCAGGTTATTACAAACTGAAATCAAACAGTTTTCAAGCCAAAACTTTATTCGAGGTGATGTTACATTTGCACATAGGACCCCTTGTTCGAAAGAAGCTTCTGAACTCTCTCGTCCATTGAATTTGTCAGTTTTTGGATAGTTTCTGCTTCAATTGTTTTGCATGAGGACAGAATACCCTCCCAGAGCTGTTGCTTAGATGTGAACTGCCTCCCGCCATCATAGACACTCCTTTTGATGATTCTCCAGAGGTTCTCAATGGGGTTGAGGTCAGGGGAGCATGGGGGCCACACCATAAGTTTGTCCCCTTTTATGTCCATAGCAGCCAGAGATGCAGATGTGTTATTTGCATGCATTATCATGCATGAAAATGATCTTTCTGCGGAATGCATGGTTCTTCTTCTTGAACCATGGCAGGAAGTGCTGTTTGAGAAACTCCACATACATTATGGAATTCATCTTTATCCCTTCAGGGATCCTAAAGGGGCCGAAAATCTCTCTCACCATGATTCCAGCCCAAAACGTTACTCCACCTCCTCCTTCTTGGCACCGTAGCCATGTTTGCATGGGGTGTCCATCAACAAGCCATCCTCCACTCCATCCATCTGGACCATCGAGCGTTGCACGGCACTCATCGGTGAACAAAACAGTTTTGAAGTCAGTCTTCATGTATTGTTTGGCCCACTGGAGCCGTTTCTGCTTGTGTGCAGTGGATAGAGGAGGTCGACAGCTTCAAAAACTTGTCTGCTGCTATGACAAGGCATTTTTGAAGCTGCTCTTTTAACCTGACGTAATTGCCTGTTGGAAAGAGTTCTCAATTTTCCCTTATCAGCACGCACATGTGTGTGCTGTGAATCAGCTACATACTTCTTGATTGTGCGATGATCACGATGAAGTGCCTTGGCAATGTTGATTGTAGTCATGCCTTGACGTAAACACTCCACAATTTGTTGCTTCTTAGCAGCCGACACATCCTTTTTCTTTCCCATTTTGGCTGAAAATGTAGGCTGCTTAATAATGTGGGACAGCCTTCTTAAGTAGTCTTGCCTTTAATTGGACACACCTGCCAAACTAATTAGCACAGGTGTCTGCAATTGCTTTCAGTGATATAAAGAGCCCTGACACACATCACCATCAATGAGTTTAACTGACAAACAAAAAAAATTCTTACCTTATCATTCCTAAACACTTTTTGCATAATAATTTGGAACACAGTGTAAAGGGATTTTCCCACAGACATTTATGGCATATCTTTAGGATATGCCACATATTTCTGATAGATGCCTTCCCACCACTAGGACCCCTAGAGGTGGGAATGAAAGACTAATTTGAAGTGTGCAATATATGCGTCCTTTTAAATCATCTTATAAAAGCAGAGTTTTGCAGAGAACACTCCTTTGTTAGTACGATAAATATGAAGTAGGCGTTTGGCACAATGCTGAAATAGTAGTTGCACCCTGCTCTGGAAGTCACCTGGCTTTCATGATTTTTCAATGAAAAACTGCTTTAAGCTTAGTAAATGATAAAGTTTGTTTACCAGGTGCATACTTCTGTATATGGTCAGAATGTGTAATGTGTTTTTTTTTCAAAATACAGAAATCATCTAGAATTGACATGTTACTATTTAATCTACAAGTTAGTCCTGTGGGCATCTGTAAAGGGGAATTTAACAGAAAAATTCCAACAATTTTTTTTAAAGAGTATGTTTCATCAGGGCGTGGTTTTATTTGTTTAGACCAATCACTATTTGATAAATATATCTTCACAATGTGAGGGTTTTTTTCTTTAATTAGTTTAAATTATGAGATTCCTAAAGTAAATATAACTTCAAAATATTATTCAACTACATAAATAAGGGAGCATTCACACTACCATTGGTGTCCGTCAGTAGTGTCTGTTGCTATTGTCCGTTACAAGAGTTTAGCAACGGACACTAGTTGAACCGTCAGAAATCCGTTAAAATTTCCATTCATTTCAATGGGTTTTTATATTGTGTCCGTTAGTGTCCGTTATTGTCCGTTTGTGTCCGTTTACACCAAATCCATCAGAAGTCCGTTATTTTTTCACGGACAAAAAATCCTACATGCAGGACTTTTTGTCCGTTTGAAAAAAACGGATTCTTGACGGACAGCAAGTGTCCGTTATTTTTTTAACATTGAAGTCTATGGGTAATGGATTTATAACGGACAGCCATCAGTTACTGTCCATTATTTTATGTCCGTTTACTTTCCCTGCGCATGCTCATAAAGGAGAAACAAACAAAAAAAAAAAAAACTAGCAGTGTTAGAGGACATTTCGTGTCCTCAGGCACATGCGGTTTTACATACTGCTAGAAAGCCGACAGCGCGCTAAATTCAACGCACTGTCGGCTTTCCCTGTATGTGCCCCGGGGCTGGAGATATCAGCGGTGTAATGTTTTACTGTTAGAAGGGCGCTGCGAGGAACTCCCTCCCTGACACTTCTCTTTGTTCAGAGACTTGTACTGAGGGGGCGTTCCTCACAGCTTGAGCGTCATCGCTAGGCTGTGAGGAACGCCCCCTCTCTCTGTTCTCGTCTATAGCCGGGTACTGTCAGAGGAACTCCCTCCCTGACACTTCTGTTCGTTCATAGCGCTGTATGAGGGGGCGTTCCTCACAGCTCAGCGTCATCGCTGGGCTGTAAGGAACGCCCCCTCTCTCTGTACTGGTCTATAGCCCTGTACTGTCAGAGGGGGCGTTCCTTACTGCCCGGCGATGACGCTGAGCTGTGAGGAACGTCCCCTCAGTACAAGTCTCTGAACGAAGAGAAGTGTCAGGGAGGGAGTTCCTCGCAGCGCCCTTCAAACAGTAAAACATGTTAACTTACACCACCGATATCTCCAGCCCCGGGCACATACCGGGAAAGCCCTTATATCTAATATTTAAGGACTATAAAGAAAGAGGGTCTACCCTATGAGATGGGTGCATAGCAATGTTGTGTCCATATAAAAGAAGGGGTAAAAAAAACTTGCCCGGTAACTATAGGCCGGTAAGGTAAACTTTGGTGGTGGGCAAAATATTTGAAGTTTTTCTAAGAGATGCTATACTGGAGTATCACGATGACAATAACACCCAATCAGCATGGGTTTATGAGGAATCAGTCCTGTCAGACTAATCCAATCAGCTCCTATGAAGAGATCAGTTCCAGACAGGACATGGATAATGCTGTGGATGTGGTGTATTTGGAGTTTTTAGAAGCATTCTATACTGTACCATATGAAAAGATGGTATACAAAATTAAAACATTGGGACTGAGAAATATATTCATTTTGGTTTGGCGTAGATGCCCATAGAAGGAACATAATAATGCTTCTATGCCAATCACTAGTACAGCCACACATAAGATTATTCTATACAATTTTGGGCCCTTGTATACAAGAAGGACATAGCTGAACTAGAAAGAGTGCAGAGAAGGGCGACCAAGACAATTAAGGGAATGGGTGGCTTGGAGTACAGAAACAGAATAACAAATTTGAGGTTAATCAGTTTAGAAAAAAAGATGGCTATGGGGTGATCTACCTACCTACCATCTAATGTACAAATACATGAAGGGACAGTACAATGGCCTTTCTAAAGATCTTTTTACACCTAGGTCTGTGACAGTGACAAAGGAACACCTTCTATCCCTATAGGAAAGAACATTTCTCTAGCATCATAGACGGGATTCTTTACTGCAAGAAGGCTCCAGAACTCACTGCCACAGGATGTTATATTGAAGAAAAGTTGATCCAGGTTTTTATAGTCATTGCCGGATTTGCCAGATAGGAAAGATTTTTTTTTCCCTGATGTGGAGAAATTACCATTTGCCTCATGTTTTTTTTTTTTTTTGCCTTCCTCTGGATGTAACACTATAGGGTTACAGGTTGGACTTGATGGACCTGTGGCTTCATCCAACCTCATCTACTATGTTACTGCTATGTTGCTAAATTTTAGATGTATTTTATAATTTTTATATGTATTTTGAATATTCTTTAACCACATCAGTACTAGAAACATTTTTGGATTTTTTTGTACATACAGTTTTGAGGGCTGTAATTTTTTTTCCTTCAGGTTATTTAAATAATGTTTGTATCTTCTTTCAGAGACACTTAGGGTTTTATTTCTATGTTCTTTTTATTTTTTGCATGTTTTTCCTTTTTTTTTTAATATCTAGAAAATGTAAACAAAAATAAAAGGGAAACAGCAAAAAGCATTACTTTTTTTGGCTGATTTTCCCTGTAACTGGAGCTGATACATTTAGCCACAGTTAAAGGAGGAATACAGCCTCATAACCTGAACTGCAGAGCCCTAGGCAGATTCCACAGTTCCCGGCCCATGACAGATCACTTGACCGCTGGGCCAGCAGGGAGCCGTATCACTCCAATGAATGCTGTGTACACAGTTATCAGGAAGGCAGGGACAATAATAAACCAACCCTGCTTTCTCTATAGGAGGTCCGGCTGTAGTAACAGCCGGCTCCCCAGCAATGCAGCTGCACGGTTTTGTGCAGCTGCTAAACACTGCAAAGACATATGTCCTTGCAGGGTTAAGAGTTGACCATTCAGATGTATATAGTCAACGAGCGGTCCGGAACCAGTTAAGTTCCAGTCTTCATCTTCAGACAATACAACATACTATTGTTATAGTAGAAGTCCAGAGTACACAGTCAGATGGCTGTTATAGGGGACTGTACTGAGTAAATACCGGACTATGATTAAAGGAGGTAGCCCAGGCTTCATAAGCAGTCAACTATTATAGGTGCTCTTTTCACTATGCAAGCTGGCTACTGTTATAGGGATGAAGAAGGAGGATGTCCAGACTAAATAGCCAACTGCTGTTACAGGGGAAGGTTTAGACTACACAATCAGACTGCAGTTAAATAGAGACGTCCAGACTACACAACCAAATTTCTGCTACAGGGAGAGGTCCAGAGTACACAGCCAGGATGCTGTTATATGGGGAAGTCCAGGCTACACAACCACAATGCTGTTATAACGGATCTTACTACTATTTGATTCACTGTAGTGGTATTTAATTTTACAAATTTTGTGTAATTTAGTTGTTTTATATTTAATAAGTATTATTATTAAGTACTCCTATAGTATGGACTCTGTCAACTGCTATATTTTCTGATATTTGTAACAATAATCAACTTTATGTCAAGATCTGACATGTAAGTACATTTCAGTCAAGTATATGAATATTTTTTCTAGCATCTCCATGACTTTCTCTGACCTATCCTTCAAGTCGCACATCCAAACCTTCCTGCCGTCTCCAACTCAAGAACATCCATTGAATCCACTCCTTCCTCACCCCTGGAACTACAAAGATGCTAGTCCATGCCCTCATAATCTCCCGCTTAGACTACTGTAACACCTTTCTCCATGGCCTCCCAGCAAATACTCTCGCCCCCCTCCAGTCCACCTTAAACTGTGCTGCTCGCTTAATACACCTCTCCCCCTGTTCTTCATCGGCTGCTCCCCTCTGCCAATCCCTTCACTGACTACCCATTGCCCAACGAATAGAGTTCAAATTACTAACGCTGACATACAAAGCCATCCACAACCTGTCCCCTCCATATATCTCCAACCTAATCTCCCGCTACCTGCCCACACGTAACATCCGATCCTCCAAAGACCTCCTACTCCACTCTGCTCTTACCTGCTCTTCACACAACCGTCTCCAAGATTTCTCCCGTGCATCCCCCATACTCTGGAACTAATTACCAAGACACATAAGACTGACCCCCACAATCACAAGCTTCAAGAAGACCCTGAAGACTCACCTATTTAGGAAGGCCTACAACCTCTAATAACACTACTGTCACCACAACACCACTTGAACAGCCTCTACCCCCACCTTCTGTCTCTATCCTTCTTCCCTCATAGATTGTAAGCCCTTGCGGGGAGGGCCCTCTATCCCACTGTGCCAGTTGGTCACTGTTAGTATTGTATTTGTTTTGTATATCTTGTGTAGAGTATGTAAACCCTCAAATGTAAAACACCATGGAATTAATGGTGCTATATATAAATAATAATAATAACTTTCATGTTACAATTACTAAACATGGTAGTAGTCTATGTAATATTGAAACCAAAAGTCAAAGCGGCCATAAGCCAATCATGAAGAAGATTATATTCTAAAATCATTGCATTCACTGCTGCTCAGAAAATAAGATTATATAAATAATCCTACAAATATTTGTATCCTTATTAAGTAATATATATCTATCTAAAAGAACCATCCATAAAGGGTAGAAATTTTTTGTTTTACTTTTTTTTTCAGAAACAGCGCTATACATCACTCTTTGTCTGGTATTTCAGATTAGCATTATTCATCTGAATGGGGCTGAGCTACAATGCCAGACACAGACTATGAGTAGTACTGTTGAAAAGCAGATATTTTAATTTTTTATTTTTTAATTTAATTTATATAACCCCCCCCCCCCCCGCTATATAAAAGAGGAGTTAGAGGGTCAGTTGTATAAGGAAATTGAGTGGGCGGCACAAGCGGGTAAGGTGGTCTTAATGGGAGATTTTAATTACCCAGATATTGACTTGTTGCAGGACAATTTTATGATCCAGCTTCTAGGAGATCCAACTAGAGGGGATGCCTTGCTGGATCTGATAATTTCTAATAATGCGAGACCTGTTGGAAATGTCACTGTTGGTGAAAACCTTGGTAATAGTGACCATAACATAATCAAATATTACATAAATTGTAAAAAACAAACGAAGGTTGGGAAGGCAGAATCTCTTAATTTTAAAAATTTTCCCAGGTTAAGAGCTGCACTTCAGGATATAGACTGGGAGCTGCTGTTGTCAGATTCGGATACAGAGGTTAAGTAGGAGACATTTAAATCTACATTGAGCAAGTATATAGCAAAATGTATACCCATAGGGAACAAATATAAACATCTTAAATTATCCCCCCATGGCTTACAGCTAAGATTAAAAGGGTGATAAATAATAAAAAAAAAACAGGCATTTAAAAAAATGCTGTAGTCTTTGAGAATTACAAAGTGGGTAATAAAATCTGTAAAAAAGAAATAAAATCAGCTAAGATACATAATGAAAGGCAGGTGGCTATGGAAAGCAAAACTAACCCCCAAAAATTACTTAAATATATAAATGCAAGGTTAGAACAGGTAGGTCCCCTAAATAATGGTAATGGAGAATTGGTCACCGGAGATCAAGAAAAAGCAAATCTACTAAATGTGTTCTTTAGCTCTCTGTATACAGAAGAACAAGCAGTAGTTGATGTAGGTGTGACCAATGCTGGTAATACATCAACCAATATACTAAACTGGATAAACATAGAAATGGTCCAAGCCAAGCTAAACAAATTAAACATTCAGCGCACTGTCGGCTTTCCAGTTATGTGCCCTGGGGCTGGAGATATCGGTGCCGTTAGTTTTCTGCCCATCGTCAGAAGGGCGTTCCTGACAGTCTAGCTGGACTGTCAGGAACGCCCCCCTAGTACAAGTCTATGTACGAGTACAGTCAGGGGGGGTGTTCCTCACAGCCCAACTAACGGCACCTATATCTCCAGCCCCTGGGCACATAGCGGGAAAGCCGACAGTGTGCTGAATTCAGCGCACAGTCGACTTTCTAGCGGTATATAAAACCGCATGTGCCTGAGGACATGAAAGGTCCTCTTTAAGTGACTATACAGTGGGGAAAAAAAGTATTTAGTCAGCCAACAATTGTGCAAGTTCTCCCACTTAAAAAGATGAGAGAGGCCTGTAATTGACATCATAGGTAGACCTCAACTATGAGAGACAAAATTAGAAAACATATCTAGAAAATCACATTGTCTGATTTTTTTTAAGAATTAATTTGCAAATTATGGTGAAAAATAAGTATTTGATCACCTACAAACAAGCAAGATTTCTGGCTCTCACAGACCTGTAACTTCTTCTTTAAGAGGCTTCTCTGTCCTCCACTCATTACCTGTAGTAATGGCATCTGTTTGAAATTGTTATCAGTATAAAAGACACCTGTCCACAACCTCAAACAGTCACACTCCAAACTCCACTATAGTGAAGACCAAAGAGCAGTGGAAGGACATCAGAAACAAAATTGTAGACCTGCACCAGGCTGGGAAGACTGAATCTGCAATAGGCAAGCAGCTTGGTGTGAAGAAATCAACTGTGGGAGCAATAATTAGAAAATGGAAGACATACAAGACCACTGTCTCCCTCGATCAGGGGCTCCACACAAGATCTCACCCCGTGGGGTCAAAATGATCACAAGAACAGTGAGCAAAAATCCCAGAACCACACAGGGGGATCTAGTGAATGACCTGCAGAAAGCTGGGACTAAAGTAACAAAGGCTACCATCAGTAACACACTACGCCACCAGGGACTCAGATCCTGCAGTGCCAGACGTGTCCCCCTGCTTAAGCCAGTACATATCCGGGCCCGTCTGAAGTTTGCTAGAGAGCATTTGGATGTTCCAAAAGAGTATTGGGAAAATGTCATATGGTCAGATGAAACCAAAGTGGAACTGTTTGGTAGAAACACAACTCGTCGTGTTTGGAGGTGAGTGAATGCTGAGTTGCATCCAAAGAACACCATACCTACTGTGAAGCATGGGGGTGGCAACATCATGCTTTGGGGCTGTTTCTCTGCAAAGGGACCAGGACGACTAAACCGTGTACATGAAAGAATGAATGGGACCATGTATCGTGAGATTTTGAGTGCAAACCTCCTTCCATCAGCAAGGACATTGAAGATGAAACATGGCTGGGTCTTTCAGCATGACAATGATTCCAAGCACACCGCCAGGGCAACGAAGGAGTGGCTTTGTAAGAAGCATTTCAAGGTCCTGGAGTGGCCTAGCCAATCTCCAGATCTCAACCCCATAGAAAACCTTAGGAGGGAGTTGAAAGTCAGTGTTGCCCAGCGACAGCCCCAAAACATCACTGCTCTAGAGGAGATCTGAATGGAGGAATGGGTCAACATACCAGCAACAGTGTGTGCCAACCTTACGAAGACTTACAGAAAACGTTTGACCTCTGTTATTGCCAAAAAAGGATATATAACAAAGTATTGAGATGAACTTTTGTTATTGACCAAATACTTATTTTCCACCATAATTTGCAAATAAATTCTTTAAAAATCAGACAATGTGATTTTCCAGATATGTTTTCTCATTTTGTATCTCATAGTTGAGGTCTACCTATGTTGTCAATTACAGGCCTCTCTCATCTTTTTCAATGGGAGAACTTGCACAATTGGTGGCTGACTAAATATTTTTTTTCCCCACTGTATACAGGAGTATGTGACTCTACATAATATTATAAGTGACAGACAACATGGTTTTACTAATGACAAAAGTTGTCAGACTAACCTGATTTGTTTTTATGATGAGGTGAGTAGAAGTTTGGACAGAGGGAAGGCTGTGGATATAGTGTTCCTGGACTTTGCAACTGCATTTGACAGTGTCCCTGATAGACGTTTAATGGGTAAAATCAGGTCCACTGGCTTTGAAAATCTAGTTTGTAATTTATTGAAAACTGGTTAAAGGATTGTATCCAGAGAGTTAGGCCAATGACTGCAGCTCAGACTGGTCCTCAGGGTTCTGTGCTGGGTTCGCTGTTATTTAATGTATTTATTATATAGAAAATATATGATATAGATATAGAAAATAGGATTATTAGCACTATTTTTTCAGATGACACCAAGCTAGGTAATACAGTACAATCTATAGATGATGTACATAGGTTACAAGCAGACTTGGACAGACTAAGTGTTTGGTCATCCACATGGCAAATGAGGTTCAATGTGGATAAATGTAAAGTTATTCATCTGGGTAAAAACAACCCACATGCAACATATGTCCAAGGGGAATAAAGCTGGGAGAGTCACTGGTGGAGAAGGACCTGGGAGTACTTGTAGATTATAGATTAAATTACAGCATGTAATATCAATCAGCTGCTTCTAAGGCCAGTAGGATATTGTCATATATTAAAAGGGGTATGGACACGTGGGACAGGCTTATAATGTTACCACTTTATAAATCATTGGTGTGCTCCATCTGGAATATGCAGTTCAGTTCTGGGCACCAGTTCATAGAAAAGATATCCTAGAGTTGGAAAAGGTTCAATAGAGGACCTCTGTTATGAGGGAAAAATAAAGGAGATTGTTTAGTCTGAAGAAGAGATGTTCAAGGGGAGATATGATACACCTCTATAAATAAATGGCCCATACAAGGAATATGGGAAAAAGTTATTCCATATAAAATCCCCTGAAAAAGGGGCACTCCGTCCATCTGGAGAAAAAAAGGTTTAATCTCCCGAGACGACAAGGCTTCTTCAATGTAAGGACTGTGAATCTGTGGAATAGCCTACCGCAGGAGCTGGTCACAGCAGTCACAGCTGACAGCTTCAAAAAAGGATTAGATGCCTTTTTAGAGGAAAAACAGCATTGATACTTTGCTTATGGAAATACATAGAATGTCATACTCTTTCCCATTTCCTGGTTGAACTTGATGGACATATGTCTTTTTTCAACCATACTAACTATGTAAAGGAGTTTTCTTGCTGTTTCATAATCTCCTACAGTGGCATGTAAAAGTTTTGACACCCCTGGTCAAAATGACTGTTTTTGTGAACAGTTAAGCAAGTTGAAGATAATATGATCTTCAAAGGGCATAACATTAAAGATGACAGATTCCCAATGTATTTTTTGGAAAAAAAATACATTATTTTCATATTTTACATTTTAAAAATAACAAAAAATGAAAAAGTTTGGGCACCCTGCATGGTTAGCACCTAGTAGCACCCCCTTTGGCAAGTATCACAGCTTGTAAACGCTTTTGGTAGAGTCTTTCAATTCTTGTTTGAGGGATTTTCATTCATTCTTCCTTGGAAAAGTCTTCAATTTCTGTGAGATTCCTGGGTCGTCTTGTATTCACTGCTCTTTTGAGGTCTAGCCACAGATTTTCAATGATGTACAGATCAGGGGACTGTGAGGGCCATGGTAAAACCTTCAGCTTGCGCCTTTTTAGGTAGTCTATGGTGTATTTTGATGTGCGTTTAGGATCGTTATCCATTTGTAGAAAAGATCCTCTTTTCAATTTCAGCTTTTTTAAAGATGGTGTTATGTTTGCTTCAAGAATTTGCTGAAATTTCATTGAATCCATTCTTCCCTCTACCCAGTGTTGGACTGGGATGTCTAGGGCCCACCAATGGAATTGATTCTAGGGGCCCACCGCCAGGATCCCTGCAGATAAGCTGTACCGAGACAGGGCGGCTACTGGTAATAACAATGCCATGCTGCTCATCCACCATACACACCATGACACTACCTAAACTTACCGCTACAACCTGTATGGCAAGCAAGGAGCTTGGCTTCTGGAATTGTTAACATGACCTATAGCTGCACTGTCCTGGAAAAGCTGATCCGCAGGGTTCCTGGCTGTTGTACCCTTGCAGATGTAATATTGATGGCCTATCCTAAGCACAGGACATCAATATTAGAAAGATGGATAAACCCTTTAAAGAGGTTTCCAGGAATTGGAGGAACCCATGTGGTGGGCAAGAAGTGTAAAAAAAAAAAAAAAAAAAAAAAAAAGTTATATACTCTCCTGTCCCCGGGTCTCTGTTGTCTGCTGCCAGTGTCCATTCTATCTTGTGCCAGCACCTCATGTGACCACTGAGACCAAACAGGTACAGGAGGTACAGGATTTCCAGAAACTCGGCGGACCCCATTATGGTCTATGGGGTCTGCAGGTTTTTTAAGCGGATTAGATTTCCGTTCGTGGGGGCTCCAAGCGTACCCGAAGAACAGAAACCCAAATCAGGTGTCAACCTACTGTAAGACTGATGACTGTCTTTTATTAGCAACATATTGACAAACTTTTATTGCATTGGGTGTTGGTTAAAAAGGTTAAATCTGCCATATAAATAAATAAGCCATGTTAAAAAGGACCTTTCATGTCCTCAGGTACATGCGGTTTTATATACCACTAGAAAGCCGACATGCGCTCAATTCAGTGCACTGTCAGCTCTCCCGGTATGTGCCCGGTGCCGTTAAATTCAGCACTGATATCTCCCTACTATCAAAAGAGCGTTCCTGACAGTCTAGCGTCATCATTGGGCGGTAAGAAAAGCCCCCTCTGACAGTACAAGTCTATGTTAGGGTACTGTCAGGGGGGGCATTCCTCACAGCCCAGCAATGACACTGAGCTATGAGGAACACCCTTCTGACAGTGGGGAGATATCGGTGCTGAAAATAATGGCACTGATATCTCCAGCCCCACAGTGCTCCACAGTGTCCCCCACACAGCATTATATGCTCCACAGTGGCCCTCACCCAGCATTATATGCTTCACAATGGCCCCCACCCAGTATTATATGCTCCACAGTGGCCCCACCCAGTATTATATGCTCCACAGTGGCCCCCACCCAGTATTATATGCTCCACAGTGGCCCCCACACAGTATTATATGCTCCATAGTGGCCCCCATCCAGTATTATATGCTCCACAGTGGCCTCCACACAGTATTATATGCTCCCAACAGCCCCCTTCTGCTCCGGTGCTATTATAATACTCTGGGGTCTCCTGAGACCCCAGAGTATAATAATCGGAGGCCGAGGAAAGGTGATTAAAAATAACAAACACTGATACTCACCTTGCCTCACCTTTCCTGGGCATCCTGGCTTGGTCCGGTTGTATTCAGCCTCTTCAGACGTCCCTGCTGAGGCCTATGATTGGTCCTCAGTGGTCACGTGGGGGCGCACTGATGTCATTACGCTGCCGCGCCCATGTGACCGCTGGGGCCTAATCACAGGCCTCAGTCACATGACCGAACAGCCCCGGAAAGGATGCAGAGCCCAGGTGAGGGCTATTTATTATTTTAAGTCACCTCCCCTGAGCTGACATCTATTGGAAAGGGGCCTGGCGACATGCCGGGGCCCCTTTTCATTTACAATATGTATAGCGGTCGGGGATCCATGCTTGTAATGATCTCCACTTAGGTCGGTGTTGGTTGTACAGCCTAACCTTGATGGGCAGGAAAGACTTCCAATAGCACTCTTTCTCACACTTGCTGCATCCCAGAGTGCTACTGCTTTTATGTGTTTGTTACTGTGCCTCTGGGCTATGTTAGTATGTTCCGTCTTCTGTGTTAAATGTTTATGTTATGTGTATGCAGCTTTTTCCCTCTGCATTTTTCCCCCTGCAGTGTTCAAAACCCAGACTTGGTTCAGCCCTGGCCTATCACAGGCCACTGGGTGGGTTTGTAGGGAGATATCTCCCCAGAGACGGTTGGTCTCCTCAGTTCAGTGCATGCAGTTAACAAGTGAAGGTGTGCAGTGCTGACCTGCCACCAGCCTCTGGACTGAAGGCCAATGGTCACCTCTACAGCCCCAGGAGGGAAATCACCAGCCCCAGGCTCATCTATAGACAGCCTAGCGCAAGGGAGAAGTACTGTCTGGCCTTTTGACCACTTTCAGTGCCGTGCCAGGAGGAGCAGGAGAGGACTCTGACAGGAGAACTATATTCGGGCCTAGACTCCAGGTAATCAGATCCCTGTCAGGGCTCCCTGTAACTCCATCCCCAGTGTACCTGGCTGGGAGAGGCAGAGAAGAGAAGTAGTAGAACACTATCCTGTGGAGCCTATAACATCCCTGGGCACCCTCCTAGAACCAAGACTGGGGGTTGGACACTGTTGGGCTACTGCCCCCACTTAGAAGCTGCTGTTGCCTTGCTGTTCCTGTTGCCGAATAAAGGCTGTTACTTGTTACCTGCACTGCTGACTCCTGAGTCGTGCCTGCTTCACCATCAGGGCCCTTCCGAACAACACCACACCGGCTCAGGGAGGAGAGGTCCCCTCTCCAACTGGAAGCGCCCCGGGGGAAAGAACTACTACCACCACCATCCGGTAGTGCTGCAGGACCCCCCTTGACTTTGTCTGGCCTAGGAGTGGGACTGGAGAGGTTGGTGAGCGCGCTCGGCCTAGTAGATGGCACAGCATCCGCCACTACTACTCCCATCCTCCGGTCTCCTCCGTCTGGGTTGCGGCAAGTCGTTTTTGGCGTAGTCGCAGGATCAAGACTCCCATGTCCTTACCATCTACAGACTACGGTGTCAAGATCCTAAAACTTCATCTACAACGGGTGAGCTGAAACCCTTTATTGGCTGTATTGAGAGACTCTGCCTTGTGGATTTATACTGAGGACTCTGTGTATGTGCCCGGAGCTGTTTGTTGCTATCTCCCTGGATTAATTGCAAAGACTGTGGACAGTTACTACTGTTTTGCTGTGTTTATTGCCACGTATTACATGCCAGAGGTCTGCCAGCTGTTACCGGACTGTATTTACTGCTGCGACATCACCGGTGCACCTGAGCCCAAACCACGAGGGGTTAACTCCAGCCTCAGACGGAGCTGCATCATTCAAAATTCAACAGCTCCGCAGAGGTTAACCGCCAGCCCGCCAAAACCAGTGCTCAGGCGGGAAAGATTGATGTCAGAGGTGCATCATCCAAGCTCTACCCTCCTATTCAAAAAGGACGAATCAGCGGCCGCTGACGTCAGCAGGACAGCCCCTCCTATAGGACAGTGTCATCGGAGCCTCCTGGGTGAGTCCAACACCAGACCTGTCCTATGCGTAGTAGCACCGACCACCAATATCCATCACCAGTTACGTGCCTGGAAAGTTCCAGAGAGCCTGCGCTAGTGAGAGGCTGTATACCTTGTGCACGCAGAGCCAGTTTATCCTGCTGCATCATGTCACGTCCCCCATCTGTCCGAGGTATTAACCCCAATCCTGATGCCTGGACCTGGGGAGAGGAGATGGACGCTGAGGAGCTTATGGAGGAGATTCCTGTAGCTGCAGCGCTAGCTACCTTTGGGAGGCCCCGTTTCACCTGCTGCTGTCCCGCCAACTGCTGTTCGTGCCCGAAGGCCTACTACCATCGCCGGGCGCCAACAACTTAAAGTGGAGGAAGAGAAGGTGTATTCCTGTAGACAGGCTGGCCTAGAACCACCTGTGGAGGGCGAGGTGACTGACCGGAGGAGAGGTACCGTTATGGACTTTGACCAACGAAATGGCTGTGGATTTATTGCGGAGGATTCCGAGCGAGCCAATGTGTTTGTCAACCGGAGGTCGGTGAAAAGACCTGGGCTGCCGGAACATCTACACAATCTGCACCCAGGTGAGAGAGAGTGGAGTTCACCCTAAAAGTTGGCCCTAAGGGATTCTGGGCAGCTGACGTTGACCGGATCCCTATGTCACCACCACAACACGAGGTCTGGGAGGACTCCGCCAAAGCCACCCCTGGTTGCCTGCTACCAACAGCCGCAGGCATGGCCTACAGTTCACTTCCCTCCGGGGCTGCACCCGCAGCACCTGCATCACCGCCACGCCCTGTTCCTGCTGCATCACCGCCTGCTGTCCTGAACACTATCATCTCAGGGGGTGACCGCATCTGCATTGGAGGTCACTCTGCAACTCCTGCAGCTGCACAGCAAGTGGAGCCACCTGTCTACAAGAGCAGCATGAACCCAGCCACCATAACCGCCTTCTACAGGGCCATGGAGAAGAAGGTCCTGGAACTACAATGCCTGTCCAGGTTGCCTGAGGCTGCACCACTGACACCTGCTCCAGCTTCACATCCCAAGACATCGGGATCTTCTTCTACAGAAGCTGAGGAATAAAAGGTCGCCACCCGTAAGTTTTGTGCCAACCAGTCTATATCTGACTGGGGAGATCAAGTTTTGTGCGCTCCATGGTGCCCCCTGGAGTGACCCCCTTGGACTCCTACCATTGTAAATAATCTCCAAGTTGTTGCCCCTTGTGTTTTTGTGTCGAACTTTTGGACACTTTCCCAGTTCATTAGTGCGGACATGTGGACACTGCCCCAGTTTTCCCTATTTTCTCCTATCCCCTTGCTCCAGGATGGACACTACCGCACTTGTGCCCTTTAGTCCCTATTTGTCAAGTTGAGGCCCTGGGATTGGACACTACTGTATTTATGCCTCAGGGACCTTTGTGTGTTTTTCCCTTTCCTTAAGTTTTGCCTCAGGTACCAGGTGAGATTATTGACTTATAAGAATAGGGCGAGGACAAGGGGAATAAGGGGTGAAGACCAACATCTCAACAGATTGTGTTATACTGTATTTTGCCTGTTTTATCTGTTATGTTTGTTTGTCTTGTCTTGTCCGCTGTATTGCCTTCCCCAACCTGGGCAAAGATTCGCCGAGGGCGGCTCAGGTTAAAATAGGGGGTTGTTCAGCATCCCAGAGGGCTTCTGCTTTTATGTGTTTGTTACTGTGCCTCTGGACTATGTTAGTATGTTCCGTCTTCTGTGTTAAATGTTTTATGTTATGTGTATGCAGCTTTTTCCCTCTGCATTTTTCCCCCTGCAGTGTTCAAAACCTTGCCTTGGTTCAGCCCTGGCCTATCACAGGCCACTGGGAGGGGTTGTAGGGAGATATTATCTCCCCGGCGACCGTTGGTCTCCTCAGTTCAGTGCATGCAGTTAACAAGTGAAGGTGTGCAGTGCTGACCTGCCACCAGCCTCTGGACTGAAGGCCAACGGTCGCCTCTACAGCCCCAGGAGGGAAATCACCAGCCCCAGGCTCATCTATAGACAGCTTAGAGCAAGGGAGAAGTGCTGTCTGGCCTTTTGACCACTTTTGGTGCCGTGCCAGAAGGAGCAGGAGAGGACTCTGACAGGAGAACTATATTTGGGCCTAGACTCCAGGTAATCAGATCCCTGTCAGGACTCCCTCTAACTCCATCCCCAGTGTACCTGGCTGGGAGAGGCAGAGAGGAGGAGTAGTAGAACACTATCCTGTGGAGCCTTTAACATCCCTGGGCACCCTCCTAGAACCAAGGCTGGGGGTTGGACACTGTAGGGCTACTGCCCCCATTTAGAAGCTGCTGTTGCCTTGCTGTTCCTGTTGCCAAATAAAGGCTGTTACTTGTTACCTGCACCGCTGACTCCTGAGTCGTGCCTGCTTCACCATCAGGGCCCTTCTGAACAACACCACACCGGGTCAGGGAGGATCTTCATCAAGTGGGATGTCAATGCTACAGGTCTGTAGTCATTGAGGTCCTTAGGGTGAGGCTTCTTTGGAACTGGTACCACACAAGAAGATTTCCATAATTCAGGGACTATTTCCTGCTTCAGGAATAATAAACCTTCCCTGCCTTCTCTCTGGGAGCTCTGGCTGTAGTTCTGCTGAGTTCTGCTTGGATGTACCAGTACGTCCTTGCAGAACTAGACAACCACCTTCCGGACGTAAAAACCCAATGGGCGGTCCGGAAGTGATTAAGTCAAAATTCTGGCATACTATGGCTCGGTTCACATCAGCGCCGACTCACCATTTAGAGTCACCATTTGCAATGGCCATCAAAAATCACCGGAAAAAAAAGTGCTGCAAATCCGACTTTTCATCTGCTGGTTTCAGTTTTAAAGAACGGACATCTGACGGATCCCATTATAGTCAAAGTCAATGGGGTCCATTGGTCAGCGTTGGTGTTCGCTATTTTAGCAGTCCGTGTGTCCATTGTTCTGGTCCCCTGACAGAACAAAACAATGGACACATGGTCGCAGATGTGAACATAGTGTTAGCTTAGTAAACCTGATTTAATGTAGTTAATTTATCAAAAATAATATGTCTGCCTTGGTTTATTGTTTTGTAAATGTTGCAGCATATTATATTCACTGATTCCGCATATGATACACTGTTTCCTCATGATGTATATAGCTACACAATTTTTGTATCATACTCCAGCACACACCTACTGTACCTTAAGAAGTGAATACTTTGTGTATTTTCCTATTTACCACCAGGTGGCACTATGTTACTAATATAACAAGGAAATTCATATACAAATAAAACACTATCTTTGAAATAAAGTAAATGTAATATCAATCTTTTTATTAATAAAACATTTATTAAAATATTTAATTTTCTTCTACAAAAATAGTTTATGATGATACAACAATAACTACAGGAGTGATAGTTTTAAGAATATACCTCCACATATCATTAATAGTTTTTAGAATATAGTAATACTTACAAAATTCCATTATTCATGAAAATATGGCTAAACCAAGAAACTTACAAACATCCTTCCAAGTTATGAGAAACCTGAATATGCCTCCATAATGCCTGTATGTGACATCATTATAATTACTTTATATGCTGTGATGTCACAGTGGTCTTTTTATGTGTGCATTATCCCTGTGCTATGATGTCACAGTGGGCATGATCACTGTAATGTGGCATCACTGTGTATACTATTTCTACACTGTGACATCAATGTGTGCATTATCCTGGTACTGAGACAACATTCTGTGCATTACCTCAGTACTAAGACATCACTGTGTGCATTATCCCAGTAATGGGACATCACTGTGTGCATTATCCCAGTACTGGGACATCACGGTGTGTATTATCTGTACAGTAAAATCATTATGTACATAATCTCTGTATGTGGAGGAGACCACAATATTTGTACACTTTTCAAGTGCTGAACTTGCTGCTTAAGGGGGTAATGGTAGGCTGGGACCCCTGTACAAGTTTTGCATGGTTACTTGTTATGCCCTCGCTTCCAGCGCTACTCTCTGATTCTCCCTGATGGAATTTGTGCCATATAACTCTGAGGTCATTCATTGGTGGTATTGTTGAAGCTTGTATATGGACAAATCACCACTACAGGCTTACATCCTAACAGCTAGAACCAGAGTGTAGCCCATGAAACGGCAGTCGGTCAAACTGATAAGTGTAGGTTTATTAGTTATTTTAATTATTTTCCTGCATTCAGTTTCTAATAACTTGGAAAAGCCCACTCACAGTATATTGTAGGGAACACTAAACTGAACACCAACATATCTCTATTACACTGTCTGACGCCCACTGCACTTGAGACTCATTTGCATATTTCTAGAAACAGCTGTTTCAAGGAAATAATGCATCTATTTGACTATGTAAAGATATGATGGTGCTAAGGATAATGCCCCCTACACTGCGCTTTGGCTGATTTAAATACAATGTTTTCCCTTTATGGTAGCTGACCTGACAGATTTCTCAAACACATGGTCCATTAATATCTAAATACTTCTTCATCCATATACATGCAAATGTGTGTTTTATCAGTACAAATGATGTTTCGGGATAGAGTGGATTGTATTGTTGGTCTGATTCAGCAAAGAGATCCAGCCCAGTTATTTAGAGCCAGGGCTCTAAATAACAGTTCAATCATAGAACTTACACTGGTTTTCCACATGACAGCTGTCAATTGTTGGTGCTTAGTACTGTACAGCAGTACCGTGACACTTCACCATGACATGCACTGGCTGCAGGGGTATAGGTATATGGGATGTAGAGTTAGCCGTTACACTCAGGCCTTGGTTTCTGAAGGGGGTCTAGTACCCCTTTGCTCCATGAGAAGCCACCTGTATTATAAATGGTACATGCTAGGTAGGAGCCTTGGCATTGGAGCCCACAAGCTTCAATTTATGCCTGTAGTTGGATGGTATAGTAAACTATATAATCATACTTGACATTATTTTTTAGGTCTGCAGAGAATTGGAAGGCCTCCCAAAATCTTGAATCAACACAAACATCTCCACAAGTAACAGAGTCTGTTTAAGAGAAGCAGTCACAGTGCTATGCCAGACTTACATCATACTCTGAGCTAAGTATACTCTCTACTAAAAAAGATCAGAATCAGGAGGGGGGTGGGTGGCATGTAAATGGATGTTTGTTAAAAGTAGGACCATTAATGGGGACACTCTGGCATCATTAGCTATGAGGTCTCTGTAGGCACAGTCATCAATGTACTCTGGCATTGTTATGAGGGCCCTCTAGTTGGCACTTTTATCTGGGTGTTCTAGATATAAAAATGTTCTGTACAATAAAACTTTGTGAAAACATTTAATAAAAGTTGGTGTTTATGACTATAATGGTCAGGATGATATATTGTGTGTACTAAAGGGAATCATTTTCCAGTTTCCTATGCCTATTATTTTTCTTGTATTTTACCTAGAAAACATGGCAAATGCTGATAGCACCATCTACAGGACACTTTAAAGTAATGCAAAGGGATACTTATAGAACTCTCTACAAGAAAACCGTTTTCTGTTGCTCATAGGAACCAATCACAGCGCAGCTTTTATTTTGTATTCTCCTCTTAAAAAATGAAGCAGGTGCTGTGCAACAAAGACCTTGAGAATGATTTCTCATGACTGGCAGTTCATACACTTCTGTGCCAACACTTCAGATCTTTTTTAACTATGGATGACAAACTGGAGGTGAAAGGTGGGATGGGAGGCAAAGATTTTAGCAAAAGGTATTAACCCAATGTTTAGGAATGAAATTGGTCTCTAGTTCAGATAGTGAAAGGGATCTTTGCTTTCTTTAGGGATAACCACAGTGTAGGCCCAAAGGAGCCAGGGGGAGCTGATGACCCAAGCTGCTGGAACTGAAATGGGACAGAAAGTGCTGCATATATTTATCTAAATAGAGCAAAAACAAGATCCACTGCAGTCTAGAAATTGTCATTAATCGACAACTGAGCGGACATGGAGAGATAATTGCTTTAGTTAAACCAGAGGATTGGAGTTATTTCTAATAAAAAAGGCATTTCATTATTAGGGAGTGGTGAGGGTCCCACTGCATATGCTATAAAAATTATCACAGGTAAACAGTACAGTTAAATGGAGAACATTTTGGTATATGTTATATAACATCACTTCTTTCCATTTGATGCTGAAATCAAATATCATATTAAAAAACATTTTGTGCATTGATAATTAACACATTTTTGACACTTAGAGGGTCCCCAGAAGTTACAAAGGACCTTTCAACACTTCCACCAACTTAAACTCTTTGCATCCTTCTATACTATAGAATCTATAGGCTCTGCTTTACAGATTCTGGTGCAGTTGGATTTATTTCTGTAGCCTCAGTGTTTCTGAACAATCAGTGCTGTTGGTTATAGCACCCAATATGCTAATTAGGCTCCCTGTAGTCAGGTGGGTGGTCCTGGATGGGAGCAGACAGACTGAGACTACCCTCCTGGCAGTCCTGTGCTGGGAGAACACTGTGCAAAACAATACAGGGAGACATGTATGTACGTGTTTCTTTCACAGTAATATGATGAACACGGTTTGTCCAGTAAGTAAAAAATATTTGTAAAATAGGTTACAGTGTTGTAAAATAATAAAGACATGGGAAAGATCACCACTGAAGCTGATCACTGGCACTGGCCAATCAACACATCATGGCTGGATAAGAAATAAAGACTGTCAGGGAATCTGGAAGCATCATAACCAAAGAGGCAGAGAATCAATGTAGAATGATTACAATATCAATAGTTGGACATCCCCTTTAATACGTGCTATTGATCAGTTATAGAAGAATATACAACGTTTTATTTTATAGGTTAAGACCGACTCTATGGATAAAGGAATTCATGGATCATTTTCAGGCCAATATAGTCCATCAGATCCAGTAATCTTCATTCAACGGGACAACATTCCATAACTAGTGACTACACAGTATAAAAATAGCTGATTGAGCCAACGCACAATATTTGTGTACACACAAACTATGGTAAAGCAAAATGCTGAATAAAGAAAAACTGCAGCACATGTCTGCTATATGAATAAATGGTTATTATACTGCCCATAATACTCTGCAATATACTGACTGTAAAATACTAGTAAATGTACTGAATATTATTACGTCTACTATACATAAATAAATAGAAATAAAATAAAGTAGTATCTATCAATTAAAATCTAGGAGTGAATATGGTTTCATATCATTTTTGACACATTTTTATACCTTCCCTCTAGTATTGCATTATGGCAGTAAATAAGTAAGAAACGAAGCAGCAATAACTAAGGAGTCATAAAATGGACATAATCCTAGAGCCTGCACTATTGAGTGCCTTGTAATGTACTTCATTATGAAATTCCACCTACAGTTGAGCTCTATTGCCACAAACTAGAAGAAAATCGTATGTTTACTAACTTCCTAATATATTTCTATTAGTGGTAATACTCTATTAATTGGACAGTAATAAGAATCTGACCAAAATGACAATCATAAAACCCAATAGCTATATTTAGCCCTGACAATTTGATGACTTACAAGCTGCACTAGTGACCAATAGCAGCTAACACTATTATAACAGTAGCTTCCATGACTTTTAGCATGCTACTTTATATGGGACATAGAGGGTACTAGTCTAACTCACCTCAGAACACCATGGTGACCAATGTTAGCATACAACTGCACAGTTTTTAATATTGAATGAAGGAATTGTGGCATCAATCTCTTGAGTCTACACACTGTTTTTAATTTGTTCTGCTGTTAGCATAACTGTTATATCTATGACACAAAAATATCTGTTCTGGCTAAAGATGCCCATACAGTGGAGAAAAAAAAAGTATTTAGTCAGCCAGCAATTGTGCAAGTTCTCCCACTTAAAAAGATGAGAGAGGCCTGTAATGGGCCAACATACCAGCAACAGTATGTGCCAACCTTGTGAAGACTTACAGAAAACGTTTGACCTCTGTCATTGCCAACAAAGGATATATAACAAAGTATTGAGATGAACTTTTGTTATTGACCAAATACTTAAGACCATGTGATTTTCTGGATTTGTTTTCTCATTTTGTCTCTCATAGTTGAGGTCTACCTATGATGACAATTACAGGCCGGCCTCATCTTTTTAAGTGGGAGAACTTGCACAATTGGTGGCTGACTAAATACTTTTTTTCCCCACTGTACATATTCAGTATGTGTTGTTAATAAGGAGAATAAGGACTCGGGGAAGGTAAAATTCAAGAAGCCTAACTTAGGCTAAGGCCCCACATAGTGAGCCGCAGCAAAAAAAACATTGCGGAAAAGACCGCTGCGGAATCGCATCACGATTTTCTCCGCAGCGTCTTGTGGATGGGATTATCCCCAATCTCATCCACTTTGCAGTGACTGTAAAATTATGTGGTTTCTGCCACGGCCAAATCGCAGTGTTTACTGTACGTGGGGCCCCAGTCTAATACTTTTCTTCTCCTTGTCAGGGGAGGATCAGTAGACCCCTTTAAACTTAAGATAGCTGGCTGGTCTCATTGACCTTATTTTTATGTGTATAGAGTCTTAATGGAAATGAGTTCTGTTGGTAAGAAAATGTATAGTACTTGCTTGATTTTTCTCTCAGTGATTATAAATATTACAAATACATGTATAACATTAAAACAGCTATTAGATGATAAAATACATGTGCAGCATTGGCAAAGCATATCTACAATATTTGCAATAGTTACATTCTTAGCTCCTGATAGTGTGTGTGGGGGATCTTCCCAACCATACACTGTTATCTAATCATCTGTCTTCTTTGCCTTCTTCTACTCCAGTTTTACAGTCTAATCAGCCCTTACTGAATACGTACAACAGCAACATATACTGTACATAGCTTGTGCATAACTTCCATATTACTGCTCACATACAAATAATATATTGGTCATAATATAACTGCAAGTCAAGAAAATATACTTTCTATATACACTTTCTCATCGTCATTCTCCGATAGCTTTCTTGCTTCCATGTGAAGATAAATTAAATGAATTATGTAATACCCTAAGCCATTTTATAGTAGGAATACTTGCCAAAGTATTTTCTGTACACAACATTTATCTCATAAATGTGTGGATTTGCTAATACTGCATCAGAAGACTGCAGAAGGTACTGAAAAAAAGACTGCATGGTGTAAAATTTTATATAAAATTTGTGCTACAGTCCAAATACATTCAATGAGGCCTTCACTTTTCTTCATCATTACCCAATGGTGCAGCTTATTCTTTTAGGTAACAGCAGCATGAAACCTGCCTGCAGGTATTGTAGCTTCATTGTAACCTGTGAGAACACATCAATATTAGTTATTATTATAATATAATATATCAAAAAGTCACAATTGCTTCATCAATTTTGTGCAAAATTCACCTAACTGAACTTGTGATTCCACTGTTGTCAGATCTGTTTAGTTTTTTACGCTAGTCATGTGCAGTTTTTGCACTTTTTTTTTTTGCTTTTTTGAAGAAAGGAGCATTTCATAAATGCAGTGTAAAATGTTACTAAAGATAAACCATACTCGCCTTCCCAGACAAAGACGCAAAGTGACAAACCTTGTGTAAAAGCCTTAAAAATAGGTGCAATCACAGGGTATAAAACTTAAAATAGGCAGAATTCCATGAAAATAGTCATAAGTGGCTTGATAAATACCGTTCCAGTAGGCAGGGTTAGCTCACATGTAGCAATAATGTCCCTCGCAACCAAATCACATATTTACCCTGAAATACCACCTTTTGTGATTCTGTTTTTTAACAGGTGAAACATGTTATAACAAGATTAGGCAATCTGAGTTAGCTTTGGCTTGTGGTAATTAGCCCCATGAAACACAACTGCAATATGTAAACCCAGTCTCAAGATTTCCATCCACACATTGCGGAAAAAAACGTGCAGTGGACACACTGCGATTTCCAAAACCATTGCGGTTTTTTTCCTTCACTGCTTTTTTGCTGCGGCCCACTATATGTGGCCTTAGTCTAAAGCCCCACGTTGCAGTGTATTTTGTTGTAGATTTTGCTGTTTTTTTTTAGCCAAAGTCAAGTGTGGCTTAGGCTAAGGCCCCACGTGGGGTCCCGCAGTATAAAAGTGCTGAGGGAAAAACCATGGAGGCAATGCATCGCGGTTCTTCCCGCAGCACTTTGCACAGAAAGTTCACAGAGGTTTCCTCTGCGGACTTTCTGCTTCAATTATACCTATAGGGAAACCGTCGGCGTTGCCGTATGTATAATTGACATTCTGCGATTTCCAAAACAGTGATGGTTTTGGAAATCGCAGCTTGTCCGCTGCGCGTATTTTATCACAAAGAGGGGATGGGATTCGCTAGATCCATCCACTTTGCTGTGACTGTAAAATGCTGCGTTTTTTTCAGCGGCGCTTACAACATGTGGGACCCCGACCTTAAAATGGAATGGGAAATATAAAGGAAGCACTTAAACACTGGTGTATTCACAAGAGTAAGTTTCTGTCAAATTTCTGTAACCACTGAGTACTACATGCAACTTGTAACTAATAAAATGCAATAAAACCAGCAGCTGCCAATACACATGCTGGATTGATGTTAGCTGTTTCAAGGAAATAATGTCCCTTTTCTTAATCACTTTAAGCAGTACATTGGAAGATTTGCTATGAAAGTCAGTAAATGAAGGAGCACTGAGCCAAACGGGGCACATTTATTAAGCTACTTGCACCTTTTTTCGTGTAATTTGCACCTTTTTGAGGTCTTTTTCTATTTTATGCTTTATTTATAAAGCATATGCGTCTTTCCAGCTGTTATGCTGCTCTCGACATTTTTGCTTTTTGGTGAGAAAGGACACCCTTTTCACACTGTATTTATGACTTGCGTCTTTTTAAAAAGGGTAAAAAAAAAAAAAAAAACCGCAAATGCACTCCAGTCCATGGGCAGCGTAAAAAAGCCTGTCAGGTTAGAATGCATTAAAAAGGGGTGTGATTTTTTTTTAGCACTTGCGCCTTTTTGAACAAAAAAGAGGCAAAGTGCACATGGCCAAAAAAGATGCATAAACTAACTAAAATGTGCACAACCTTTAACAAGGAGGTGCGTCTACATCATAAATAAACACCACAGTAAAACTAGGCGCACCTGCAAAAAGTATGGCCTGCAAAGGGGTAGATGATAAATAACCCCCAAAGAGTTTACAGCATATACAGCATTATAAAATCAAACATTTAGGAGATGACAGAAAGGTTAAGAACTGTCCATTTACCTTTAGGCAAAATGTGTTTCTTCCATTTTTCCTGTGGGATCATTACTGAGACTTTCCATTTCTTTTCCTTTCATCTTTCTTTTGTGTGCTTTTCTGTAGTGACTGTTAAATGGATGTATTATATTAAAGCTGTAACCGCAATGTATCATTTTCATCAAAATACATAACATCACATTATAGAGATCCTTAATAAAATATAGAGACATCGCTAGCACAGTCGGAATGAGCAGCAGTGTTATCTGGTTTGAGATGTCAAAGTGTAGCAATAAAAGTATTACTAAATACTACATGCTTTTATATAACCTGTAAGGTACTCAGTACTGGACTTACAGTTGTGTTCATAAGTTCACATAGAGTACCCCAGGCAGAGTTTGTAATAGGTCTATCATTTCTGAAAAATCTGAGTAATCCTCCACACCTATGAGCACAACCGTACACCTCGGGCCTGGAGGCACAAATTGTCTGATGACCTTAATTTCGACTATCAAGGAGACTGTACCCTAAAATGAACCTGTCCTGTTGTATGGTGCACAAGGTCCTATTTGTGGACACCATGTTGCAAAGCAAAAGGAGCAGAGTAGATTGATATACAGTATACTATAAACTAGTACTAGTATTTCATTTCATTTAAATGGGTTATTTGCTTTCTAATATTGATGGGCTATCCTTAGCATAGGCCATCAATAGTAGATCTGCAAGGGGCTGACAGCTAGGACCCTCACAAATCAGCTTTTCGAGGACAGCACAGCTCCCATTAATGTTTACATGCCAGGAGCTGCGTTGCTTTCTTGCTGTACGATTTGTAGTGGCGACTTTAGGTATTGCAGCACTGTCCCATAGGCTTCAATGGGACCGTACCGAATGCTAGTTTGTACAGTGAGTGAGCAGCACGATTCCTGGCATGTAAACATTAATGGGAACCTTGTTGTCCTGGAACCGCTGATCTGCAGGGATCCCAGGAGTAGGACATCAATATTACAAACTGGATAACCCTCTTTGATCCTACTTAGTGATTGGCAGATTTCTTTGCATGCACATTCATACAGGGAAGGCTGTCAATCACTAAATATAATTACTCAGACTACATTCACATCTGTGTTGGAGTCTCCTCCTGGGACAGTGTTGCAGTGTACATACAAAATCACTGAACAAAAAGGTCCTGCAAGTCCGACTTTTTCATCCGGCAGTTTCAGTTTAAAAGAAATGACACTGCAAACTGTTAACTTTTTTTTTAGTTAACAGGGTCTGTATGTGACCGTAAGTGAATGATCCCCCTATCTGTTGTTCTAGTCCTCCAACAGACCAGAACAACAGAGAAACTGATGCTAGCGTAAACCTAGTATAATAGGACTGCTAAGCATAGAAAACAAGGATTTAAAAGAATGCCAGGCCTTCACCCTTCTATATGAGAAACAACTATTTTAGAGTCTATTTAACTGCATGGATGACAGTACCTGGAGAAACAACAGAGCTCTACAAGGACAAATCTGTTCTGCATAAGGTTAGGATGGTGAAATTTTTTATCAAATGTTCCTCAAAACGTCTGTTTGTGAGCCGAATGGTTAAAATGTAAATGGTCACTAACTTTTCAACAAACTTTGCATAAATTAATAGCGTAAGTGAATATAAGAAACTTTTTAATATATACAGTCATATGAAAAAGTTTGGGCACCCCTATTAATCTTAATCATTTTTAGTTCTAAATATTTGGGTGTTTGCAATAGCCATTTCAATTTGATATATCTAATAACTGATGGACACAGTAATATTTCAGGATTGAAATGAGATTTATTGTACTAACAGAAAATTTGCAATATGCATTAAACCAAAATTTGACCGGTGCAAAAATTTGGGTACCCTTATCATTTTATTGATTTGAATACTCCTAACTACTTTTTACTGACTTACTGAAGCACAAAATTGGTTTTGTAACCTCACTGAGCTTTGAACTTCATAGCCAGGTGTATCCAATCATGAGAAAAGGTATTTAAGGTGGCCAATTGCAAGTTGTTCTCCTATTTGAATCTCCTCTGAAGAGTGGCATCATGGGCTCCTCAAAACAACTCTCAAATGATCTGAAAACAAAGATTGTTCAACATAGTTGTTCAGGGGAAGGATACAAAAAGTTGTCTCAGAGATTTAACCTGTCAGTTTCCACTGTGAGGAACATAGTAAGGAAATGGAAGACCACAGGGACAGTTCTTGTTAAGCCCAGAAGTGGCAGGCCTAGAAAAATATCAGAAAGGCAGAGAAGAAGAATGGTGAGAACAGTCAAGGAAAATCCACAGACCACCTCCAAAGAGCTGCAGCATCATCTTGCTGCAGATGGTGTCACTGTGCATCTGTCAACAATACAGCACACTTTGCACAAGGAGAAGCTTTATGGGAGAGTGATGCGAAAGAAGCCGTTTCTGAAAGCACGCCACAAACAGAGTCGCCTGAGGTATGCAAAAGCACATTTGGACAAGCCAGCTTCATTTTGGAAGAAGGTCCTGTGGACTGATGGAACAAAGATTGAGTTGTTTGGTCATACAAAAAGGCGTTATGCATGGCGTAAAAAAAACACAGCATTCCAAGAAAAACACTTGCTACCCACTGTAAAATTTGGTGGAGGTTCCATCATGCTTTGGGGCTGTGTGGCCAATGCCGACACCGGGAATCTTGTTAAAGTTGAGGGTCGCATGGATTCAACTCAGTATCAGCAGATTCTTGAGAATAATGTACAAGAATCAGTGACGAATTTGAAGTTACGCTGGGGATGGATATTTCAGCAAGACAATGATCCAAAACACAGCTCCAAATCTACTCAGGCATTCATGCAGAGGAACAATTACAATGTTCTGGAATGGCCATCCCAGTCCCCAGACCTGAATATCATTGAACATCTGTGGGATAATTTGAAGCGGGCTGTCCATGCTCGGCGACCATCAAACTTAACTGAACTGGAATTGTTTTGTAAAGAGGAATGGTCAAAAATACCTTCATCCAGGATCCAGGAACTGATTAAAAGCTACAGGAAGCGACTAGAGGCTGTTATTTTTGCAAAAGGAGGATCTACTAAATATTAATGTCACTTTTCTGTTGAGGTGCCCATACTTTTGCACCGGTCAAATTTTGGTTTAATGCATATTGCACATTTTCTGTTAGTACAATAAACCTCATTTCAATCCTGCTCAATCCTGAAATATTACTGTGTCCATCAGTTATTAGATATATCAAATTGAAATGGCTGTTGCAAACACCCAAATATTTAGAACTAAAAATGATTAAGATTAATAGGGGTGCCCAAACTTTTTCATATGACTGTATTAGAGAAAAATGCTTCTCTCTCCACTTAACTTGTTCTTTTCCTGCTCACCCACCTTCCTCCTAAACTGACATTCACTTTGAAATCTCTGGTTAATCTGCCTTGCTACAGCAAGAGGGGCTGCAGCTCACAATAGAAGTATGTGGAAAGCGGAGATGTGAGCAGAGGCTAAGGTAGAGACTGGACCCATACACACAGATGATGCTGGAGGTGAATAGAAAGGTCTTTTCTCATCCCAAGTGCTTTATTCACATCAATACAGGTTAGTACTTCTCTATAATGTCTTTCATGATTCTGCTGATGGTACTGAGTGAGAGAGACAATTATGGGGCAGACTATCCTCTACTCTTTGTATGTAACATTTGGGAGCCATCATAGCAGCTAGTACCTACCCACCAGATCTGAGATAACTGAAAATTAGAGGTCAAGCCAGCAGAAGACTGCTAAAAATGCAGAATATACAGTAAATCATATAACTGCTTGAAATATTGGTATTTTTCATGGAAACACATTGAGCTACCAATTGATGCAAAGCTTTTTGAAATGTTAAAGAGGTTGTCCAGTATAAAACTTTTTTTTTTTTTTAAATTAGGCCAGGGGAGGTGAAAAAATAAGAAAAAAAAATGCCTCCGAGCGTGATCCGGTCCTGCTATGCCGATGTCTTCTTGCAGCGGAAGTCCTCGCTGGCTGTGACGTCCCGGTTTTCTTTACTTAGGCCGCTAATTGGCCTTAGAAAAAGACTTGTTGATGTCACAGGTAGGTCACGTCCGGCGGGAACTTCCGCTGGAAGAAAACATCGGAGCAGCAGGATAGCGGGGCACCGGGGCAGGTTAATATGTTTTGGGGGTTTTTTCACCTCCTCCAGCCTAATTTTTTTTTTTTTTATGTATCCTGGACAACCCCTTTGAGTATGCTTTAAAGGAATCCTGTGGAGGTGAACATTCTGTCCTACTGTATGCACACCATGCAGAAAAGCAGGAAGAGCCGAGCAGGTTGCTATACAGAGTCAGTATACAGGTGCATCTCAATAAATTAGAAAATCTTTGAAACGTTTATTTATTTCAGTAATTAAATTAATAAAAGTGACCTACTATATTTTCTAGATTCTTTACACACAGTGTTCTATTTCAAGTGTATCGTTTCTGTAAATGTTCATTATGGATTACAGGTAATGAAAACCCAAATCTAAGAAAATTAGAATATTGTAAAATAGTGCAGCATTGTAAATTCAGTGTGTCACCTGCCAAGGTTTCCTAAGCCTTTAAATGGTCCCTCAGTCTGGTTCAGTAGGACACACAATCATGGAAGACGCTGATTATGAATTGTATTACTGAATTACAGAAATGAATGGACGTTTCAAAGATATTCTAATTTATTGAGATGCACCTGTACTCTCAACAGACAGTAAAAGCAAGTCCAATGTGACAGATTTGCTTCATGTTTTAATCATTAGGTTCGCAGACAAGAAACTGTACTGGGGTGTGTTTCCCATTTGCATAACCCTTATACATTCTGTACATTCTTTGTACTGTACATTTGTTATCTGCCAACTAATCATATTTAACATCCCTGTAAATATATTACTTCCTGGGGTGCCCCAGTGAAACAAAAACATACAATAACATGATGTAGTGGAATACAAATATCTTACTGCGAGCAAATGCATATACAAATGATGACAATAATAAGTGTCACCATTGCAATGATCAGACCAATCACAACAAGTTGCCCCCTGTCTTCTTTCAAGTAAAATAGATCCAGTCTTTCACATCTTGCCCCGGTATAGCCTTGCTCACATCTAGAAAAGGAAACAGAATATACTGTAAATGGCTACTATCATTTATAATAAAATAGACATTAAGGCAGATTTATGAAATAGTATAGTGCTTTTAAAAAATGAAATTGCTGTTGCTATGGGCAGCAGAGACAGTTTTGCTTTTATAAGAAATGAAAGCTGTGCTGTGATTGTTTGCTATGGGCAACAATGAGTTGCTCCTCACATATGTAAAGACCTCTTCCATCTAGTCAGAGTCGTAATTTGAAGCTCCTGGGCACCAATGTGAAACACCTAATGGGGAAACAACTTACCATGTGCTACCTATAATACTGATATAATACTGATGTCTTCTTATCTACTTCTTATCTGTCTGTCTACTACAAATGAAATACCTCTACCTTGGAACATTCTTGTATATGTTGTATTTGTATTGCTTATCCTTGCTGCTGTAACACACTGAATTTCCCCATGGTGGGACTATTAAAGGATTAATTATTATTATATAGAGAGGTATTAGGGTACCCTGAGGTTTCAGGACCTGGTAGCGGTTGCTACATCTGCTCTCCCTATAGCTATGCCCCTGCATCTAGACATATGTAGGTGTAGATATGGAACTGACAATGGCACAAACACAAATCTGTAACATTTTGTTATATCTCTTTATAAGGCCTAATGCTATATATGCTTTTGCAGTATGCACAAAGCTTTGTGCTGAATAAAAACATATTAAAAGGAGCTGTCCAGGATCATTTTTTATTTTTTTTGTATTTTAGGCCAGGGAAGGTGAAAAAAAAAAAAAAAAAAAAAACTTACTCTCCTGTTCCCAGTGCTCCAGTGTCTCCCAGCGCGTTCTTGCTGCGCTTGTGTTTTCTTCCAGTGGCAGTCCCAGTCGTACGAGACTGCTCAGGCCAATCAGCAGCCTCAGCGAAGGACATCGGACGTCACTACCTGTTACATCCCATGTCCTTTCCTTAAGCCGCTGATTGGCCTCAGCGGTCATGTGAACAATGAGACCAATCAGCGGCCTAAAGAAAGGGACATGGGACATCACAGCCGGTGAGGGCTTCCAGGAAAAGAAGACAGCGGAGCAGCAGGACTGCACCGGACAGGTGAGAATGTTTTTTTTTTTTACCTTCCCTGGCCTAATTAAAAAAAATAAATAAAAATTCCCGGACAACCTCTTGGAAGTAAAATCTCTATAATTAGGAACTCTACTTACATACAGGAGGGCTCTTTCAAAACAGTAACAAAACGGCACTTTCCCTTTACGCAGTAATGTCTATATGACTTTGGACATCGGGAAAAATGACCTCTCCATTTTGCTGGCTCAGAAATTCCTGCAAGTAAGATTGACCAAGTATCAGAGTCCAGGCAGAAGTAATCTATCATGTATCACTTTATTGGTAATTCCACTTCTTTTGCTGACAGCTGGCTTGTCATTCACAAGTGTCCAGGAGAGAACAAAGAGTGCTGAGGAAACAGGGAGAACTAGAAGTGAAGTACGGGGGGCATCTGTAGCCAGCACTATATGAGAAGAGCTGTGGTTGGCTCTGTAGGTGACCATTGTGGTAGGCAAAAATTCATTCATGGGCAATTCATATCACATTGTTAGTATCTGTTTACAGGATCCATTTAACAGATGTAAAAAATGGGTGCTAGAAATGTTTCTACCTTTTTTTTTTCCGGTACAAAAACCCGATATACTACTTTTTTGTGTTCAGCAAAAAAAATATCCCCTTTTAATTTATTTATTTTATTTTTTATAAAACCCTGATTATGCAAATGGATGGCTATCCATTTTCAGCATCTGTTATACAGATGGGCACTCCGGCTCTATTGCAGATGCGTGTTAGGCCCAATTCTTCTCCTCTTCATGTATGCCAGCGCTTGCACAATAGAGCCGGAGTATCGGCAAGAAGCGACGTTTCGTGCCCAAAAGAAGGCTTAGCCTTAATACTGGAGCCCACATGGCGTGAAGCAGCAAAAAAAAACAAAAAAACGGCATTTTACAGTCACAGCAAGGTGGATGGGATTCTAGTGAAAAAACACCTTGCGAAAAAATACGCGCAATGCTTTTGGAAATCGCAGCATGTCAATTATACCTATGGAAATGCCAGCAGTTTCCCTATAGGCATAATGGAAGGAAACCTCTGCAGACTTTCTGTTGAAAGCGCTGCGGGAGCGCTAAGGCTAAGGCCCCACGTGGTGTAAACGCCACGATTTGCCGGCGAAGGAAACGCTGCGGAAAAAATCACGTTTTACAATCAGAGCAAAGTGGATGGGATTCTAACGGCGATTTCCAAAACCAGCGTGGTTATACCAACGAAAACACCAGCATAGTTTTAACAAACAGAAAGTCCGTATTGGAAACCTCTGCGAACTTTCTGTCTAAAGCGCTGCGTGAAGAACCGCAATGTGTTGCCACCGTGGTTTTTCCCGCAGCGCTTTTTGGCTTTGGGATGACACGTGGGGCCTAAAGCTGTATTTTTCACTCCCATTTCTGTCCTGACCCAGAGAAAACAATTCCGGGGCAGTTCAATGATGGTTATGCTAATGTTGTTAGTTGTGGTTGGATGGAGTCAGGCATGTGAGTCATGGACTAGCACACTTCATTATACTACTAGCTTCTTCTCCCTTGGTACATCCTCCTTAAATTCTCTACAGTTCAAGACATCATTCGCTAAATCATTTTTCATACAATTGTGTTCTTTTGCATGTAAATAGTATACACTATAAGTATTGTTGTAACAGAAATGTATTCAACCAGTTGTAAAAAAAGATTTACATGCATACATGTGACGGGTAAATTTGGAAAATGTAGATTTGCTGCAATGAAAAGTAATATTGGTTGAGTCAAGATAAGTGTAAACTAATTATAACAACATTAATATTTGTAGATCAACATTCTGCACAGGTATAATATCTTCTAAAGCTTGTTTCCCTCAGATATCAATCACCAGTTCACATAGGTCCTTGGCATGTCCATATCAAGTGATGTCAATTATAAAACACTGCTAACAATATGCAGCATCTCCGGCTGAGGTTCTCTCCCAGCTTTTCTAGGCTCCAGATAGGCATATGTGTCTATTCACGCAATAGTATAGGAACAAAGAATGTAGTATAGAATGAGGCAAATATGCCATTCAGAAAACTGTAAAAAGTAGGTAATTACATAGAGGTAACAAAATGGCTTATTACCCAGAATCCAATATAATATCTGAAAAGAAGGATACCATTCCTGTAACTTCCACAGAGGAGAATGAGAGCTATGGAAAAAGCGTAGCACATCTAGCTGAAGTTACAGAAACAGTGCAGTTCTGTTTCCGTAGGTCCCATTCTACTTTATGGGAGTTAAGGGAACAGCATATGTCAGTACTGCTTGGCTGTTCCCATAAGTCCTGGCCCTAGGGGTAGGGATGGGGAGCAGTTATCTCAGCAGCAATTTACCAAGAAGGGAATAACCTTTTAATGACCTGACACTTGGCCTTCCACAGCGATCAGATGTTCTAAGCATAGTGTATTTGGAAGCTACACTATTACAACTCAGCTCCCGTTCATTTGTATGGGAGCTGAGAAACAGCACAGCCAGACTACACACAATGTAGAGAACCATCTGCTACTGGCTCTATATGTACACTGTGCGGAGAACAGTTGCTTGTTATGGGGAAAGTGTCGAATACCCAACAATCTCAAATTAATGACCTATCCTAAGGAGTCTTCATAGCCCATTCAATGGTTTGTCTTAGAAAACACTTATAACATATGCCATATTAGACTGCATTTTGAACTAATTGAAGGAACCTCACAATCTGGTAACTATCTATTATCTTTAGCCAATAAAAACAGTGTCTTCTCCTGGATGCCCACAGATTTCAGTATATCGAAAAACTTGGCACTCCAAAAAATTGAGATGCAAATAAGATTTGTTTTATTGTATTATGCAATCCGTATAAGGTGTAATGTTTCAGTTGCTTAGTGAAGGGGCCATGTCTATACAGACAGCCACTTTACCTCTGCAATCAGTCTGATGAAGGCTGCGGTAGCAACCCGAAACGTTACGACCTATACGGATTGCATAATACAATAAACCGAATCTTAGTTGCATCTCAGTCTTTTGGAGTGCCAAGTTTTTCGATACTGTGTGTATGGTGTGGAACCCTACTTGACGTACTCAAACGCCAGTGGAGTGATGTGTATCTTCTCACAGATTTCACAGGGCATTATGGTATTATATAATGCTCAAAGTGGTATCTCATTTTCATGATCATGTAAGTAAAAAAACTGAAGGTTTCTATTAAGTGATATCAATCAAGAATGTATATTAGACAAGTGTATATCTTTCATTAGACAAAGCCAGGGCTGTGGAGTCGGTACGCCAAAGCCCCGACTCCGACTCCTCAATTTCCCCTGACTCCGACTCCAACTCCGACTCCGACTCCACCAAAATAGGCACCGATTCCGACTCCACGACTCCGACTCCACAGCCCTGGCACTGCTAAACCTTATAGGTTCACTCAGAACTCAGTCCCATCATTATATGAGGAATAGAACAGACCTTTACAGGACATTTCATCATTTTCAACATTTCATCATTTTCCCAAATTCTTATGAAAATATATTCAGCACATACTGCATTGTACTACTAACTGTACCAATTTATTATATATTTTGGGAGTCGGAGTCGGTCCATTTTATACCAAAATAGGCACCGACTCCGACTCCACGACTCCGACTCCACAGCCCTGGACAAAGCATAACCTTTGTTTGCTGAAACCAGAATACCTTTAATTTCCCTTGCAAATAATTCACCATCTGATATCCCTGACAACAGCATGTGTCCCAACCCTGAAGTGATCCTCACATTATCAGGTGACCTGTTATGTGGTAAGGGGTTTTTAAATTTGACACCTGTTTACATTGATTTTTTTTGGTGGTGGGGAGGGGGGTGGACACTAATCCAGATATCCATGGTCACACTCTTCACTAAATGTTTTCTACAAACTTGCTGGCTGCTTCATAATCTTTTTGGTTGGCATTATATCAAATGATGAGTCAGAGGGAAATCCCTGTATAAAACAGTGACTATAATTCTCACAGGCTTGTTTGGGTTTCACCAAGTTCTTGGCATATTCCAATAGTTAATATTTCCATCAACTGACTTTGCATTACCCAGGACAATAAGATTACTACCTAACTATTACAGTTATTGTGCCAATCCCAGTTAATAACAGCCCCCCGCCCCCACACAGGTAATGTTATGAACCGGGGGGGGGTAGGGGGGCACTATAAGTGTAATAGTGCCCCTAGTAGTGCCCCCCCCCCGCACAGGTAATACACACACACAAACACAGGTAATATTACCTGTGGGGGGCACTATTAGGACACTAATACAGTTGTACTGCCCCCTACAGCTAATAACAGTCCCCACACAGGTAATGTTATTACCTGTGGGGGACACTATTACATTAATAGTACCCCCCAGTTAATAACATTACGTGTGTGTGGGAGGACTGATATTAACTGTTATAGTTAAAGTAACCCTAATAGTGCCAATTTTCCCCGGGGCGGCACTATTACTGTAGTAGTACCCCTCACAGGGGTAATATTACCTGTGGGGGGGAATATTACCTGTGGGGGGCACTATTAAAGTTATAATGCCCCCCCCCCAGTTCATAACATTACTTGTGTGTGGGGGACTGTTATTAACTGGGGAAAAGGGCACTATTACAGTAATAATGCCCCCTGAGTGATGGTCCCCCCTAATTGAATGAGGGCCCCCTCTGCCGTACCCATGCTTTTATTAAGGGAGCTGTCCATACCACCAATAAGTTATGCTTGATATGGAGAGATCTCCCTTAATAAAGTAGAGGGGAACTGTATAAATGTAATAATTAAATATGCACTTTATTGTGGTTTTTTTATGAGCAGCTGAAAACCCCGCCCCCCGAAACCCCGCCCACCGCTGGGCCACAGAAAAATTGGCCTTCATGTAAGCAGTCCTTGGTACAAAAAAGGTTGGGGACTGCTGCCATTTTCAGAAAGGCACATACCTTAATCTAACTCTTCCACACTTACTCTCCCTAATCTAGACCTTCTGTGTCTACACCTCGTCCTCTACATTATCCCTCAGGACCTGATATCTTTTAATTTTAGCCCATTGTTTTACTTCAATGATACTCCTTAGAGCCTGTTCACAACATGTTAAATTGGTATATGTCAATATACCACAAAAATGGACTGGATAGTTATATCACTGGAGCTTCTCCAGACTGGGTGGAGGTGTATAAAGCAACTAGAGAGAACCAGGGAAAACAGGATCCCCAGCTGTATCTGCCTTACCACTGTCCCCAGTGACCTAGCCAAGGAAAGTCACAGTCAGTGAGTTGCACACTTCCGATACCCAGCATCCCCACAAATTAACTGATTCTAAGTGGCAGCGCTCTTTTGGTATGTGCACCTTCCACTTCACATATCATGTGATGTCATATTTATTGTTCACATGGCTTCAGTGCCGTTCAGCCCCATTCAAGTAAATGTAAATGAGCTGCAATACCAAACACAGCTGCTGTACAATAAATAACGTTGTGCATGCTAAATAGTGAAGAGGCCATAACACTTGTCTAAACTCTGAGGTCTCTTGCAATAGCTGATCATGGAGGTGGTGTAGCCCCACTTATCTGATATTGATGACCTATGTTAGTCCGGGGAAAACCCCTTTAAGGCTAAGACCCCATGCGGGCTGAAGCAAAAAACGGCTGCAGGAAAAACCGCAGCAGCATGTCCACTGCACGTATTTTACCGCAATGTGTGGATGGGATTCGCTTCGTCTGTAAAATGCCGCTTTTTTTCAGTGTTGTTTCTGCCGCAGGCAAACCGTGGCGTTTACGCCACATGGGGCCCCCAGCCTAACAGTTTTCATATATTTGATGAACATTAAGAGTTATATATGTATTTACCCTTAAGAATAGCTCCATTTGTTCTAATAGTATTGTCTTTTAGACACTAGGAAATTCCCAGCACATTCTTCCATTAAATTACCTGAGCAGTTTTCTATGTACTCGGGGCATGGAAAACTTCTTGTTTCAGGATGTGCAGTTGAATTTTCATCTGAAGTCACCCATGGGAAAACGATAAAGCCTTATAAAAAAAAATGAAGAGAAAGAAATTCTTCACTTCCTTCAATTCTTCACAATTCATGACAGAAATCCTTCACTTTCAATAGGGTTAGAATTTAGTTTTTGCTTATGCATAGTACAAGAACAAAGTCATATAATACTAAACAAATTCCCAAATCCTTACAAATGCCGACATACAGCTGTTCAATGTCATAGCTGTGTCCATTAGTGACTTATAAGATGCTGTAGTATGTAGCATGACGTTTCTGAGCATGCGTTATCCAGTGAGGTGTTTTGTGTGGGCATTAAATTGCTTACATGGAAACAAAAAACAAAATGATGTCCACTCATGTCACATGGCCTTCTATTTTAGTAGCTTTGCTAGGCAATGCGTTTGGCAGCTGTTTCATACATCAGCTGCTAAAAGTAACTCAGCCATTACACTGTACATCCCTCCCAGTAATACAGACTGACAGAAAGATGGCAGCATTATTTACTGAATATGATGTCCCTGTGATTGAAATTAACATCCTGAATTACATTTTTTGCAATAAAACTTATTTAGAATTGTGGAAGACTTTTTTTTTTTTTGGGGATTGGCACATGTACAATGATACATTTACATAAAAGTCCATGTGTCATTAGAAAATTACATACTATTTCAACCACATTTTATATTTAACATATTTAAAAAATGTTTTTTTTTGTGTGTTTTTTTTTTTTAGTTTTATTAACCGCTTAAGGACTTGGCCTAAAAACCACCTTAAGGTTGTGGCCCCACATTGCAAAAATGCAACATGGGGCACCCACACATTGTAAAAAAATCTGCAGCGGAAATGTTGCGATTTGAAAAAGTGTTTTTGCAAATTGCAGCATGTCATTTATACCTACGGAAACCCTGCCGTTTTCCATACAGGTATAACAGAAGCAGAAAGTCCACAGTGGTAAACTCTGCGTACATTTTGTGAAAAACGCAGCGGAAAAAACAGCGATGAGTTTCCGCCACAGTCTTTTCCACAGCATTTTTTGGCTGTGGCTCGCTACATTGGTCCTTAGCCTAAGGCTGAGGCCCCACGTTGCAGAGATGAAGTTTTTTCTGTTGCAGATTTTGCTGCTTTTTTTTTTTGAGCTAAAGCCAATAATGGCTACAGAAGAAATGGTAAATATAAAGTAAGTATTTATATTTCTCCCTTCTGCTCAATCCACTCCTGGCTTTGGCTCTAAAAACACAGCAAAATCTGCAACAAATAAAGCTGCGTTTCCACATTGTGGGGCCCTAGAACACAGCTCTATTTTCCAAAATTGACATATGTCACTTTATAGGGTAATAAACCAAGAAGACAAGTTGCATACATATAAGAGTCGCTCAAAGATCTGAAAAAAAAAAATACAAATGACCCCAGAGAAAGCCTAATTTATGGGCGATACGCATGGAGAAAGCCTTCCAGAGTCTCATACTCTTATTATGGGGGTTATCTACCATCCTATCCACCTCAATATGGGTGTGATGTTTTTGAATTGAGCAGCCATTATTATATGGCGCTCACATTACATTTAACGTGCGTTTTTGTAATACTTGTGATACCTTTATGCAACTTTCTTTTTCTCCTTTCTTTTATTTTTTCACAGATCATTATTGGAGAGAGCTTTTTTTCTTCCACAATTATAAGGATAGTTGCAGGGACAGAGTCAGTAAAATGCACATGTCACTTTTTCATATATTTGCATTTTTTGTAAGGTTCTTTTTTTCTATAATGTGATTATACGCACATATTATATGAGAACTTGTGGAATTTACGATATAGTCTTATATTTTTGAGCATTACCATATTATATTTGATAAGGTCTTGCAAGACCTGGCTGCTTTTCTGATTTTAATTGTTTTTAGCTATACTCATTTTGTGTTATTAAAGATATAATTTTTCAAATCTTTGAGTTGAGCATCTTATATTTATGCAACTTGTTCTTATCTTAGCATACATAAGATAAACCCCATTATTTTGATTGTTTAACCTTTATGTGACGCAGACATTTTACATTTTTTTTTTTTTTTACTCCCTGCATTCCAAAAGCCATAACTTTCTAATTTTTCTGTTTACGTAGTCATATGAGGGCTTCATTTTTTTTTTTTTGCGTGACAAGTTGTATTTCAAAATGGTACCATTTATTATTCTGTACAATGTACTGGGAAGAGGGAAAAAGAATTGAAAATGAGGTGGAATTGAGAAAAAAAAAAGTAGTACCATTTTATTATGGGTTTTGTTTTTACGGCTTCTACTCTGCAGTAAAAATGTTAGCTTTATTCCGCAGGTCAGTATGATCACAGTGATACCAAATTTATATAGTTTTTTTCATGTTTTAATAACTTTACAAAAATTCTAAATTTTGAAGAAAAATTGCTTAATAGTTTAGGTATTTTCGAACTTAGGGATGCCTAATATGTTTATATCTACTTTTATTTGTTTATATTTATATGTGATCTAGGGAAAGGGGGGGGTGAGTTAAACTTTTAGATTTTTTTTTAAAACATTTTTTATATTTTTTAAAACTTTTTTTTTTTTTTAGCACGTCACTTTTCACAGCTGTGCATTCATTTCTGGAAATTAAATTAAAACAATGCTTTTGGGGTAAAAATACTCACTGCACCTCTGGATAAATTTCCTGAGGGTTGCAGTTTCCAAAATGGGGCCACATCTCAGTGGATTCCACCTTACTGGCATTTCAGGGACTCTGCTAAAGAGTGATGGCATAACCAAACCATCTAAATCTGTGCTCCAAAAATCAAATAACACCTCTTTGGCTCCAAAAAATGGTTTATATCCATACCTGACAAGTGGTTACCCCAGATACAGCAATGTCATATATGTGGACATAAACTGCTGCTTGGGCACAAAGCAGGATGCAGAAGTGAAGGAGCGCTGTTTAACTTATAGAGCAAAAATGTAGATGTTTAGTTTTTGGACACCAGATCATGTTTGCAGAGTCTCTAAAGTAGAATCCCCTAGGAAATTACCCTATTTTTAAAACTGTACCGCTCAAAAAATTTATCAAGAGGCATAGTGAGCATTAGGTGCACCAAATTCCGCACTATTTTCCCACTAGCTCCTAGCGTTAGAAAGGCATTCTAAGGCGTCAGTTCTGGTGTCTTTTTCCTCATAAACTCTAAACCTGGGGTGTACCCTGATGCACACTTTTCTAGCTTATACATTTCTCTTCATGCTGCAGCCAGTGTTCCCCTAAAGGATGCGGCTATTTTTTATTTTTTCACTGCAGCATTGTACAAGCCAGTAGTCTCCTTACATTTTTTCTGTAGGAGTAAATATATTCCTCTTCTCATTTTTGAGGAGCATTTTTAGCTATGGAGGAGTACGAAGTAATGTATATATATGATATGTAGGCATAATAATGCAAAAAGGTTGCTATTTAAGCAGAGAAACCATTACTATAACTGTCTTCCTTTTATAAATAGCGAATATACACCATCTGTGTAACAGACACAGACAGAAGGGGGTCCGTCTGCATCAATCATTCTACTACTGTTAAGCTAAGCCCCCACGTAGCGAGCAGCAGTGGAAAGGCATCGGATTTTTTTTCCGCACCGTTTTTCACAGAAAGTCCACAGTTATTCTATGCGGACATTCTACTATACCTATATGGAAAATGCCAGATATTTTTCTGTGATGTGTGAATGAGATTAGCCAGAATCTGTACAGGTATTATTGTGCCTCTAGTACAAACTATAATTTTTTTCCTCCATTAAGATTTCCCCCACATGAGAGCTTGTTTTTTGTGGCATGATATGCATTTTTCAAATACACCATTTTGGGTGCTTATAACTTGACTAAATTTTATTAACTCTTTCTTAGGGGATAAAAAAGCTACCATTCTGGCATTACTAATTTTGTGGAATAAAAACACATTTTGGTCAAAAAAATCAATTGTTTTTGCATCGCTATCTTCTGAGAGGTGTAAGATATTCTGATCACTGGTTCAGTATTATATGCTCCAATACAGAAGCATTGGAGTGTATAATGGCTGACAGCTCTTAGTAATTGATCCTGGAGGCAGGATCGCAGACCATGGGAAATGATGACACAGAGAGACTGAAAAGGCTCCAGGCTGCAGAAGAAAAACCATAGCTCCCTGTAGGCGATGAGGTAAAAATACATTAGAGAAACCTCTTAAATGCTGCGGTCATGAATGCAGCACTGGGATCCTGGGCTCAAATCCAGACAAAGGACAACATTTGCATGGAGTTTTGTGGGTTTCTGGGTACTGATAGGGAATTTAAATTGTTAGTCCTACTTTGGACAGTGAGTGATTATGATGTTTGTAAAGCGCTGCTACATACAGCTGCATCTCAATAAATTAGAATATCTTTGAAACGTTTATTTCGTTCAGTAATTAAATTAAAAAAGTGACCTCCTATATTTTCTAGATTCTTTACACACAGTGTGTTCTATTTCAAGTGTTTTATTTCTGTAAATGTTGATTATGGATTACAGCTAATGAAAACCCAAATCTAAGAAAATTAGAATATTGTAAAAATGTTCAGTATTGTAAATTCAGTGTCACCTGCCAAGGTTTCCTAAGCCTTTAAATGGTCCCTCAGTCTGGTTCAGTAGGACACACAATCATGGAAGACGCTGATTATGGATTGTATTACTGAATTACTGAAATGAATGAACGTTTCAAAAATATTCTAATTTATTGAGATGCACCTGTATGTTGGCGCTACATAGGAAACAATAATAAATAAAAAAAACACCACCCAAAAAAGAGACAAATTGTATGTTGTTTTCTTCAAGCTAAACAAAAGTGTGTGTGAAGACATAAACCTTCTTTTCTTAATGCACTACAGATACCCCAGGTGCAGTATGTTCCTTTGCCATAATCTGATTGATATATAGTTATTACACATATTTTTTCATTGGCTTCCTTTCATTCCTCCTTTTTTGGCCCAGAAGTGAAAAGTCACAGTCATTAGTAATGGCCAGCACTGCGCTTGATGTATCACAGGGCGCATTTTGGCATCGTCATTCCACCTCACCCTAATTTTACCAGCTGGCTCACATTCTTATTGTCAGAGCCTTCCATTACGATCGCAAATCTTTTCCTAAAAAAAAAATCTACATTTTGAAGTACATTACATGAATACACTCGTTCCAAAAAGATACATCGGACATGTGCTTAATACATTGAGTCTAACACGTCCTCAAATGCTCATAATTTTACAGCAATTACAGTATGACAGTATAGACTTCACAGCTGAGACTTTTCAGTAGAGACAGATGTATCATAATCATATCAGATTATCTCACCCATGCAGTCATAGTATCCAGGCTTTCACTGCAATAACACCCAGAGCATGAAATAAATATACGTACAGCGATCTCTACACACCCTTGTATTTTCCAATGACATATTTGATAAAATGCCCATAAGATTTGTAGGCTCACCCTCATGGCGTCTGTACATGAGGATTTTGTGTCGTCTAGAAGAAAAACATTATAGCAAAATGCTTGAAAACTATATGGATATATTAAGTGTACAGATTCCTACAAAGTCATATGCACTGCTAATAAGAAATTAAGGGAAAAAGTTTATTTTAATTATTTTCAGCCCCATTTTTTTCAAGCTTCAATGTACACTATACAGATGTAGGAAAGTTAAAAAAAACCTGACACCATGAAAATACAGAACAATAGTTATAGAGCAGAAAGAGCTGAGCAGATATACAGATACATCGTTTTGTGGCAAAAGATTCATTTTAATTTGTCATTTATTCCTCTGTTCCCTCAATGTTTAGGAGCCTCCCCTATATAGACTATATAGACAGCCTCCCCTATATGACTATACATTCAGAGATAGCTGTCAATCACTGTTTGGACCGCCCAATTGACTCAATTACTACTTCTAAGCAGAAAAAGGACAATATATGGATAAATGACAAGTTATACTGAATCTTCCCACAAAACTATATACCAATATGCTCAGCTCTTTCTGCTTTATAACATAATGCCTGCAGATTGCACTGCAATGGGATAATGTTGCAGTAAATACACCCGGTGCTACAGGGAGTAAGCAGAACGACTCCTGGAATGTAGACATTACAGCTGGCCTGCGGGGGTCCTGTGTGTTGGACCCCCACAGATCTAATATTTATGACCAATCTTAATGATGGGCCATCAATAGTAGAAACTGGATAAACCCTTACAGAAGAAAAAAAAGTCTCTGACTGTGCTTTATGCTTACCAAAAATTATTATTCAAAACAGCAAAGAAATTGGCATGACAGTAGAAATTTACATAACAAAACAGTACATTATGAAGAAGGCCTAAGAACATTTTCACATAGAGCATGCATAAACCACAGACGTCTAACCACAACATGGATAGTTCCCAGACAGAACACAGGTCTCATCCATAAAACTGTGACAAAAGTGGTTTTGCTGCTCATAGCGACCAATCAAAGCGCAGCTCTTATTTCTAAATCTGGTCTGGCACTTGGGGAGAAAGAAAACTCTATCCAAGCATTGTAATGGCAGTCTTGAGTTAGCCAGGACTTCAGAAGAGAAAAATTTAAGAGTTCTGATATCTGACAACGTCAAAGTGAGTCAGCAGTATGGCTAGGCAACAGGGCTGTAGAGTTGGTAGGACAAAGCACCGGTAGGACCGACTCCTGCTCTGACTGCTTCCCATATAGCTGACATGCCATGGTCAGTCAAAAGCAGTAAAGATCCTTAAATTCATTTAAAAAATGCAGTGACTGTAAATCTATAAAAGTAAATATACAACAAAGTATGCATCTAATCAATTATATCAGAGGTAGGCAACCTTTTTTGTTCGGCGTGCCAATTTAAATTAAAAAAATCACAGATGAGGTACTTGGTGTGCCGGGCAATAATTGTAAGGCTGTCTACCCATATACTTAAGTCATAAACCACAAACCATAACACAGAATTGCTGCCACAAGAGGCTTCTGGATACATGTGTTTACTGCTATTTTGTGGGACAAACTTGTACTTTCCCATTAGAAACAATAAAAGTATATGTACAGCCCCCAATTAGTGGTAAATGTCCAGGAGCACCGTGTGGTAGCACCCTTAGGTTGGTGACACACTATGTACCTGGATGCAGCTATAGCTATAGATGCATCCAGTCCTAGGCCACTGGTACTTTCACTTCAATGTAAAGCTACGTTCACATGGTGCAGAATACAGAATAATGTACCATAGTGGTCCCTCCACACAGTATAATGATCCATAGTGGCCCCTTCACGCAGTACAATGTCCCACAGCGGCCCCTTTATACAGTATAATGTCCCACAGTGGTCCCTCCATGTGGTATAATGTCCCATAGTGGCCTCTCTACACAGTATTCAAAAGAAATTTTCCAAAAATTTCAGGTTCAGCTAAACCTGAAAGTTTTGGGATTCACCATTTACTAGCTATTATTATACTGTGGGGTCTCTTCAGACCCCAGAGTATATTAAACAGAGGCTCAGAAGAGGTGCTCGAACATAAAAAACAATGTTACCCACCTTCCCTAGACTCCAGCGCGACTTCCTGTTCTCTTCGGGGCCTCTGTCTCACGTCAGTGACCGCTGATTGGCTCTCAGGGGTCATGTTGGCATCATTATGTGTCATGACGGCGACGTAATCCCTGAGGCCTTATCAGCAGTCTCTCTGGTCTGAACAAAACTGCTGGGCAAGTTAGTCTAAGTTCCGCCCCTTCAGGGACTCAGGCTGCTGTGCCAGAGAGATATGCCTCGTGTGCCACTCATGCGTGTTCAGGGTTGCCGACCCCTGAATTACACAATATCAATAATGTATAATATATTTAAAAATAATTGTTTTATTTTGAAGGTGGAGTTGCCAATTTAGTATCAAAATGCTATGTATCTACTTATCTCCTTCCAGTTAAATACTTGCATAAAACAAAAAATGTTTAGTATATCTGAATTATTTCTGATTATAACAGCTTTAGATGGGACCTCGAAGACACACACAAGAGCACATGTACAATAAAGGGATAAATACTGCATTTTCAGCCTACCAAATTTAAGACTAGAAAGAAATACCTTCACATACAGTCATTCAATTGAAACTATCCATAAACTGAAATAGCTTTAATTACTCAATGTTTTGCAGTACATACCTGCTGCTTCCTTGAGGGTGTATTGTGATAATGTGATGTGAAGGTATTTCTAACCACATGAGTAGGAGGGAAAATATGGTTTGTTTCTTTCTGAAACATCCTCACTCTTTTCCATGGGCTGTGTCTGTGTGGTAGCTCGACCTTATTGACTTGATCTGAGCTGCAATATTGGGCACTGCCCAGGAAAAAGAGTAGCACTACCCCAGGAAGAAAGTAATTATATTTTTCTGATCTTGAGCAACACCAATAATGTACTGTAGCAGTGCATAAAAGTTTGTGAATTTTCTATAATTAGGCATAAATTTGACCTAAAACTGCATCAGATTTTCACACAAGTCCCAAGAGTACATAAAGAAAACCAAATGAAAAAATAAGTGATAATATTAGACTTGGTCATTTAATTATACAAGAAAGTGATCTAATATCACAAGCAACACCATATATCATGAAGAACGAAGCATGAACAATTAATTTGTACAGTACATAAAGATTAACAAAGTGTAGGAAGAAAAATACAGCTAAAATACTAAAATAGTGCTCCCTGATACTGAACAGGCAAGAAGTTAAAAGTAAAGCTGAGGCCTCACTTTACAGAAACAGTTTTTTTAATGCAGATTTTGCTGTGTTTTTTTGAGCCAAAGCCAAGAATGGCTACAAAAGGAATGTGAAATATATAGGACATACTTCTACTTCTACCTTCTGCTCAATTCACTCTTGACTTTGGCTCAAAAAAATGCAGCAAAATCTGTAACAAAAAAGCTGCGTTTCTGCAACATGGGGTCTCAGCCTAAGGCTAAGGCCCCACGTGGCGTCCCGCAGGAAAAAAAAGCAGTGCGGGAAAAACCGCGTCGGCAATGCATCGCGGTTCTTCCCCCAGCGCTTGAGACAGAAAGTTTGCAGAGTTTTCCTCTGCGGACTTTCTGTTTCAATTATACCTAAGGGGAAACCGCCGGCGTTTCTGTAGGTATAATTGACATGCTGCGATTTCCAAAACCGTTTTGGATATCGCCGCGTGTCAGCAGCGCAGTTTTTTCTGCAAAGCGGGCATGGGATTCACTAGAATCCCATCCACTTTGCTCTGACTGTAAAACGCCGTGATTTTTTCCGCAGCGTTTACGCCACGTGGGGCCCCGGCCTAAAAAAGTATTTTTAACCTGGCATTTTCCTCACTCAGGTGCCTGTGATTGCATTAGTTTAATGTCACTGTCTTCTCAGAGCTAACGCCCAGTACCTTACCCTGTTTTCTGCAGATTGCCTGGTTTACTGATTTTGGTTTGCTTATCTGGTTATTCCCTCTCTTGCTGATTTGGCTTTATTTGCAACCTCCAGGATTCGATGTCCCAGACTTCTGATATTCCTCTGCTTTCATTTTGGCTATTCTCATACTCTATTGGTTTTTTACTCTAACTTGGTATTACTCTCTCAGACCATCACAGGGTTTCTGATTTTGTCCTTATCCTGCAAGTGCCTTATTTTCTAGGATGTTGTTCTGGGGTTGCAACCTGGGATCCGAGCAGCCATGTCCATCCTGCCTTGTGGGGGCCTCTGGTGAAATACCTCAGGGGGAGCTTAGATTCTGCGAACCGGGGCAGTTTAGGCTTATAGGTAGCTTGTTTATTTTTGAGTTCCATTTTTACATAGTTCACTGTGTGGTATAAATTACATGTTATCATTATACTGTGGTAGGATTACAGCAATACCCAATAAAAAAACAAACCTATACATAATTGATATTGCTGAAACGACCCAAACTAAAAAGCTAAAATGTTATTTAATCCACACAGTGAACGCTATAAAAATATAAATAAAAAAACAACACAAAGGTTGCCATCTCACAAAAAAATGGAATAAAAAGTGATCAAACTGCAGCCCAAAAGAGTACAGATAAAAAAACAAAAATAAAAACAAATAAAAGCAATCCCAATCCTGAAGTCTTAAATAGACTGTGTCATTAAATGGTCACTAACTTTTCAGACAACTTAGTCTCATTTCATAGAGCATGATATTCTTAACCTAAATGAAATGTACTGTGTCTGCTTTCTGCCTGAAAAAACTCTCAAAGTTCCTGCCATTAGTTGTCTCCCTTCTAGCTAATTTGCACACGTTTGTTACTAGGGAAGTACCGTATTTATCAGACTATAAGACTCAACGGACCATAAGACGCACCTAGGTTTTAGAGGAGGAAAATAGGGGAAAAAAATTTGAAGCAAAAATGTGATAAAATATTTAATAACATAAATAATATATGGGAGTTGTAGTTTTGTAACAGCTGAAAGACCACATTGAAAGGTGGCCCTGCAGTGGAATTTGCCTATGTTAATGTTAACCCCTTCCCGCTAGTGACATTTTTCGATTTTCGTTGACTCCCCATAACTTTATTTTTTGGCTCACAGAGCCATATGAGGGCTTAATGTTTGCGGGAAAAATTATTCTACATAATGGTATCATTTATTATCCTGTACAATGTACTGGGAAGCTGGAAAATGGAGCTGGTGGCAATGGAGAAAAAGTGCATTTGTGCGAATTCGTTTTTTACGGCGTTCACTGTGCAGTCAAAATAACATGTCACCTGTGTTCTATGCTTTGGTACGATTCTGGGGATACCAAATTTATATAGTTTTATTTACATTTTAACCCCTTAACAAAAATCCAAAACTTTGCAAAAATTTTTCTTAAAGTCGCCATATTTTGACACCTGTAACTTTTTTAATATTTCTGTGTACAGGGATGCATAGAGCATCATTTTGGGGAATGTCTATTGCTTTGATCACTTTTTATTCAAATTTTTATCAGAGGCGAAACGTCAGTTTGTTATTTTGATTTTTTTTTTCCTCTACAGCACAGGTGTCAAACACAAGGCCCGCGTGCCGAATCCGGCCCGCTGCCTTCTGTTATCCGGCCCGGCACTTATCTGGCCCGCAGGGCCGCGGCATTTTTTATTGTCTATGTAATGTAAACCAGCCCAGGACAGTCCGCTTAAAAAAAAAAAAAAACAAAGCTGCGCGATACCTGTCCTGGGCTGGTTTACGAGACCTCTGCATGTCAGTGCAGGTGGCGATACAATGACGTCATCGCGCCTCCTACGCTGATACGCAGACGTCGGGGACAAGAAGAGGAGGAGGCCGCGGCTGCATCAAGGCCTCGGAGGTAGGTGAAGATAAGTTTTTTTATATATATAAATAGGCTGTTGCCTGCTGGAGCATCCCCGGCACGTAACGGCCTATTTACTTACCGATCCCCGCTGCTGGTCATGGCCGCCCCCGCTTCCCCTTCTGCTATGGGACGCAGAAGCGGCTGTATGCAGGAGCGGGGATGGTAAGTGAGGCCGCGGCCCGCAAACCCCATCAAATTTCTTTTCAGACCCCGGAGTATAATAGTCAGAGACCCAGGGGAGGTGATAAACATAAAAACCTGTGTTACTCACCTCTCCGGCGATACGATGTTGCTCCCAGCCAGCTTCGGCCTTCTTTGGTGACGTCCCAGGCGTCACGTGAGCCAGGCCGACGTCATTATGTCACGACGCCAGTCTGTGCGACATTGAAGAAGGCCGAACGCATGGAGCGCAACGGAGCCCAGGTAAGTAACACTGGTTTTATGTTTGTCACCACCTGGGTCTCCAATCATTATACTCTGGGGTCTGAAAAGACCCCAGAGTATAATAATAGTTCATGGGTGGGGGGTCACTATGGGACATAATACCGTGTGAAGTGGCCACTATGGGGCTTAATACCAATGCAGGGGCCACTAAGGAGCATAATACCGATTGCATGGGCCACTATGGAGCATAATAACGTGTGCAGGGGCCACTATAGAGCATAATATCGTGTGCAGTGGCCACTATGGAGCATAATACAGTGTGCAGGGGCCACTATGGAGCATAATACCGCGTGCAGGGGCAACTATTGAGCATAATACCGTGTGCAGGGGCAACTATTGAGCATAATACTGTGTGCAGGGGCAACTATTGAGCATAATACCGTGTGCAGGGGCAACTAATGAGCATAATACCGTGTGCAGGGGCAACTATTGAGCATAATACTGTGTGCAGGGGCAACTATGGAGCATAATACCGTGTGCAGGGGCCGCTGTGGGGCGTAATACCATGTGCAGGGGCCGCTGCAGGGCATAATACCATGTGCAGGGGTCACTGCAGGGCATAATACCGTGTGCAGGGGCCGCTGCAGGGCATAATTCCGTGGGCAGGGATCGCTGCGGGGCATAATAACGTGTGCAGGGGCCGCTGCGGGGCATAATACCGTGTGCAGAGGCAACTATAGAGCATAATACCGTTTGCAGGGGTAAACAGTACTTGTATAGTGCTTAATTTTTGATATATTCAGAAAAGGATGAGGATAGTATGTAACATGCCAATGTCTTAGGTTTTAATGTACAAATGTAACTACTCCTTAATAGCTCGCTTATCTGTTAAGGAGAAGTTACTTTTATACACGTGTAAAATAATCTTGGCCCTTCAAGGTACCCCGTGAGGCTGAAGTGGCCCCCGGAGAAAATGAGTTTGACACCCCTGCTCTACAGCGTTCACTGTACGGAAATTTATTTTTTTTTATAAATTTGTATACCGGCGTTTTTGGACACAGGGATACCTAACGTGTATGTGTTTTTTTTGTATTATATGTATTCTTGGGAAAGTGGGGTGATTTGAACTTCTATTTTTTTATATTTTTTTTAAACTTTTTATTTATATTTTTACTATTTTATTACTATTTTATTAGCCCCCCTAGGGGGCTTGAACCTGCAATTGTTTGATTGCAAGTCCCATAGACCGCAAAACAACTGTATTGCGGTCTATGGGAGAATCTCTGCATTACTACTAAGGCTGGTCATAGACCAGTCTCAATAGTAATATTCCTATGACAAGCCTGAGAGTCGGCTGTCACAGGAGCAGGACGGCTCCCACTATCTCGCCACAGGGGAGTCGGCCTGCAATGTGAAAGGTACGGTGGACATCGGGAACAGGCTCACACCACTGTAACACCATCTCCTAAAAGCCCAGGGCCCACAGCACTTCCCCATTTCTGGCGCCACCGCTGCCGACTCCTGCAGCGACTAACCCGCTTCGCCGCCACCCACACCACATTCAGACTATAATTTGGGAGAAAAAAAGTGTGTCTTATAGGCCGAAAAATATGGTATGTCCCAAGGATAGAAGCAAGACAGATCACAGTGAATGGAGGGGAGGCGCTTTTCCCTCTTCACACAGTGAATGCAGATGAGAGATGTTGATTCTCCTCACATCAGGTCTGCAAACTGCTCTGAGCAAAGGACTTAAGATTCTACAAATCTCACAGTTTACAATGTGAGAAAAGTATTCTATGTACAGTGGGTACGGAAAGTATTCAGACCCCTTTAAATTTTTCACTCTTTGTTTTATTGCAGCCATTTGCTAAAAGCAAAAAAGTTCATTTCATTTCTCATTAATGACACTCAGCACCCCATCTTGACAGAAAAAAAAACAGAAATGTAGATATTTTTGCATATTTATTAAAAAAGAAAAACTGAAATATCACATGGTCATAAGTATTCAGACCCTTTGTTGTGACACTCATATTTAACTCACATGATGTCCATTTCCTTCTGATCCTCCTTGAGATGGTTCTACTCCTTCATTGGAGTCCAGCTGTGTTTAATTAAACTGATTGGACTTGATTAGGAAAGGCACACACCTGTCTATATAAGACCTCACAGCTCACAGTGCATGTCGGAGCAAATGAGAATCTTGAGGTCAAAGGAACTGCCCAAGGAGCTCAGAGACAGAATTGTGGCAAGGCACAGATCTGGCCAAGGTTACAAAAGAATTTCTGCAGCACTCAAGGTTCCTAAGAGCACAGTGGCCTCTATAATCCTTAAATGGAAGAGGTTTGGGACTACCAGAACTCTTCCTAGACTTGGCCGTCCAGCCAAACTGAGCAGTTGTGGGAGAAGAGCCTTGGTGAGAGAGTTAAAGAAGCACCCAATGATCACTCTGGCTGAGCTCCAGAGATGCAGTAGGGAGGTGTGAGAAAGTTCCACAAAGGCAACTATCACTGCAGCACTCCACCAGTCGGGGCTTTATGGCAGAGTGGTCCAAAGGAAGCCTCTCCTCAGTGCAAGACATATGAAAGCCCGCATAGAGTTTGCCAAAAAACACATGAAGGACTCCCAGACTATGAGAAATAAGATTCTCTCGTCTGATGAGATGAAGATTGAACTTTCTGGCGTTAATTCTAAGCGGTATGTGTGGAGAAAACCAGGCACTGCTCATCATCTGCCCAATACAATCCCAACAGTGAAACATGGTGGTGGCAGCATCATGCTATGGGGGTGTTTTTCAGCTGCAGGGACAGGATGACTGGTTGCAATTGAAGGAAAGATGAATGCGGCCAAGTACAGAGATATCCTGGAAGAAAACTTCTTCCAGAGTGTTCTGGACCTCAGACTGGGCCGAAGATTCACCTTCCAACAAGACAATGACCCTAAGCACACAGCTAAACTAAAAAAGGAGTGGCTTCGGAACAACTCTGTGACCATTCTTGACTGGCCCAGCCAGAGCCCTGACCTCAACCCAATTGAGCATCTCTGGAGAGACCTGAAAATGGCTGTCCACCAACGTTCACCATCCAACCTGACGGAACTGGAGAGGATCTGCAAGGAAGAATGGCAGAGGATCCCCAAATCCAGATATGAAAAACTTCTTGCATCATTCCCAAGAAGACTCATGGCTGTACTAGCTCAAAAGGGTGCTTCTACTCAATACTGAACAAAGGGTCTGAATACTTATAAACATGTGATATTTCAGTTTTTCTTTTTTAATAAATTTGCAAAAATATCTACATTTCTGTTTTTTTTTTCTGTCAAGATGGGGTGCTGAGTGTACATTAATGAGAAATAAAATGAACTTTTTTGCTTTTAGCAAATGGCTGCAATGAAACAAAGAGTGAAAAATGTAAAGGGGTCTGAATACTTTCCGTACTCACTGTACTTGTAATTACTTCTGGCAGCTTGTTTGATTATAGATAGGATATTATTTACAGACAGCAAACAGCTTTCCTGACTGTGCGCATAGATTGCTTTTTTCTTGTGTTTTAGCTGCTTGGCTGCAATGTATTTGCCCTGTGTTTACAGCTTACAGCACAGTGTTCCTGGATCTCCTACATTATGATAAGTTGGCTTTTCTCAGCCATATGTTTGCTATTGTATAGTTACTCCTGGCAGAATGGTAGAACAGTGTCAGTAATGGATAGGGTAGACTGTTCCTTATTATACACACCCACTGCCCGAGAGAAAACTGATAGGAAACCACATATGAAGGCTTAGGGTGGGTTCACACTACCATTGTTAATGTACATTGCTGTCAACTGTCATAGGGACAACAACAGACATTAACTGTGGCAGGGACTAAATCTGTGTCCATTCCCACTGACACTAATGTAAACAACATGACAGACTCTGTCTTCGGTCATGTTTGTTTACTTTTCTGACAGAAGAAAAAGTCATGCATGGAGTCTGCTCCACTTTTTTTTAACAAAGACAGTCAGCTTACTTCCCATTTGTATCAGCATTGTATCCAGGGGTACATCTTCCATGAAGCGAGTCATATACTGTGTGGGGGCCAAAAAAAAGGTGGGTTGTATACCGTGTTGGGGACAAAAAAAAAGGGGGTCGTATACCGCGTGGGGGTCAAATAAGGGGATTTTTTGTTCTGCAAATTGTGGGGCATGTCCTACAATTTTAATTAGGGGGCCCATCATGCAACCCAGGTTGGGTATCTTTTTTTTTTTTGGGGAGCGGGTCCTTTCTATAGTTCACCTCAGGCAACAGAGAGGCTAGGTTCACCCCTAATTGTATCTAGTGATGTATTTGGAGAAGGCTGGCTTTCTGGCTTTGTACAACAACTAAGCCAACCGCTTCTCAGTGCAGATTCCAAGTTAGAGAAGAGGGTGTATTAGCTACTGCATTGAGCCACACAGCCAACCACCTCACAGCAGGTAATAAAGTAATGAGTCACGAGGGGGACGGGGCAGCTATCGTAATAAATAAATAGTATGTTTTATCAATTTAATTGAGCTGGACTACCCTTTAAAAGTCTTAATTCAATAACCGTGGTATGTGTTTATTCAGGTTCCTTTACCTAATATTGCATTGTGTTTACAGAGCAGAAACCACTCAATGTGATAAATATGGAAAATCCATTACACAGCTGGAATAGAACAAAGAACATAATGGACACCAGTACACGAAGCCAACTGTACACAACTCACCAAACTGTCATAACATAACTCAGCTTTGTTTCTGTTTTTGGCACTCCTGTGCTGTCAGGACAATTCTGATCACTGGCAAGACAAACCAGATAAAATTTGAATTGTTGGCTTCAAGGGGTTGTGGCATCAATAGATATGTCCTTCAACAAAAACACCTGTTCCCAGGGGTCTTGACAGCTTCTCATATTAAGCTAATTCTACTTCACTAGTTTGTTACTTTCTAATTTTCAGGATACAATTATAGATTGGGTTAATACTCCCTTTTGTTCAGAATTTGCACTATATTTATTCCGGCATAGTAATATCTTATAATTTTGGGGATCTTTTTTTTAGCCAAGAAGAAGTACGAAATTTGTAGTAATGAAGGCATAGATAAAGTTAAGAGAATGCTATTTGTGCAGAGAAACCATTACTATAATCAGTGGCATAGCTATAAAGGTCACAGCAAGCGCACTTGCGACAGGGCCCCTAAGTCAGGAAGCCACACAGGCCCCCCTCACCATATTACCAGTCTTGAATTGTATACTTACCTTCTCTTCCTACACAATGCTGATGTGGAGCCTGGATATGTGTCTCTTCTACTGTTCTCCCAGCTCTCTCCGGTCCTGCTCTGTGGTACCAGACAATAAAAATAACACATAGCCAGGCACTGCATCAGTGCTGTGTATGAAGAAAAGTAAGTATACATATCACTAGTGTGGCCTGGAGAGTATGTGGGGCAAGGGAAGGAAGGCTATCGCCTATGTGGGGATGGAGGAGAACTATTACCTGTGGGGGGCACTATCAGGTCACTATTACCTATCGGGGCTATTACCTGTGTGTGGCAGGATACAATCAGGGAACTATTACCTATGTGAGGAGGCACTATTACCTAAGTGAGAGGATGAAGTGCCTGAAGAGATATTAAACAGCAGAGACCCCACAGTCTCTTTAAAAACTATTTTAAAATGTGAAACATGTGAAAAACAGACACGTTACCCTTTTTTTTTGTTCACATTTTCCTGGATAAATATAAAAAAAGAAAATAACAAGCAAAAATAAAAATAATATACAGTGGGGAAAAAAAGTATTTAGTCAGCCACCAATCGTGCAAGTTCTCCCACTTAAAAAGATGAGAGAGGCCTGTAATTGTCATCATAGGTAGACCTCAACTATGAGAGACAAAATGAGAAAACAAATCCAGAAAATCACATTGTCTGATTTTTTAAGAATTTATTTGCAAATTATGGTGGAAAATAAGTATTTGGTCACCTACAAACAAGCAAGATTTCTGGCTCTCACAGACCTGTAACTTCTTCTTTAAGAGGTTCCTCTGTCCTCCCCTCATTACCTGTAGTAATGGCACCTGTTTGACATTATCAGTATAAAAGACACCTGTCCACAACCTCAAACAGTCACACTCCAAACTTCACTATGGTGAAGACCAAAGAGCTGTGGAAGGCCACCAAAAACAAAATTGTAGACCTGCACCAGGCTGGGAAGACTGAATCTGCAATAGCCAAGCAGTTTGGTGTGAAGAAATCAACTGTGGGAGCAATAATTAGAAAATGGAAGACATACAAGACCACTGATAATCTCCCTCCATCAGGGGCTCCACGCAAGATCTCACCCCGTGTGGTCAAAATGATCACAAGAACGGTGAGCAAAAATCCCAGAACCACACGGGGGGACATATCCAGGCCCGTCTGAAGTTTGCTAGAGAGCATTTGGATGTTCCAGAAGAGTATTGGGAGAATGTCATATGGTCAGATGAAACCAAAGTAGAACTGTTTGGTAGAAACACAACTCGTCGTGTTTGGAGGAGAGTGAATGCTGAGTTGCATCCAAAGGACACCATACCTACTGTGAAGCATGGGGGTGGCAACATCATGCTTTGGGGCTGTTTCTCTGCAAAGGGACCAGGACAACTGATCCGTGTACATGAAAGAATGAATGGGGCCATGTATCGTGAGATTTTGAGTGCAAACCTCCTTCCATCAGCAAGGGCATTTAAGATGAAACGTGGCTGGGTCTTTCAGCATGACAATGATACCAAGCACACCGCCAGGGAAACGAAGGAGTGGCTTCGTAAGAAGCATTTCAAGGTCCTGGAGTGGCCTAGCCAGTCTTCAGATCTCCACCCCATAGAAAACCTTTGAAGGGAGTTGAAAGTCCGTGTTGCCAAGCAACAGCCACAAAACATCACTGCTCTAGAGGAGAACCGCATGGAGGAATGGGCCAATATACCAGCAACAGTGTGTGCCAACCTTGTGAAGACTTACAGAAAACGTTTGACCTCTGTCATTGCCAACAAAGGATATATAACAAAGTATTGAGATGAACTTTTGTTATTGACCAAATACTTATTTTCCACCATAATTTGCAAATACATTCTATTAAAATCAGACAATGTGATTTTCTAGATATGTTTTCTCATTTTGTCTCTCATAGTTGAGGTCTACCTATGATATCAATTACAGGCCGGCCTCATCTTTTTATGTGGGAGAACTTGCACAATTGGTGGCTGACTAAATACTTTTTTCCCCCACTGTAAAAATAAAGTCCTATGTGTAACCGAAAAAAGACATAAGAGTTATTTGAATAACCCACTTGAGAAAAATGTTATGGCCTTCAGAACTAGAAAAAAAAATGAAGTGGTTAAATGGAGTGTCAACATCCACATGTACAACAAACGTTAGTGAGGGAAAGGTAGAGTCTTATGCATAGTGATATGTGTGAGACTTTTTTCATAGCATATAATTGCCTTTATAAGTGTCTATGATGCCTGTAGAGGTGTTATTGCAGCCTCTGCTTTTCTTCTAACATTAGATTCACAGATAAAAGTTCAACTGTTCAAGTTTAAATTGAAAAAGACTAAATAATGATAGTTACCCCAAAATGGAATAATTATATAAAACGTCTTTAAAGGGAGTCTGTGAGCAATAAATTGGTTGTAAACCTAATTCCAGTACCGTGTAGCAGGGCTGTGGAGTCGGAGTCGGAGTCGGTGCCTATTTTGGTGGAGTCGGAGTCGGTATAAAATGGACCGACTCCGACTCCCAAAATATATAATAAATTGGTACAGTTAGTAGTACAATGCAGTATGTGCTGAATATATTTTCATAAGAATTTGGGAAAATGATGAAATGTTGAAAATGATGAAATGTCCAGTAAAGGTCTGTTCTATTCCTCATATAATGATGGGACTGAGTTCTGAGTGAACCTATAAGGTTTAGCACCATTATCTGGAGTAAGCAAAAGATACAAGTGTTGTGATTGTGAGGACTGAAAAGCTTGACTTTATCTGTAATTGTGCTGGAGACCCACCCACAGCCCGAGGACACAGAGTGACTGCTTGTCAGCAAGTGAATCATTGTGCTGAGACTGAGAACTCCTTTAAGGCAAGTACTTCTTCTTAGTATATCTAAACTTTCAATAAACTGCATAAATCAATTGTCCAGTGTATGTTCTCTCTGTATGCTTTGTGTTAGTTTGCTTCTCCTCTGAGCTCATGTTTGGAGAGGTTAGCTGCTCTGCTCAGATGGCTTATATATGCTATACATAGAATATAAGGGGGGAAACTGTTTTCTAACATCTCAAACTTAGAAATACAGAAACACACATGTGAGAAAGTACTATAGGTGTAGAAGCTGTTGCCACTTGCCAAGGCTTTGTTATCTAGCAATGCTAGTAGTTTCACTTTGTAGATTGTGAAGCAGTATGATGTAAAACACCCAGGGCCTGATGTATGAAACTGTCTAGGTGTAGAAGTTTCTTTGATTCCCATAGCAACCAATCAGAGCTCCCCTTTCATGTAGTGCTCTGGAGAAATGAAAGCAGAGCTCTGATTGGTTGCTGTGAGCTCTGACTGGTTGCTATGGTTAACAAAGAAAGTCTTAGACCAAGACAGTTTTCACACATCAGGCCCTTAGTGAGCTGTATCCAGAGAAAAGTGTGATACTGAAAGTTCAGACTAAAGAGACCTAATAAAACATATATTACAAACTTTTTATTTATCATGACATATCGATAGCTGTACTATTGATTTATGCATAGTTTGTTTTATTTCTATCCAAAGTTATACTCGATATTCTTTCAGATATTACAATATACCTTTTTTTTTTATAGGACAAAATTATTTTGAAAACAAATTTATATCATTATAAAATGTCTAAGAAGCTTCCTATGAAGTCAGCTGTATTTGAGCATTTCACACTAACTGAAGATAAAAAATATTTTGTGTGTCAGTGTAAGATAAGTGACCCAGATGAGAACAAATGCTGTGATGTCAAAATCAGTGCATACTCCGGAAGCGAGAAAAACACTCCTACGAGAGCTTCCAATCTAAAAAGACATTTAAGCCGCTTCCACCCAGAAGTTTTCAAATCTGTGACTGAGAAGGATCAGAGTGACACCAAGAAACCAGTGCCCAGCACTTCCCGCCAGGCAACGGAGGATGAAAGATTGTCTCAAACATCAGTAACAAGATATTTTCTAAGTGACAAAATTACTGTAACAATGACAGCAGATGTGTTTAAAAGACAGCTCATAGAGCTTGTTGTGAAGGACGGTGTACCATTATCATTATTTGCTCGACCAAGTTTTAAAGCTCTTAATGGAGAAATGGCCCGCAAACTTGGTGTTTCTCTGGAAAGACAAAGTATTAGAAAATTAGTGATTGAAGAAGCCCTTAACCAAAAAGAACATCTTAAAAAGATTCTCAAGAGACGCTTAATATATCTTAAAATGGATGCCTGCACGCGTCACAGAGTGAACTATTTTGCTATAAATGTAAGATTTGTTTGTGACAACAAAAAATTTCTTACCAAGACACTGGCAGTAAAGGATACTAAAGCTCAACACACCAGTCAGTTTCTCCAGGCCTTAGTGGAAAATGTTCTGGAAGATTATGAACTCAAAAAAGAACAGGTTCTTGCTATTGTAACGGACAAAGCTTCAAACATGATAAGTACAATTAAACTGATGAATGAGAATAAGGAAGGTGAAGAACAGTTTGGATTCAGTATGTCTGAGATGGAAGCCCACAGTCCTGTTCCTGTAACTGAGGAACAAACAGATATTACTACAGAACAACAGCAAAATTATACTTTAGAATTAGATCTTGCTGAAGCTGCTTCAAAATTCTCTCATATTTATCACATGCGCTGTGCTGTGCACACACTGCAGCTGGCAATAAGAGACAGTCTGCAAGAGGGACATGCTGGAACTCTGATTGGCAAGGTGAGGAAATTGGCTATTGCTGCCCGAACCCCTAAAATTGATTCCATCTTGAAGAGACGTGCTGGGAAAGGAGCAATCGTAGATCAAGCCACTCGGTGGGGCAGCACCTATTTAATGATTGAACGATTAGTTGAGCTGAAGCCCTTTCTTGTGGACATGGCCAACCCTCAGGTAACATTAACAGAAGGTCAATGGACACAGGTGGCTGAATTAATGGAACTGCTTCATCACCCATTCACAGTAACAAAAAAATTGCAAGCTGAGGATTTAACTCCTGGAACTTTCTTAACACTAGAAGTCCCAGACATTTCGAGCTCCCCCTTGAAGTCCTGAAAGAGGGTCAAATGACCCTTAGTCCAAACAGACAACTCTGATGGCTCCAATTAGCATCCTTTCATTTGTAAATGTGGCCATTGTTTGAGGAATCTGCAGGGGGCAATTGTGTTGATCCACCTCAGGTTTTGTAAGAGAGTGTAAACAAAAGAATGTTAGCTGCTCCTGAGTGTGTCTGCCCACCCCCCAGCTGCATTGTTGTGCTGGGAATATGCATAAGGTTGCTAACAACTTAGCAAATTTGCATGCAGCCTTTTGTGCTGTGGGGGATGTGAAGGGACTGCTTCACCTATTTTGTTCACAAGAAACAAAATGCAGAGAAGGCACACCATTCAACAGGCATTGGAACTGATCCTGAGCAACACCAACCCTTCTGACTCAGATGGAGAAGACATAGTCCTTCAACTGGATTCGGACTCTGAGCTGTCTTCAGGTTAGATTTTTCAAATTACCGATTTTTATTTCCTGACTATTTTTTTTATTTAGAACCAAAACAAAATGTTAATTTGAAATTATTTATCTTGCAGATGAGGAGACTCCTCCTCTACCAAAAAAGAGAGCTCGGTTGGCGAGTGAGCCGACAGAGACCGCAAAAGATGGCACAGTGTGGCGTGAAGTAGAAGTGGGGAAACGTCTCCATTTCACCCCAATAGAACCGTACCCTACAGATGGAGAGCCAAGTGCTAAGGCCAGACGAAGTGTCCGGAGTCGCCTTCAGAGCTTCCTCTGTTTTATCACTCTTGACATGCTTCGTAGCATTCAAGAATGGACTACTCAACATGCACGTCTATCGGAACTAATTGCATTTATTTCAGTCATTATCTTGCGGGGGGTGACCAAGGTTCCATCACTACGTGACAGCTGGTCAGCAAACCTGGCAAACCCAAGGATCATTGCAACTATGACCCGAAACCACTTCCAAGACATCATGCAACACCTACGCTTTGATGACATGTTCACACGCAGTGAGCGAGTAGAGACCGATAAGTTTGCTGCAATCTCCGATGTGTGGAGATCGTTTGTCACCAACTGCATCGCATCCTACAACCCTGGTCGACACATCACTATTGATGAACAGCTTTTCCCGTCAAAGACGCGCTGCTGTTTTCTGCAATACATTGCAACAAAACCAGACAAGTTTGGCATCAAGTTTTGGGTGGCTTGCGACTTGAAATCAAAGTACATCTGTAATGTCCTCCCATATCTTGGCAAGGACCCCAGTCGTCCCAGCGGGGAGAGACTGTCCGAAACTGTAGTGATGAGGCTGACGGAACCATTCATGGACAAGGGCAGAACTGTAACCACGGACAATTTCTTTACATCATTGTCACTTGCACAACGACAGCTTAGCCGGAAAACCACTATCCTCGGCACAGTCAACAAGAGTCGCCGGGAAATTCCTCAATCCGCTAGACAGATGGACCGCACTGAATTCACCACTCAGGTGTTTTCAACCACTGGTGCCACACTGACAGTGTATGCACCCAAACGAAAGAAGGCCGTCTACATTCTCAGCAGCATGCACAGCGTGGTTGAGACTGAGGATACCAACAAAAGGAAGCCAAACACGGTCACACAATACAACCACACAAAGTGCGGTGTGGGTGTAATGGACCAAATGGTGCGGGAGTACAGCGTGCGTGCAGGAACACGGAGATGGCCATTCGCCGTGTTCTACAACATGATTGACATGGCAGCACTGAATGCTCATGTTCTTTATCAGGCATGCACTGGGGTGCAGGAGAGACGGGTGGACTTCCTGGTTGAGCTTGCAAAAGAGTTAGGTGGCTCTCATGTGACTGAAAAGAAGGCACGCAAGGAGAAACTCCTTCGGCAACAACCTTCCACACCCAGCCCTGGCAAAAGGGCGAAGTGTCAGGTCAACCATCGATGCATGAACAATTGTGCAACTGAGAGATGTGTTGACTGCTACAAATACACGTGTGGCAAATGTACCAGGGACATACCCAGGCAGTGCCAGGTATGTTCCGACAGTGCAGACAGACTGCTGAGTGAGTGCTGAAATGCTAGTCACACAAGAAGGACATGCCACTCACACACACACACGCAGCCCCCCACAGCAGCCTATTGTAAATATGTGTGGAATTGTTTTATTCCTTGAATTTTTTTTTATTATTTTCATAACAAAAATAAAAAGCATGGAAACAAATAACAGTTGTTCTTTTGTATATTTACATTTTTGTATATTTAGATTCAAGTCAATGGGTGCAAAAAAAAAAAAAAATCGCAAAAAAATCGCAGCTACTTGCGACATTTTTGCAATCTGTCCCATTGGTCATATAGATCACACCTCTGGGATTTTTTCGCACGAAAAAAATCGCACACAAAAAAAAAAAAAAAAAAAAAATCGCTGGAAAATCGCACCTATGAAAAAAATCGCACAAAAAAAAAGGTGTGCTTGGTGCCATTGAAATACATTGGCAAATCGCAGAAAAAAATCGCATCGCATTGCGATGCGATTTTCGCGCGATTTTTTTTCGCTAGTGTGCTTGAGGCCTTAGACAAATGCTTCTGGTCATTACTCACAGCTGTACCTTGCTCTAAAATTTCTAATTCTATTTAAAATATATAAAAAATGATTCATTGTTTCAGTGCTTTTTTGCTCAAATAAAACTAAACTAAATACAATATGTATAGTCTTTATATTATCAAATACAATAAACTGAATAGAACTGACTAGAAACTAAATGGCTAAACTCAATGGAAAACAACAACCTCCTGTGGTGTGACAGTAATTACAGAACAAAAGACGGTGTTTTCTTAAATCCTTCAGGTCATTCGCCCGTCTCTGGGTTCCAAAGGTAGAAATGTTAAATGACCCCTCTCTGGGACTTCTAGTGTTAAAGGAGTGGAAGAACTTGCTGTTTTGCATGTCCCAAAGACAAGGCTTAATCGCAGAGGGCATTGCTGCTTCAATGAAAAGGAGAGAGACACTGTTATTAGATAACAAAATTCTTCTGGCAGCTGTTTATGTGGACCCAAGTCATCGTATATTGCTGAATGATCAACAGATTACTAAAGGAAAAGAAGCTCTGACTGAGGTAGCAATTAGGATGAGTGGGCTACAGGACTGCGAAGAGCAAGAGGAATTGGGTCTTGCCAGTGCTACTGCCACCATATCTTCAGCCTCATCAGATGAAGAGTTTAACTTTGAAAAGTATTTGGATGACATGGATCAGGCAAAGCGTTGCCGCAGAGAAAAAGATTCCATTCCCATAGCAAACAAACTGACTGTATTTCAGCAAAATTTTTCACTTGCTCTCAAAGAAGTAGAAGAGTTCAACCGATCATCAAAACTGACTGTGCAGGAGGCAATTCCTTTATACCCCGAGATTGTTAGAGATCTTGCCCATGTGGTCACCGCTTTGCCACCAACCCAAGTTAGTGTAGAGAGGCTGTTCTCTAGCCTTAAAATAATTCGATCCGATTTGAGGTCATCTTTGAAGGAGGATCTGATGGAGGCGATACTTTTTCTCAGAACAAATTCATAGACTCCACAAATGTTATTCAGGACGTTTTTGTTGAAAACTGTTTTTTTACCACTTACTGCAGCGTTTTGCATATTTGCAATTTATTAAAGTTTTTTGTGTTCTAAAGTTGTATCCAATAAATATATTTTATGTTCTACCTAAATAGCTTGATTATTGTATCATAAGGATGATAAAAAGCTTAAATTAAGTTATCTCTTAAACATGCGCCATGTATGTCGGAGTCGGAGTCAGGGGAAATTGAGGAGTAGGAGTCGGAGTCGGGGCTTTGGCGTACCGACTCCACAGCCCTGCCGTGTAGAGATGATTCTACTGTTTCCAAATATGCCTCTGTTATACAGCTTTGGAGCCCCATTTTCATAAGCATTTTGTCCCTATGTGATCTCTCAATATTCTCAGGTAAATGAGACCTACAGAAAAGAGATCATCAAAAGGAAATCCCATCCACACCTTGTGAAAAAATACACGCTGTGGACACGCTGTGATTTCTAAAACCGCTGTGGGTTTGGAAATCGCAGCACGTTAATTATACCAATGGAAATGCAGGGGGTTTCCCTATAGCTAGAATTGAGACCTCTGCGGACTTTCTGTGAGAATCGCTGCGTTGCCGCCGTGGTTTTTCCTTCAGAATTTTTTTTGCTTCGGCCCACTACGTGGGGCCTTAGTCTCAAGATCTCTATAAAACGTTGGAAAAAAGGCTAAATTCTTTAATAAAAAATATTAAGAAGTGATTAGATTACGAGAGTGAGGCGATTTGTTATGAGAAGCAATTTGTGAGGTGACAGCAGTTAATTCAATGGTGATGTATTTGTCACATATGTAGACCTCCAATTTGAGATTTCGTTTCAATGAATATATCACTTTACTTTGATTTCCAGCTCTCTCGAACATAGATGGAAATGAAAGCCTAACCACTAGAAATGTACCTTTACGCATTTATACATAAAGGGTGGTATCACATTACACTGCTCTAGAGATGTTGCCAATATATACACCTGTTAAGTTTTATGTTAGTTTTCACACTCACCAATTTAGACTTTTGTGAGTATTTGACAGCTTTACAAAACTGTAAGCCAGTACCCAATATCTACCCTGTTTCCCCGAAAATAAGACAGCGTCTTATATTAATTTTTGCTCCCAAAGATGTGCTGTGTCTTATTTTCAGGGGATGTCTTATTTTTTTTTCAATGAAGAAGAATTCACATTTATTGCTGAACAAAAAAATGAACATTTATTATATACGGTACTGTACAGTACAGCATAACCATACAAACTGTGAATCCTATCAAGAATTTCTTACTACCGTACCATTATTTCCATGTACAACAATTAACAGTATGGTACATTTACCAATATTTACGGTACGAATAGAAAGTAAAATTTATTCAATGACAGTTATGTCATCATCTTCTAGGACATCATAACAATCCAAACCATTAATTTCCCTGCACACAGTATCATGCCCCATAGTGGCCCCTGCACACAGTATCATATCCCATAGTGGCCCCTGCACACAGTATCATATCCCATAGTGGCCCCTGCACACAGTATCATATCCCATAGCGGCCCATGCACACAGTATCATCTCCCATAGCGGCCCCTGCACACAGTATCATCTCCCATAGTGGCCCCTGCACACAGTATCATATCCCATAGTGGCCCCTGCACACAGTATCATATCCCATAGTGGCCCCTGCACACAGTATCATTCCCCATAGTGGCCCCTGCACACAGTCTCATGCCCCATAGTGGCCCCTGCACACAGTATCATTCGCCATAGTGGCCCCTGCACACAGTATCATTCCCCATAGTGGCCCCGGCACACAGTATCATTCCCCATAGTGGCCCCTGCACACAGTAGTTTGCCCCATAGTGGACCACCCATGAACAATTATTATACTGTGGGGTCTTTTCAGACCCCAGAGTATAATGATCGGAGACCCAGGAGAGGATAGAAACATAAAAAAAACAACGTTGCTTACCTGTTCCTCGCTCCGGTGCATGCCCGTGCGCTACTCCGGCCGCCTTCACTGTTAGACCAGGCCGCGTCACGTGATCCGGCCGGCGTCGCGACGCAAAATGACGTCCGCTGACGTCACCAAACAGGCCCGAAGCCTGGAGAAGCGTAGGACAGGTAAGCACATAGTTTTTTATGTTCGCTCACCTCCCCTGGGCCGCCGATTATTATACTCCGGGGTCTGAAAAGACCCCGGAGTATAATGATAACAGAGATTGTGGGGTTCTCCCGCGGCCTCACATATCGTATATACCGTATGTTCTGTTCGGGAACATACGCCTTACTTTCGGGGGGATGCCTTATATTAGGCAATTCTCCGAAACCTCTCCTATGCCTTACTTTCGGGGGTGTCTTATTTTCGGGGAAACACGGTAGTACTAATGTTTAGCATAATAGCCCCATACATGCCTATGGTAGAACAATGTTACAGACTTTATATATTACTATAACAGTTATTTTATCATTTTTGTGTGTTAAAGGAAATCTGTCACAGTGTAATATATGGGCTGAATGGGAAAGGGGTTTTCTAAACTCAAACAGAGCAGGGATTTTAGTGAAATGAAAATTATACTAAATCTTTGCCATCAAAACAATATAGCAGTCTTCTCCTTTCCTCCTGTTTTATTACATGCTGCTAGCAGAAGACATTTTCAATGTGACAGGTTCCCTTTAAAAAGAATGCAAGCTATAAAAATAATCTGCAGCCTACAATATAACCTACTTGGCTTTTTCCTGAACAGTCACATGGATATCCATCACAGTCATCCTCAGCTGCAATATCCTTCTTGCACAGGGATACACAACTTTTTTCTGGTCCAATGGACACATTCAATTTTTATTACTTTCCACAGCTGCAATAAAATTTATGGTAAAACTAATATAAAATGTTATGCCTAGTCTGGGACACAGACACTGCGACCAGTTAATCTGAGAGATCATCCAAGATCTATGGAAGCAAAAGAGCTCTACGTTACAGGTTTTCTGTCTATTCCACCTTTTATTTTAAAAACTGTTTTGCTTGTTTGTCATCTGGTTTGTCTCTTTTTATACACAACAGCACTTGGGTATTATATAATTCAGCTTAATGGTACTTTGTGCATGTTCTAAGAACCCATTATCTTTTTAACCCCTTCCCACCACAGGCATTTTTTGATTTTTGACTTTTGTATTTAACTTTTATGTTCACAGGGCCATATGAGGACTTAATTAAAAACTATATTTTGTAATGGTACCATTGAATATTCTGTACAATTTACTGGGAAGCTACAAAAAAAATTAGAATGGGGCGGAATTGGACAAAAACCGTGTTTGTGCGACTTTCTTATGGGATTTGTTTTTACATTGTTCACTATGTGGCCAAAATACTATGTCATCTGTATTCTATGGGTGGGTACGATTCCATTGATACCAAATTGATATAGTTTTTTTTATGTTTTAGCCCCTTAAAAAAAAAAATCTAAAACTGAGAAAAAAATAATAATTCTTGGGGTCGTCATATTCTGAGACCCGTAACTTTTTTATATTTCCGTGTACCATTTTGGGGAATGTCTGATTGCTTTTTAATAAAATTGGGAGGACGAAAAAATGTCAGTCTCTTTTGATTTTTTTCCCCAGTATGGCATTCACCATATGGGAAAAATATTTTCATAGGTTTGCAGACTGGGCATTTTTGAATGTAGGGATGTATAATTTGTTTATGTTTGTTTTTGTTTATTTATTTGTATTTCAGTTCTAGGAAAAGGGGGGATTTGAATTTTTAGTTTTTCATTTTTAAAAACTTTTTTAAAACAATTTTATTAGCCCCCCGCCCCTAGGGGTTTTGAACCTACTATCTTTTAATTGCAATTCCCATAGCCTACAATATAACTGAAACAATGTCGCGTGCTAGGACAGTCTGTGTTTTTTTTTTTTTTGAGAGCAAAACATGGGGGCAGCAACATTGTGTGTGTGTATGTGTGTAGAGGAAAACATGGAGTTAGAGCTGAGGGTGTGGAGAACATGGAGACAGTAGGGCTGTATGTGGGGAAGAACATGGAGGTAGCAGAGCTGTGTAGCAAAAAAGCAGAATAGACGCCAAATCTAGACTATTTTTCAAATGAGTCTAAGTACAGTAGTGTGGGGTCCTGAATAAACGTCTCACCCAAAGGGAGTCCCGCTTTCAAAAAGTTTAAGAACCGCTGCAAGTAGCCACCCGTTAGTGCCAGTCACAGCCTCCCCATCTGTGCCAGACACAGCCCCTTCGTTAGTGCCAGCTACACTTTGCCTTATTTCTATCAGACACAGAACTTCTATGAGTGCCAACACCAATAGGTGTCATTAACCATGCTGAACCCCATCAATGCCACCAACATGGTTCCTGTTAGTTCCAGCAGTCACAATGCCTTAGTAATACAAACCTTGCTTTTGTGCTGCTCCTCTAACCAGGACCTACAAGATGTGCTCTGTGGCAGCTGACAAACATCTTCAAGGTCCTGCTCTGATTAGTGTAGGGGAGAGAGAACGGAGCTGCTGTCAAGTCTCTACATCAGAAAGTAGAAAATTTGCCAACTGCATCTTTTTAAAACATGGAAATCACAGGATACGTTTATTAAGCCCCTACTCCGATAAAGTAGCATAAAAAGTTTTTAAATTGTCGCAAGTGCTGTTTTTACACTGCCCTGACACTTTCCAAAAAGTGGGTTAGCTATGGGTAGGGTCATCAGCCCTGCCAGATTTATCTTGTTTGAAATTTACACCAGCTATGAGCTGGTGCAGATTTTAGTATGGAGCATATACTCTTGAAGAAGACGTTAATAACGAGACCTGACCTCATCCTAAATTAGGTGTATTCTCCCCTCGAATGCAGAGGTTATCAAGACTTTCGTGGAATGCAGCAATCTTAATGAATCCCCCCATGTGTCTGAGTCTTGATGGTTGTAGGCTGATCAGCAAGATATGAAAAACTACAATAACCGTTCATCACAGCTCTGACTTTGTCACCTGCATAAACATAAACCAATGTAACCATAAGCCTATGCCAACTATAAACACCGTATCATGAGGGACAAAAATGTAGATAATGATGGCAGTCTAATGAAAAGTGTACTCTGCTATAAGACAACATTCCCAGGCATGATAAATCTAATAATTAGGCAGTATGCTAAGTAATTTAAGCCTGAACCAAAAATTCTGCATAGGATAAACACTTCGATAAAAATAGTTCCAGACTGGTAAACTAAATCTGAGACCTAAACATAGGGTGTTCCTGTAACCACAGGTATTGAGAGGCAGGTACATTCCTGAGCATAAGTATGCCCTACCTTAGTTCTCACACTGTCTAATAATAGACGATTTTCAAGTGCTTAAAGACAAAAAAAAATCTTATTTAGGAAGTGACTGTAAAAAGGTTATGGTTTTAAGTGTATCCATCCAGATCTGCCTTAGACTTTTATTTGTTAGTTAGGGAAATGCTAATCTGTCATTTCGTGGAAATAGGTTGAATGCTGAATTATCAGGAAGTTGCTAGATGGACAACTGGAAGTTTATTGTATATGTTTAGCTCTAAACACCATAAAATCACTTCAATAGGGGCTGACGGTGATATTGTACAAAACCCACAGACAAGAGTGAGGATGCTTAGGGAAGAAAGCAGCCATGTTTTACTAATCCAATAAACCCCTTAAAGAAAAGTCACTGTTGAAAGTATATACAAATATAGACACATATTAAAAGTAACTAAAGATAATAGCCAACTGTTTTTTACTCTACAGTATTCCTGAAATGGTCTTGTAAAAATTCTGCAAAGAACACAGGGGTTAATCTCATCCATCTGTGGTTGGTAGCTGACAGAGGTTGAGGGGTTGGATTTAATAATCTTTAGGCCTACTACAGACAACACAAAGAGGTATGTCTCCTGCTCCATCCAGTTGTCTTATGAACTGTAAGAGAGAAAGTGAACCTTGCCAATATCCTGGGAGACATAAAGAAGATTCCTTTGTTTTACCTGTCACGTCCTGTAGGTGGTTTAGTGTCCCAAATAGCCCTGTTGTAAAGCATTCCGTGACCACATGACTAAAACACATAAATCTTTATACTTACATAGAGATTAGTTCGATGAGTGATGTGGGACTCATCTCTAGTGCGCTTGGCGCCTGCGTGTTTGTTCAATGAAACTATGGAAGTACAATCCTGCTTCACTGTGCATGCGCCCAAGGTCCGTCACATGTGCAGTGAAGCTGTGGTGTACTTTCCCTGGTTCCACTTCATAACTACACAGGCACTGGCTGTACAGATGCTAGGTAAGTAAAAAGGTTTTTTTCTCCATACGGGTGTGAAGAGTTTTACAAATGGATATTTCGGACACTAAACCCCCGATGCATAAGGAACCTCTATAATTTGAGCAATGAGATAAGGTGGGAAGTGCTGGGATATTTAATTTTTGTGCATTTTCTACTTTATGTGTTAGTGTAGTTAGTGTTGCTTTAAGTTGGAGAACCTGATACCTGTGTGACTATGGAAAGGATAACCAGGTTGTTTCATATAACAAACACTTTAGCTCTCCAGTATAGTCTGTTGTTTCCAAATATCTACATACAGAGTGGTACTGACTGTTTTGCAAGCACTAGTAGTTGCTGCAACTAAGCACCCACTCCTACATATGGGCATTACTGCTATGTGATACCTTTACACTTTTACTATTTTTGCGGAAAATACTAATCCAGGAGGAATTCATGTGCAAGACAAATGTAAGGTGATGCTGATTGTAGAATAAAAGCTACAAATATTATAAAATAAAAAAAGAGACAATAATATTCTCTGGCTGTCTAACCGACAAGAGAGGCAGACACCCGCTACAGATGTGAACTAAGCATTACTAGTGTTCTCTTTTATATTTATTTTCTTTCAACAACCAAATAACTTCTTGAGGCTAAGGCCCTACATTGCGGAAAAGCTGGCTTTGTGTTGCAGATTTTGCTGCTTTTTTTTAGCCAAAGCCAGGAGTAGACTGAGCAGAAGGGAGAAGTATAAGAGTTTCCTATATTTGCCATTCCTTCTGTAGCCACTCCTGGGTTTGGCTCAAAAAAACGCAGCAACGAGTTCTTTCACCACCTCCATCAACTCCAGTTTGTAGGATCTGTTAATAGGGGCTGCTTGATTAATTCTAGCACAGTTTTAATTGTATTCTGTTGCCCTCAAGCCCACTATTCTCGAGCGAATGCAATTACATTTGGTACCTAATTTGATAATTATGCTCTGTATTGGTAAGTGGGAATGGTGGGGCTAGAGAAAAAATTCCAACTGTGCTGGTATCAGTGAGGCAGCAGCTATTTCATAATGCAAAGAGCTGTATTATGTATTACGCTAGGTTCACACCTACATTGGGATTTCTGCTCTTCGGGTCCGAAAAATGGAAACCCAATCTGTTCAAAAAGTGGTTACCTGTGGAAAGGCGCTGACCCCATAGACTATAATGGGGTCCGCCGGGTTTCTGCCCGTAAAATATGGAGAGAAAAGCGTTTGTGTCCACATTTCTCAAGCGGAATGGGGGACGGATTCCCCGAACGGTCACCCAACGCAGGCATGACCGTAGCCTTACTGTGTTATGTCTAGTGTAGGACCTGAGATGACTGTTTGACAAAGGGATTCAAAGAACAACAAAGGGATCCTAGTGAATCTGTTTTGTATGGGGTGTTCTTTTAACATTAGAACAATTTATTTTACTGTGTACTTGTACAATATCCACTGATGTTCCTAAATGAACAGCTTAGACAGATGCAATCTCATGGATGTAAAATCAAAAGAATGGACTGTCACCCTGCAGCTGCTGTTTTATTTTTTAAGCCATGTTCTTAAACTTTTTTTTTCCTATAAATGCACTTCTTTGGAAAAAATAAATAAATTGCACCATCACAGTGAGGCAACAGCACAATAATAATCAAACAAAGAGCCAATAAAAGGATCATAGAAACTAACAACAAATTCAAAAAAACTGATGCCAAATACAGATAACAAACACCAGTTGTGTACAAGGCCCTTAGTCCTACCACTCGATTTATCTTGAGAATGGTGGTTGAACTGTGCTGTATATGTAGTGTGCTCAATAATCTGTGTGGTCAGTTTGTGATCATTGTTCCTACAAGGACAGGTAGGAGTTCTCAGAGATAAATGCACTGCTGTTTTTTTTTTTTTTTTTTGCTATGTTAGCTAAAGCCATGTTATCACTAGTGAATTATCCTGTACTATGCCATTAATGCTAATCCGGCACACTCACAGAATGGTATATCGACAAACTCAACGAACCTCAGCAAACCAGGAATCAGCTTCAGTTATTGTTAAGGTTTAATGTGCACATCACTACTAAATGCACAGAAACAAAGGTTTAGTACACATTATCAAGCTCTCCTGTGACCGGAAAGCTACAGATGAGATAATTCAGGAGAGAAGACTTCAAAGACATTCATGTGTATGCAGAAAAAATAACAAGCCATGACATGACAGCTATTCAGCTTTTATCATCAATATAATAATAATACAAAGAATACAATAGCAAGTAAAGTAGTAAAGTCAGTATTTAGTCGAACAATCTGAGTGACAATAGTCCAGGGGATCCGGGGACAAGATCAGGGGCCCCTTTAAGGCCCCAAAAATTACTTGTGCCCCTACAAGTTAATAGAGCCCCATAACAGTGCCCTAATAATGCCCCACCCACATACCTTCTTTAGGTAATAGTCCTCCCCACAAGTAATAGTTCTCCCCCCTTCCCCACATAGGTAATAGCCCTCCCCCCCTCCCCCCATACACTGTTCAATTCACACTTCACACTGTATTGGCTGCTTAACTATGGTACATTCAAAGTGCATATCATCTGCATAAGGCATAGTGTCTGCATGCTCCAACACTCCATTTAAACCTCTCCTCACCAAAGTTTTGCAGGTGATGAGGACTGAGGGACTTGCAACCCATGCTTTAGTTATTTATGGGGTACCACCAATGAAACAATTAGCAGATATCCTATAGAAAATCCCTTAAATTCCCTTGCATCCTATATATAAAAATATATATTCTGAAGACATATTTAGTGGCTGTTCTACGCTAAGTTCACACTAGCGCCGGATCGCTAAAACAGCAGTTACCCACAACACCAGTGGACCCCGTTGACTATAGTGTGGTTCACCATTTCAAAACTGAAAGTGGCGGGGAAAAAAAAATTCCTCTCCAACGGAGACTCCTGCGTAGATATGAACCCAGCTTTGAAGATCTTTCATTGTATACATTGTGTGTAGATGATAATGTCTGGCATAGTAATCATGCTCTATAAAAACAGCGAAATAGTCCCAGGCCTTGTAAGCATTGTATTGTATTACTTGCATAAGCAAAAGGAGTAAAACAAAACAACCTGTGCAGTATTTACACAGATCCGGAATCCACTTGCATGTGTTGTTCACATGAGCACAGATTACACTGTGTTTACCTCTGCATTAATATAACACTAGCTCACATACACGCATTTTTCACATTATTTTTTATTATATCTATTATAATATACACTAATGTACTGTCATAAAACTGGTATATAAACAAAACAAAGACATAAGAGAAATGTTCCATATAATATATCTCATTATTAGCCTACTCCCCAAACAATTGCCAGTGACAACAATAATAACTATTTATATTATGTGTCTCTCCATACTTATTGCACTGTGATAATGTCTACACTAATATACTTGGAATGGTGAAATAACAATTCACTCACATATACTTATTATTGTAATCACTATCTTTAAAAGCTCGAGGGGTTATAACTTCCCCATGGATCTCTGCTGCCCCATAATACAGACTCATATGCATGCGGGTTATAAAATAAAATATCCTTCACACAGAGGGCACCGTTAGCGATCGATGGACGTTATTGGTTAATAATGGGGTCTATGGGGTTGCTGGAGTAAGAAAAAAAGTTACTGACTTGAAAATAAATGATTATTTTCAATTATAGTCTACAATTATTGGTATTGTATAATAAATTAGATGCAGAGCTGGTTACATGTTTACTTTCATAGGAAATCAATCAGGTTTGTAAATTAGAAAAGCTTAATTGCTGCAGTCTGACCATGAAGCAGTCTGAGTAGGGCTGTGGAGAAACACAAGTTGGAGTCTGAGTCGGCGGTTTGGCTTACCAACTCTACAGCCCTGTCAAATACTATGAGGTGAACACAAGCATAAGCAGAGCTTAACATAGATTGATAGGTAGCTATGTATTACATAGACAGATAGATGGGATGGATGGATGGATAGATAGACAGACAGACAGACAGATAGAGTTGTACATGGAATAAAAGTCCTATTCATTTTTGCGCTAATAGATGATAGAGATAGATAGATAGATAGATAGATAGATAGATAGATAGATAGATAGATATTACATAGACAGATATTGCATAGACAAATAAATATGACATAGCCATGAGATAGATTAAATAAAATTATATGATATAGATAGATATTACATAGATATCACATGGATATAACATAGATGAAATAAAATATAGATATAAATATAACATAGATGAAATAAAATCATACGATATATAGATATTATATAGATAGCTATGCCATAAATTGATATGATACAGATATATATTATATAAATAGCTATGACATGGATGAACTAAAATGATACCGATAGATAAGAAATAGGTAGATAATAAACCATAGATTGACAGCTCTGGCCATGAGCAGTTCCTCCAGTGTTTTACACACGCCCCACATATATAGCAGCAGCACTATCCTGTATATTTAGAGTCAGTCGCTGGGCTATATACGTTCACCTCCATTACACAGTACAGCTGTCGTGTGCACCTCACCTCAGCCAGCGCTCAAGTTTCCCTTCTTACCGAGCACAAGCGTCAGCAGCACCGAGGTGTCCATCAGTGTAGCCTGCCTGGCACATGGGGGGTGAGCGCCCGGCAGGCAGACACTTCCAGAGTCCAGCAGCGTCTCAGCTTGTGGCATGCAGGCTATAGACAGATAGGAGAAGCCAGGGAGGTGACCTGCTGGGCTCCTTCTATCCCGGCGACATGCCCCTCCCCTGTCACTTCAAACAGCCCTGCCCAACGTTGCCCAAAACAGGCACACAACTCCCTGCCCTCAGAGTGCTCCTGACGTTACAGCCTGCTACTTTACCACAGAGACATGCTTCTACTACTCAGCATTCATGTATCTATGGTATTCATTATGACTACTGTACAGTTGTCCTGGCAGACTGCCCTGGTGGAGGGGGTAACCTGGAGCTATTGGACTTTACAGAAAACTTTATACCTGGGCCCCCATAACCATTATAATCCACGGTACCAAGTTGACGCAACTTGATTCTACTCAATTTTGGTGCCAATTTCCACTGAAGTATTTGGATGTGACCTACTTGGTATATAGCCTAAAGCAGGTAATAAAAAAAGTTCCCAATACCTGGTTTCAGATTTCAGTTTTGGCGTATGGACCCCAGAGAACATGACGAATGAGCTGATCAGTTGATGCGGCCATTGGAAACCGTATACTAAGTATACAGCCGGAGGTAGACGCACACCTATTTAAGTGAATGGGAGCGGGGCTGCAGTTCCAGGTGCCAGCGTTACATTGTACTGACCGGAAGCTTTATGCAGTGTTTGGAGCTCTATGTGGTGGTGGTGGTGCCTGGAACTACAGTCCTGCTCCCATTCATTTCCGTCTACCGCATCAGCTAATCTGTTTGGGTGTCTGGCCCTGGCCAATCTGATACAGATGGCCTATTTAATATATACAGTGCCTTGCGAAAGTATTTGGCCGCCTTGAACTTTTCAACATTTTGCCACATTTCAGGCTTCAAACATAAGGTTATAAAATTTTAATTTTTTGGGTGAAGAATCAACAACAAGTGGGACACAATTGTGAAGTGGAACAAAATTTATTGGTTATTTTAAACTTTTGTAAAAAATAAAAAACTGAAAAGTGGGTCATGCAATATTATTCGGCCCCTTTACTTTCAGTGCAGCAAACTCACTCCAGAAGTTCAGTGAGGATCTCTGAATGATCCAATGTTGTCCTAAATGACTGATGATGATAAATATAATCCACCTGTGTGTAATCAAGTCTCCGTATAAATGTACCTGCTCTGTGATAGTCTCAGGGTTCTGTTTAAAGTGCAGAGAGCATCATGAAGACCAAGGAACACACCAGGCAGGTCCATGATACTGTTGTGGAGAAGTTTAAAGCCGGATTTGGATACCAAAAGATTTCCCAAACTTTAAACATCCCAAGGAGCACTGTGCAAGCGATCATATTGAAATGGAAGGAGTATCAGACCACTGCAAATCTACCAAGACCCGGCCGTCCCTCTAAACTTTCATCTCAAACAAGGAGAAGACTGATCAGAGATGCAGCCAAGAGGCCCATGATCACTCTGGATGAACTGCAGAGATCTACAGCTGAGGTGGGAGAGTCTGTCCATAGGACAACAATCAGTCGTACACTGCACAAATCTGGCCTTTATGGAAGAGTGGCAAGAAGAAAGACATTTCTCAAAGATATCCATAAAAAGTCTTGTTTAAAGTTTGCCACAAGCCACCTGGGAGACACACCAAGCATGTGGAAGAAGGTGCTCTGGTCAGATGAAACCAAAATCGAACTTTTTGGCCACAATGCAAAACGATATGTTTGGTGTAAAAGCAACACAGCTCATCACCCTGAACACACCATCCCCACTGTCATATATGGTGGTGGCAGCATCATGGTTTGGGCCTGCTTTTCTTCAGCAGGGACAGGGAAGATGGTTAAAATTGATGGGAAGATGGATGGAGCCAAATACAGGACCATTCTGGAAGAAAACCTGTTGGAGTCTGCAAAAGACCTGAGACTGGGACGGAGATTTATCTTCCAACAAGACAATGATCCCAAACATAAAGCAAAATCTACAATGGAATGGTTCACAAATAAATAAACGTATCCAGGTGTTAGAATAGCCAAGTCAAAGTCCAGACCTGAATCCAATCGAGAATCTGTGGAAAGAGCTGAAAACTGCTGTTCACAAACACTCTCCATCCAACCTCACTGAGCTCGAGCTGTTTTCCAAGGAAGAATGGGCAAGAATATTTCAGTCTCTTGATGTGCAAAACTGATAGAGACATACCCCAAGCGACTTGCAGCTGTAATCGCAGCAAAAGGTGGCACTACAAAGTATTAACTTAAGGGGGCCGAATAATTTTGCACGCCCCACTTTTCAGTTTTTTATTTTTTACAAAAGTTTAAAATATCCAATAAATTTCGTTCCACTTCACGATTGTATCCCACTTGTTGTTGATCCTTCACCAAAAAATTAAAATTTTATATCCTTATGTTTGAAGCCTGAAATGTGGCAAAAGGTTGAAAAGTTCAAGGCGGCCAAATACTTTCGCAATGCACTGTAGGTCATCAGTATTGAAAATCTCCCGATCCTAGACATCCCCTTTGATGCTGCAAAAACTTGCTGCATGAGCTGAACTGGACTTTTGTGTGCTCACTCCATGTACTATATAGTTTTTTATGTTTTGTTTATGTAAGGCCTTTTTGTGGAAAATAAAAGATCATATATTTTATAATGAAATAACTTATTTCTCTGTTGACATAGCTGTATGGTGCTTGTTTTTTGCAAGATGAGTTGAGTGTACTTTCAGGTTCTTACAATTTTTTGATTGTTTTTTTTTCTGGGGGGGGCAGGACTTTAAAAAAGCATTGAATTTTTTTTCTTTTGTTTTTTTACATTCACCATGTAGGTTAACTAATGTAATAATTTTTTAGTTCGGGGGTTGTTATGTGTATTTTTTATTTTTGACCCAATAGGAAGTATTTTAAACCTTTTTTAACTTTTTTTAGTCCCACTAAGGATATGTTCACACAGTGGAAAATGAAGAGGCATTTGTGGCGGCTTTGGATTCTTTGAGAATCAGCCCCAATTTCATCTGCGAATTCCACCATGTGAAAATACCCTAAAGAGCTTGAAATGCCTTAGGCTAGGTTCACACCTGCACTCGGTCTTCGCCTGGGGATTCCAAATGGAAACCCGAATGCAGGTGTGAACCTATCGTTACATTGATCTCTCATATAGTACACTGCAGTACTTTTTTATTACAGTTGGCTATACCTGTCAGTTTCTTACAGGGAGATCCTGAGAGCCATTTTTAGGCTTCAGGCTGCCATCATAACCCATTGGCACAAAACATCTGTGATGAGGTGGTTGCTACAAACCACTGCTTCTAAGAATGTCATGTGAAAAGATCCATTAAAGTCTATGGGGCCATGTGCTGGCTGCTAATACAATGGCTAGCACATTGAATCCTGTCTAGTGAATAAGCACTAACTTGATCTGTTTAAAGAATACATTTAAAGCACAGTAACATGTCAAAAGACCTACATCTGACTCAATAATCCTCATAAAAAAAAATAGCACAGCATGCAGTGGTACTCTTGATGTGAAAACAAGGATACCAGATATGGTACGTAAGCCACAACACAAACGTGAACTATGAAGTGGATTGTGCTAATATCAGCTGGCTCATGGTTCACCAGGCACAGTGCCATGTATTTCATAGTAGCTGTGTCTAATATCATACTACCAGAGTATCAGAAGATACCTCCTGTGGGCCCAGGGTCAAACACAATAATCCAATAGTCTAGAAAAAGACACACAAATTTGCAGGATACTATGATCTATTTTCTAGAGGTTGTTGGAGAGTAGGCCCCCAGAATCCGTTTATCTAGATGGTCCAAGGAACCTAAGTCAGTCTGGGAATGAGCTGCAATACCAGGCACAGCCACTACCAAATGTACTGCACTGTATCTGTTAAACAGTGTTAGCTGATTGGTGGGAGATCTGATATTCTAATATCTTAAGGAGAGGCAACCTATATAAAAGTTGTGGAAAACCCCTCTAAGTCACTTCCATTACAACAGAATATAGTATGTTGTCATAAAGAAGAAGCAAAAAGTAGGGGGCACTCATCAGAGTGTTATTTTCTTAAAATCAGTCTTTATTCCATTTGTAGTAAAAACATCCACGAAGATACATGGGAGAGAGTAAATGCATAATGATGGCTAGGCAACGGACGTTGCCTAGCCATCATTGTCCCCTATACAGATGCACATGCAACTTTTTTTTTGATGTACGAACCACCCTAGCCCTACCCCTATAACCACTCCTAAATCAAACCTAGTTATGACCTTCAAACACCCCTGTGTGCCCAGCATTAATTATGCAATGTAATGCTAGTAATGCCCCTTAGATTGCTGACAGGCAGGTAAGCAGTACCTTCACTGATACCTTGTAATATTATCACATCTAACTTCCGATATCATTGAGCCCACCACCAGGGCCATGTTTAAGGTGCCTATTTATGGAGTTGTTTTTTGGGCCCCCTTACACAGCCTCAGTAAGAGCAGTAAGACTATGGAACTCTCAGCCACAGGATATTGCAATGGTTGATTTGGTGAACATGTAAATCATATTACAAGTAAGGACTAAATTTATGGAAATGATCTGGGAATTTATTCTGCCATACTTGGAGCCAGCAAATAATTTTTCCAAAGCAGTCGTGAAGGACGGAAACCCTGTCCACTTAAAAAAGCGGTTACCCACTGATACCCACGGATCCCATAGACTATAATGGGGTCTGCCCGATTCCCGCTGATTTTATACTGAAATCAGCATGGAGAAAAGTCCTGCTTGCAGGACTTTCCTCTCTGTCGATTTAAGCAGAATTTCGGGCAGATTCACGCAAATACTAGTGTGAACCTATCATAAAAGGAACAATAGGCAATAGACAAATTTGGCACCAATAGGATAAAGTGTGGGAGCACCTAGTGGAGCCTATTTTGGACTTTTAGCAATTGCCTGCCAAAGGCTTCACAAATAGCTGTGAGGAGGATTAAGGAGGACCTCTCAAGAAGAGTGGTGACACTGCTTTATCTAGTGAGAAGAAGATATCACAGGAGCAAGCAGACTTGCAACCACTATTTCATGCTGGGGGCCAGGTAGGCTAACCTTGAGGAGAGAGGTTTGAAGATTTGGTAACTTCATCTTCTTTTCCACCCAACCTATTCAGTCACTACATTGGCTGCCTATTCTATACAGAATACAATATAAACTTATCACCCTCATCCACAAGGCTCTCCATAATGCTGCACCTCCCTACATTTCCTCCCTCACCTCTGTCTTTCACCCAACCCATACTCTCCGTTCACTCAATGACCTATGACTAACATTCTCTATTATCAGAACCTCCCACGCTCGTATACAAGACTTCTCCCGAGTTGCACCACTTCTCTGGAATGCTGTACCCCGGACAATCAGATTAACTCCCAATTTCTACAGCTTTAAGCACAAACTAAAGACACATCTTTTCAGACAGGCCTATCACAATTCCTAATGTAAACCCTTCCAAAGTTAGATTCCCTAAAACGAACCCTCCTCTGTTCACGCTCCACATTACTCCAGTGGATATAATGCCGTATCGGACTAACTTTATATGTCCAGACACCATCTGCACGTTAAAGGACACGGCTGGTTACGGCTCATACAGCTTTATTTATGTGTAATGACAGTAACCTCTATTACAAAATTGTCTGGACCATTGTATAAGCAATGCTACATCCGATCCCGCCCCTGCTACCTCTTGTGTCAAACCCTCTACCTCATAGATTGTAAGCTCTTGCGATCAGGGCCTTCAGTCCCATTGTGTGAATTGACTATTTCTTTGTAATGTATCTTTTTTGTCTGTACTTGAACCCTACATTTTGTAAAGTTCTGCGGAATATGTTGGTGCTATATGAATAAAATGTATTATTATTATTATTTGCAGGCCCATTGTGCAAACTGCCACTGAAGTGCTGCAGATAGAGTAGCATTACCAGCCTGAGTGGAGTTAGCTTTGGCGGGACTGTCTGCTGTGCCTTTGGGATACTTATGATAGCATCGAGGAAACAAGAGAAGACATGTAGCGTACTGTTGCCGGCACTAGAGATTCTGTCTAGCACTGGTTGCATTTTGTCTGGAACTAAGGGCACCCTTAGGGTGTGTTCACACGGAGGAATTTGCCACGGATTTGGGGGCGGATTCTGCCCCCGAATACGGAGCAGATTCCTCCCGAATCCGCCTCCCATTGTTTTCAATGGGAGGTGGAGATAGCAGCAGGACACAGAGAAAAGAAGTGTCCTGCTCTATCTTGCCGCGGATTTCCCCCGCGGTGTCCACGGCTCGAGACGCGCTCCTGATTAGGCTCATTTATCCGGGCCTAATCAGGAGCGGGATGCCGCGACGGAATGCTGATGCACTGCATCGGCATCCCGTCGCGGCAAACTGCGGCGAAAATTCCGGCAGCAGAAAATTAAAATCATTTTCCGCTGTGTGAACACACCCTTAGTAGGAGCACACAGATGCTGGTCCTGGGCATACTGTGGCTGGTTCTGGGCACCCTGTAGTTTATTGGGAGCACAATGGAGTGAAGTAGTGCATCAGTGTTCAAAGCTAACCACAGGACTGATATTGTCTCTAACAGGTGCAGTACTCATTAGACGACTTTCACACCTTGCATTTTACCAGGAATGGGACTAAGAGACTGTAAATGTATATCTGAAATCTTGATATTTATTTTTGGTTTTTAATCCATGAACAGTTTCCCACATCAAAAATGCAATGCATAAGATGGCCATAATTACAGCTTTGACTGGATCCTATCGGGACAAAGCAGGAAAATCTTTCCCAAAAATATATTTCTTGCTTTGATCTGCTGGGTCTGTCTGAATGTGGAGCTAAGTCAGGTTCGTTCAGTTTTAATGGTGTCTTCTATATAACAATGGATCCATTCGAATTACCGAATTACATTCCTTCCTATCGTAAATGTCCTAGCAGCTGTCTAAGATCTTTCATACTTGGGCAATGACAAACACTTAGTTGTCCATTAAGTATACAGCGGATTCAACCTCATTGACATTTCACTTGCTATATAATCAAGTGAAACATTTTAATATTGGATTTTTTTTTTCTGCACTATTGAAATTATTATATTGAGGTGCTTATGTAGTAAGTACAGTATCGTGGCATACTATCCAATAATATAGCTGTCAGCATAGATCTATGTATGACCAAAGACCTGCAACTATGGAAATGTACAATTCCGAAAAAAACACACTTACAGTCTTGGATAGTTTATCCACTTTAACTAGCTCAGACTATAAAATTTCTGGTTAAACCCTTCAACCTTATTTTCAGTGATTAATAGGAGGGCTATGAAATTCTCATTAAAGTTAGTGTTAATTATAAACTTACGCCCAGTGACAGAAGGGCAGTCATGCTGAAAATGCCAGCCTGTAAAAACAAAGTTCACAAAATGTACATCTGCACCAACGATCCAAATGTGACACTTCCCTCAGCTATAGAAGGGTTACTCCTTCTCTAACTAGCCTCCTCCAGGTAACAGCTGCTCTCTTTTTATGGGTCATGCAGTCGTGAAGAGGTTAGTGTTGTAGTCATTTCCTGGTTTTCATTATTGCTGGCAAAGTTTCCAGGCTGCAAGCTGATAATATCCTTCTCCATAGCTGGTATGGGAAGTCGTAGCAAAAGCAATAAAGGTGGATGAATTTCTACAAGGAAACCTGTTCTATAGCACACACAACGCAAAGCCAAAACTTATTTAAGACATATATTTTATATATATATATATATATATATATATATATATATATATATATATGTATGTATGTATATATTCTTTATAGAGCGCTAACATATTCCATATCATGAACAAGTAACATACATCAAATTAATTAAAGTGTACCTAAACTCCTGAGCGACTTTGGATTTTCTGCCAGCATTTGTAATATACTTATTAACAGATTTTGACTCCTTTCCATTAAATCCTGCACTGAAATCCATTTCTGTCACCTGTTTCTCTATAGGCATTACAGATTCTCTAGTTATGACAGGGAGTACAGGGGAGTATGGGTGTAATGCAGAGAAGCTGAGGCTTGGGGGTTCACTTCAAATATCTCAGGCAATAGGCCTATATCCTGACTGTGTTTCACCTGGTGAAATAGTACAGGTAGAACTATGATACGTGATAGAAACTCATGTTTCATATGACACCAGAAGAATAGTTCTACGTTTTATATTGCCTGAGATATAAAAGTTTAGGGTCACTTAGAAATGTCCTTATTTTTGAAAGAAAAGCACAGTTTTTTTCAATGAAGATAACATTAAATGAATCAGAAATACAATCTATACATTGTTAATGTGGTAAATGACTATTGTAGCTGCAAACGTCTGGTTTTTAATGCAATATCTACATAGGTGTATAGAGGCCCATTTCCAGCAACCATCACTCCAGTGTTCTAATGGTACGTTGTGTTTGCTAACTGTGTAAGAAGGTTAATGGATGTTTAGAAAACCCTTGTGCAAGTATGCTAGCACAGCTGAAAACAGTTTTGTTGGTTAGAGAAGCAATAAAACTGACCTTCCTTTGAGCTAGTTGAGAATCTGGAGCATTACATTTGTTGGTTCGATTAAACTCTCAAAATGGCCAGAAAAAGAGAACTTTCATGTGAAACTCGACAGTCTATTCTTGTCCTTAGAAATGAAGACTATTCCATGCGAGAAATTGCCAAGAAACTGAAGATTTCCTACAACGGTGTGTACTACTCCCTTCAGAGGATAGCACAAACAGGCTCTAACAAGAATAGAAAGAGAAGTGGGAGGCCCCGCTGCACAACTGAGCAACAAGACAAGTACATTAGAGTCTCTAGTTTGAGAAATCGACGCCTCACAGGTCCTCAACTGGCAGCTTCATTAAATAGTACCCCCAAAATGCCAGTGTCAAAGTCTATAGTGAAGAGGCAACTCAGGGATGCTGGCCTTCAGGGCAGAGTGGCCAAGAAAAAGCCATATCTGAGACTGGCTAATAAAAGGAAAAGATTAATATGGGCAAAAGAGCACAGACATTGAACAGAGAAAGATTGGAAAAAAGTGTTATGGACAGACAAATTGAAGTTTGAGGTGTTTGGATCACACAGAAGAACATTTGTGAGATGCAGAACAACTGAAAAGATGCTGGAAGAGTGCCTGACGCCATCTGTCAAGCATGGTGGAGGTAATGTGATGGTCTGGGGTCGCTTTGGTGAAGGTAAAGTGCGAGATTTGTACAAGGTAAAAGGGATTTTGAATAAGGAAGGCTATCACTCCATTTTACAACGCCATGCCATACCCTGTGGATAGCGCTTGATTGGAGCCAATTTCATCCTACAACAGGACAATGACCCAAAGCACACCTCCAAATTATGCAAGAACTATTTAGGGAAGAAGCAGGCAACTGGTATTCTATCTGTAATGGAGTGGCCAACGCAGTCACCAGATCTCAACCCCATTGAGCTGTTGTGGGAGCAGCTTGACCGTATGGTAAGCAAAAAGTGCCCATCAAGCCAATCCAACTTGTGGGAGGGACTTCTGAAAGCATGGGGTGAAATTTCTCCAGATTACCTCAGCAAATTAACAGCTAGAATGCCAAAGGTCTGCAATGCTGTAATTGCGGCAAATGGAGCATTCTTTGACGAAAGCAAAGTTTGAAGGAGAAAATTATTATTTTAAATAAAAATCATTATTTCTAACCTTGTCAATGTCTTGACTATATTTTCTATTCATTTTGCAACTCATTTGATAAATAAAAGTGCGAGTTTTCATGGAAAACACTAAATTGTCTGGGTGACCCCAAACTTTTGTACGGTAGTGTAAGTGTTTGAAGTGTCCACGCCTCCAGTATCAGCCTCTCTGTATTACACCCATACTCCACCGTACTCTCTGTCAGAAGCAGTGTGGATTTCTAATGACAATTAAGAATCAGGGAACAGAAAATGTATTTTATTGCATGATTTCACTGAAAGGAGCTCAGATCCATTAATAAAGTATATTGCAAAAGTTATTAATGATAAAAATGCTGACAGAGAATAAAAAAATGTTTAAAAGTTTAAAAGAGGTTGTCCAGGATATTTTAGTATTGCTGCAGGAGGCCAGGGGAAGGGGGGAAAAAAAAAAGCAAAACATACACACCTGTGCTCTGGTGTTCCAGGTTGCTGTCTGGTCCCCACGGCGCCCCGGGGCTTTTCTGTCACATTTGGATGTCACAGGTGACGTCCCGTTTCCTTTCCTTAGGTTGCTGGGACCGGACAGTGGCCTGGGACACTGGAGCATCGGGGACAGGGGAGTCAGTTGTTTTTTTTTTTTTTGTTTATTCTTTAACTTTTATTCTTCAACTTCCCCGACCTCTTGCCGCAATACTAAAATATCTTGGACAATCGTTTTAAGTAGTCTTTAAAACAAGCTGACAATGAAATAAAAAGAGAGGTCATTGCCATAAAAGATCTTAGAATGCACATCTGTTCAGTACAATATGTTGTACTTATTTGCTGTCTCACATTTTGTATTTTGCTTCTCCTTTCCATGCAGGTGCTAGTGTTATGTGGGATTGGGTGTGAATAATTCTGCCCTGCTGGAAATGTCATGGAGGCACTGGGATATGCAAACAAGCATTATTTACAAGTCTTCCCTTTTCCGTGAGAGACGTTCACGCTTAATGGTTTTACATTGACAGACAACAGTCCTTGCAATAACAGTGGCACAACAGTCAAGGACAACATTCCTTGAGCTTGGGATGTCCAGAGGGCTATGAACGACAACCCACAAGATACCGTACTTGGAATGCATTCCCAGGCCACGTGTGGCCCACTCAATAAAGTTCAAAGTCTATAACTGGACAGTATGTGTAGAAGAAATGCCAGGTATTATTTGGTAACAGCAGACTGTAACTGACAATCCACAATTGTGGCACTTTAACAGCCAGGTCTCGGGATACGTCAATTTAGCAAAATGGTGTAAAATGTAGTTTCTCTTCCCTTAGGTTGGATTGGTTTGGCATAGTATTTTGCTGCGATACTCCTAAAATTACCTTGTCATAGTCTCTCTTCCTGAATGCATTTGGTGTCATGGACTTGCTCTTCCCTGAAATTCTGTCTGGTAACCGCACACCTTGAACGTTATTTTTCCTAGCTCTGTACTCTTCTTCCAATGTGGCAGTGAAATGGGCATTCCACTTGAACCCCTTCCAACCTAGGCTTCTCACTCTATGTTTTTGTTTACCTTCCTACAGCTTGCTGGAATCCTTTTTTTATGCAACTTATGCAATTTTTGTTCCTCAAATTGGACCACAAATGGGTGGAGCTTATGCAAATATGCAGAAAAAGAAGCATCCACTGGTTGTGGAGCTTAAAATGCCATTTGGGATTTTCATATTTACCGGGAAGATAGATCCTCAACAATCATTATTGAAAGAATCCACAAAACTCTGCATCCAAAACCTAAACCAAATGACGCACCTAGAGAGATTGTTACAGATACAACTGCAGTCCTGGGAGCAAGTAGGGACCAAACTAATCTGACTTATGAAAGTACTCCAGCGCAGCTCTTCCAGGACTTGTCAGCTTCCACCCTAATGAGAAGGCACATCCTTCTACCCCTACTTACACTTTGGCCTTTCTATTCTGATGGAAATAGGATCATTTATACTCCAGATGAACTTCAATAAAGCATGGAAAAAGCTTCATGTTGCTCTAATTGAAATTCCTTCCTGGCTCTAGGTGCATACCGATATAAACTTTCCAGACATACCAAAGATAGAATTATGGGGTATGAGCAGGGAGACAAAACCCCAAAGCTGAAAAAACACTCTGGGAAAACCCAGAACACTGACCACACTTAAAGGACTTGTCCAGGCAAAAATGGACAGCCCGTTTTAAGTTTTAAATCGAACGGGGGCAGTGGAAAAATACTCACCTTTCCCCTATGCTCCGGTGTCTCCCAGCGCGGTCCGGTCTTCTTGGTTCTGCCACACGTGACCGCTGAGGGCGCTGATTGGCTGATCGAAGGGCTTGCGATGTCACTACCTGTGCATTGAGCCCTGGGGTACACCACTTAGAGGACCAGTCTGAGCTGCCGTCATTGACCACAACTCTCTAGATACGATCCTTTAACCAGTTTTCAATCCAATTACAAACTATATTTTCCAAGCCATTGGACCTGATTTTACTGATTAAATGTGTATGAAACACAATGTCAAAGGTCTTTGCAAAGTCCAGAAATACTATATTCACAGCCTCCCCCCTGTCCAGGCTTCTACTTTCTGTTCTTCTGTATATGCAGAGCTAAAGAACCTATTTAATAGCTCTGCTATTTTTGCTCCCTGGTGACCAACTCCCCATTACTATTATTTAGGGGACCTACTTGTTCTGACCTTGTTTTTTTTGCATTTATATATTTAAAGAATTTTTGGGGGTTGTTTTGCTTTCCTTATCCACCTGTCTTTCATTGTGTATATGAAACGATTTTATTTCCTATTTACAGATTTTATTAAGTGTTTTGTAATTATCAGAGGCTACAGCTGACCATTCAGATTTCTAATTTTACTGTAGTTGTAAGCCATGGTGAGGGTTAATTTATTGAATTATTATTTCTTAAAACCACTCTCCCTTTACTTTTACCTCTCCCCCTCTCCCCCTTGAATCCCAGGAACCATCATTACTATAGGTTGATTGGGTCATGTTATGGTTCTTCCTTCTTATTCTCACCAATGTCATCAGTTAAAAGGGTTTTCCCATAAAACCAACTACCCTTAAATACTTTGCATATAAAAATATAAGCATCTTTCATTAAGAAATACTTATAAATGTGCCTGATTCCATATGTCTAATCCAGAAAGTGGTCTGTCAATCAAATTTTCATCCTGCTTAGATGTTGCTTTAGCAGGAGGAGAATGTGCATTTTGTATTCCTGCTGCCTGTCCCCAAGAGTGCTGTTCTTACCGAGCCTGCACAACTAAGTCCATAGGCTTATATGGGCTCCATTGACGTTACTGGAGCCAATAGAAAGCAATAGGAATAGCAGAGCATGTGGTTACTGATGATTTCTGCTGAACTGTGAATAGTCCTGAAAAACTATTCCAGAAGCCTGCAGATAAGGTGTTGAAAGTGTTTTACTGTGTGCAGTCTGAACCCCTTATTATCCTTTACTCTTGTCAATACAAAGATTTTTTTACTGCTCAGCTACTCTACAGTCATGGCCAAAAGTTTTGAGAATGACACAAATATTATATTTTCACATGATCTGCTGCCCTCTGGTTTTTATGTGTGTTTGTCAGATGTTTTTATCACATACAGAAATATAATTGCATTCATATTATGAGTAACAGAAGCTTATATTGACAGTTAGAATGAGTTAATGCAGCAAGTCAATATTTGCAGTGTTGACCCTTCTTCAGGACCTCTGCAATTCTCCCTGGCATGCTCTCAATCAACTTCTGGACCAAATCCTGACTGATAGCAGTCCATTCTTGCAGAATCAATGCTTTAATTTTGTCTGAATTTGTTGGTTTTTGTTTGTCCACCCGTCTCTTGATGATTGAGAAGTTCTCAATGGGATTAAGATCTGGGGAGTTTCCAGGCCATGGACCCAAAATCTCTATGTTTTGTTCCCTGAGCCATTTAGTTATCACCTTTGCTTTATGGCAAGGTGCTCCATCATGCTGGAAAAGGCATTGTTGAGCGCCAAACTGCTCTTGGACGGTTGGGAGAAGTTGCTCTTGGAGGACATTCTGGTACCATTCTTTATTCATGGCTGTGTTTTTAGGCAAGACTGTGAGAGAGCCAATTCCCTTGGATTCATCAGAGAAAATGACTTTACCCCAGTCCTCAGCAGTCCACTCCCTGTACCTTTTGCAGAATATCAGTTCTTTGCTGCCCTCCTTGAGACCAGGCCTTGCTCCAAGAGTCTCCGCCTCACAGTGCGTGCAGATGCACTCACACCTGCCTGCTGCCATTCCTCAGCAAGCTCTGCACTGCTGGTAGCCCGATCCCGCAGCTGAAACACTTTTAAGAGACGGTCCTGCCGCTTCTGGTCTTTCTTGGGTGCCCTGGAGCCTTTTTGGCACCAATGGAACCTCTCTCCTTGAAGTTCTTGATGATGTGATAGATTGTTGACTGAGGTGCAATCTTTCTAGCTGCAATACTCTTCCCAGTTAGGCCATTTTTGTGCAGTGCAATGATGACTGCACGTGTTTCTTTAGAGATAACCATGGTTAACAGAAGAGAAACAATGATGGCAAGCACCAGCCTCCTTTTAAAGTGTCCAGTGGTGTCATTCTTACTTAATCATGACAGATTGATCTCCAGCCCTGTCCTCATCAACACCCACACCTGTGTTAATGGAGCAATCACTGAAAAGATGTTAGGTGGTCCTTTTAAGGCAGGGCTGCAATGATGTTGAAATGTATTTTGGGGGATAAAGTTCATTTTCTAGGCAAATATTGACTTTGCAAGTAATTGCTGTTAAGCTGATCACTCTTTATAACATTCTGGAGTATATGCAAATTGCCATTAGAAAAACTGAAGCAGTAGACTTTGTAAAAATTAATATTTGTATCATTCTCAAAACTTTTGGCCATGACTGTAGTCTGTTCGCTGGAAGGGCAGAGCCTCATCAGTAACTAATAGATAGATAGGGCAAGGCTGGGGAATAGTGGGAAAGGCCCAGTCAAATTTTCAACTTGTTCCAGAAATTATAGATAAATCATGGAGACAATGAAACTTGTGAAAAGTAAGATTTATTTTTTTTTTTTACAAAAATAGGTGTTTAACTGTATCCTACATGTGGTCCCATGTATAACTGAATTACTTTAGTCTGTGGTAAAACACCTTTAGGCTGAAACCCCATGTGAAAACACAGCTTTTTTGCTGCTGTGCCAAAAAATGCTGCAATTTACAGTACCTGAAACCACGGCCGGCATCAGCACCTGGGTTACCCGGGCAAGTGCCGGGGCCCTAAGCTCCTGAGAGAGCCCACTCAGCAGTGGCATAACGAAACAGGGCCCGCGGCCAGCTGGAAATGGCCAGGGCCCTGGACGACCATGATAGTGGTTGGGGAAAGCCTGGTTCCCCGACCGCTATACATACTGCTAATGGAAAGGTGCTTGGCAATCGCCGGGCCCCTTTCCAATAGATGCCAGCCCAGGGGAGGTGACTAAAGATAAAAAAAAATACTTATACTTTCCTCTCCTGGGCTCAGCATCCTCTTCAGGGATCGTCCGGCTGGTGACTGAGGTCACACGCCCCAGACGTCACTGCTGGGGCCTGTGATTGGGCCCTAGCAGTCACCTGGGGCACGAAGTCGTAATGACGTCATCGCGCCCCACGTGACCGCTGAGGTCCAATCCCAGGCCCCAGCAGTGACGTCTGGGGCACGTAACCTCAGTCGCAAGGCAGAAGAGGACCGAGGAAGATGTCAAAGACAGTCGTAAGGAGCGAGGATACACAGGAGAGGTGAAGTAATGTGAGTATAAGTGTTTGTTATTTTTAATCATTTTCCCTGGGCCTCTGATTATTATACTCTGGGGTCTGAGGTGACCCCAGAGTATAATAATAGCGCCGGCTCTAGGAGGGGGGGATCTTGGGAGCATATAATGCTGTGTGGGGGCCACTGTGGAGTATATAATACTGTGTAGGGGCCACTGTGGAGTATATAAAACTATGTGGGGGCCACTGTGGAGCATATAATACTGTGTGGGGGCCACTGTGGAGTATATAATACTGTGTGGGGGCCACTGTGGAGCACATAATACTGTGTGGGGGCCACTGTGCAGCATATAATAATGTGTGGGTGCCACTATGCAGAATATAATATGTGGGGGCCATTGTGGAGCATATAATACTGTGTGGGGGTCACTGTGGGCATATAATACTGTGTGGGGGCCACTGTGCAAAATATAATACTGTGTGGGGGCTACTGTGAAGCATATAATACTGTTTAGGGGCCACTGTGGGCATATAATACTGTGTGGGGGCCACTGTGAAGCATATAATACTGTGTGGGGGCCACTGTGGGCATATAATTCTGTGTAACGCCCACTGTAAAGCATATAATACTGTGTGGGGCCTCTGTGGAGGATATAATACTGTGTGGGGTCCACTGTAGACATATAATACTGTGGGGAGATGTACTGTGGGCATATAATACTGTGTGAGGGCCACTGTGGAGGATATAATACTGTGTGGGGGCTACTGTGGAGCATATGATACTTTGTGGGGGCCACTGTGGAGTGGCACTATTAACAGTATCAGGCCCTGTTCACATGGTTGAATCTGGCACTGATTTTGTAACGGATTTCGCCCCTAAATCAGCAGCAGATTCCTACCTCATTCTGCCTCCTATTGAAACTAATTGGAGCAGGAAGCTGGAAAAAAAAAAGCATCCTGCTGGATCTTGCCACAGATTCTGCAGCTGATTCGTTAGATTCATTTGGGCCTAATCAGCGGGATAAAGCCGCAACAGCATGCTGATGTTCTGCACCGTGAGCCGGGGGCAGAAAATAAAGAAGAATCTGAAGCAGATGTCCGCCTCATATTCTTCTTTACTTTCCGATGTCTGAACAGGTTGTATCTACTTGTATGGAATGGACTGTATTACAGTCCACTCCAGTAGGTCTCCCTTAAAAAAAACACCCAATTTCAATGTTTTTTTTTTTTTGCTGAAGTGAGCATGATTTACTCCAAAAGGGGCCCACAAAAACCTAGAACCGGCCCTGGCTGAAACACTAATCCCATCCACACATTGTAGAAAAAAATTTGCTGTGGAAAAGCAGCGTTTTCAAAAACATTTGCATTTTTGAAAATCGCAGCATGTCAATTATATTTGTGGAAACGCTGGCGTTTTCCGTATAGGTATAATAAGGGCTGAAAGTCCACAGAGGAAAACTCTGTGAAAACAATGAAAAATGCTGTGGAAAAACATTGATGAGTTTCCACTACGGTTTTTTTCTGCAGCATTTTTTTTGCTGCTTTTCACTACGTGGGGCCTTAGCCTTTTCTAAAATATACACTCATCTAATCCTTGACAGAGCCCTTCCTTCATCCTCTCCTGGGAAACAGAACTAGAACTTAAATAGTCAGATGCAGGTAAGAAATTCATTCTCACTCCCATGGTGTTTCCATATGCAGCAAAGTACAAGAAAATCACTTTAAACTACTTATTAAATGGTATAAATCTATAGGCCCATCTAGGGCTTTCAGACAGTAAGCTTTGCTGGGAATACTTCACTTACCAGGTTGCATTGTCCACTATTTAGACCTTGTTGGAATGCAATAAAGACCCAAATTAATACAATTAGTTCACCAAAATTCCGGCACTCCCAAGAAATCATAGCCCTTGCCTTACCCTCAAATAACTTCGATCCCTCAAAAAAATCCCTGACAACACACCTCTTAGTAGTGTAAAAAAACTTGACCCCATTACATTGGCTTCAGTTCACTCCTCCATCAGAGGGAAAATGTTAACCAGTTTTGTACTGACTGACTCTTCACATCCCTTTTCCCTCTCTTCACCACTGAACCACACAGACTTATTCCATGATTTAAGATACCCCCCTTATTCAACCTCGCTCCTCCCTTGTTTTTCTCTTCTTTCTTCCTTCTCTTTTTTTCTTACCTTCTTTCTTCTTTACTGTTATAAATGTTAATGGTTTTCTCTCAGTTTAAAAGGAGGCGCCACCTCAGCATAGACACAGGGACTTTGGAGCCTTTGGCCTTTTTTATCTTCTGACATGCTTTTTCATGTCTCAACTCGAGTTGTTTCTTTGTCTCCTGGGAGTTGTATACTCAGGCTTGGACTGGCCCACCGGGGAACCGATAAATCCCCCCGGTGCCAGGGCTTCGGACCACTATGATAGTGGTCAGGGAAAACCTGGATCCCCGACCACTGTACATATTGTAAATGAAAAGGGGCTCAGGCATGTCGTCAGTCCCCTTTCCAATAGATGTCAGCCCAGGGGAGGTGACTTAAAATAATAAATAGTTATACTCACCTCTCCAGGGCTCTGTATCCTTTCCGGGGCTGTTCGGTCATGTGACTGAGGCCTGTGATTAGGCTCCAGCGGTCACATGGGGAGCGGCGAAATGACATCAGTGCGCCCCCACGTGACCGCTGAGGACCAATAACAGGCCTCAGCAGGGATGTCGGAAGATGGCCAAAGATGCTGAAGACAGCCAGACCGAGCCAGGATGCCCAGGAAAGGTGACGCAAGGTGAATATCAGTGTTTGTTATTTTTATTCACCTTTCCTGAGCCTCCAATTATTATACTCTGGGGGCCATTGTGGAGCATATAATAATGTGTGGGGGCCACTGTGGAGCATATAATACTGGGTGGGGGCCACTGTGGAGCATATAATAATGTGTGGGGGCAACTGTGAAGCATATAATACTGGGTGGGGGCCACTGTGGAGCATATAATAATGTGTGGGGGGCTCTGTGTAGCTTATAATGCTGTGTGAGGGCCACTGTGGAGCACTGTGAGGCTGGAGATATCGGTGCCATTATTTTCCACACCGATATCTCCCCACTGTCGAAAGGGAATTCCTCATAACTTAGCGTCATTGCTGGGCTGTGAGGAACGCCCCTTTTTAACATGGCTTATTTATTTATATGGCAGACTTAACCTTTTTAACCAACACCCAATAAAATAAAAGTTTGTCAATATGTTGCTAATAAAAGACAGTCATCAGTTTTCCACTAGGTTCACACCTGCATTCGGGTTTCCATTCTTCGGGTCCGCTTGGAGACGCCACAAACGGAAATCTAAGCCACCTAAAAAAACCCGCAGACCCCAGGCTATAATGGGGTCTGCCGGGTTTCCGCCCGAAAAAAGGCAGAAAAATGCAAAGAGAAAAGTCCTGCTTGCAGGTCTTCTCTCTCCGCATTTTTTAAGCACATTTGGGGACGAAAACCCTGAGCGGAGACCGGGCGTAGGTATGAACCTAGCCTTAAACAGGTTGTTCAGGCTAAAAAAAATAATTTTTATTTAGGACGTTGAGGTGAAAAAAAAAAAAACATACTTCCCAGCACCCCGTTGTCCCATGCTAATGTCTGTTCGGTCTCATGGTGGAGTCTCATTTCTGGAAATCTTGTACCTCCTGTACCTGTTTGGTCTCAGCGATCACATGAGGCGCCGGCACAAGATAGAATGGACACTGACAGCAAACAACAGAGACCCGGGGACAGGAGAGTATTTACTTTATTTATTTAATTTTTTTTTACACCTCCTGCTCGCCACATGGGTTGCTCCAATTCCTTCGGGGCAACCGTGGGAGTCAGACGTGTCTGTTTGAGCTCCTGAGTTCAGAGGCTTACGTGGTTTTTGGATACTTGGAGACCGATTATTGGGTGTGGTTTTCGGTCTTTTGTGTGTTACATACCGTAGCTCCGACTCCCTTCCCCGTGCGGAGGGGAGCCTTATCATGGAGCGTGGAGCTCCTGCCCCCCGGACCTTACAGGCGGGGGGCAGGAGAATGTCTGCCGACACAGCACCAGCAGAGCAGGGCAGGCGGAGGTCGCTGAGGCAGCAAGCCTCAATGAGAGTGGCGACCGGGACAACAGCATTGGGAGCAGCATCAGGAGAAGCAGCAGCGACATTGGCGGCTGCAGCATCGGGAACAGCATCGGGAGCAGCGACGTCCGTAGAGCGGGCGATGCCGGCAGGAGTAGCGGTGGCGACAGGGGTGTCAGCAGTCCCGGCAGGTGGATCCGTGAAAACGGCAACATCAGCCACGGCGGTAACATCAGCGGCAGTGGCGGGTGAAGCCGGTCCGAAGGGGGCTACGGCCGCAGGATATGCGGTTTCCTCTGGAAGGGTCCCTGCAAGCAGGAGAAAAGACGCCTTACCGTCATCGCTGCCTCAATCGCCCGCAGGATGGGGCATCCGGAAAGCTGGAGAAGAGGTTGCCATCTACAGCCGGAGGATCGAGGCGGTCCTGGAGGAGTATGACCGGGCCCGGAGATCCCTGTTCGCAATGAGTGGGGAGCTTCAGAGCGCTCGCGCCCGTAGCGACAGGGCCTCAAGGAAGGACCGCCCGGTTTTCAGTAAGCAGGTAAGGAGCCTGAAAAACAAATAAAGGCCCTGGAAGCCAGGTGCACGGAGATTCTGGAGGGCACGGGGCCGTTCAGAGAGAAGCTGCTAAACGATGACCGCTTCTTCCGCAAACAGCAGGAGCGGTTGTTGAAGGATGGCCCCGCGTCCTCAGACAGCTCGGGAGAGGACGACTATTGTGAGTCAGACCTGGAGTCAGATGACAGCATGGCGGTACAGTATAGTCGAGTAGCCGTCCCTAGTAGCAGCAGCCTGATACCCACATATACACAGGCATCAGCGCCGGCAGTGAAACTGGAAGTCAGAATGACAAGACAGGAAGTCAGAATGACAGGACAGGAAGTGACGCAATCTCCCACACTCCCAGAGAACCAACCACTGCCCGAGACGGAGGAGGAGGAGGGTGGAGCCTCGGGAGAAGGCGGGAAGCTGATGAGGCAAATCTGCCAATTGGAGTCCCCGTCCAGAATGGACCAATTAGCATTCAGCTTGTCAGATTTGGACGGGGAGGAGGAGGGAAAAGGAACCAAGACCAGGAAGAAGGCAAGGAAGGAAAAAAAAAAGCAATAGAGACATTTAAATTTGTCAGGTCGTTGCCTGGGGAGCATCGTGCCGGGACCTCAGCCCAGGTTGCGATGCCTCCAGGAGAGAAAAGGGAGGCGCAGGCACCTCGGGTCACGCCAAGTGGCGGGGGTACCCGGGGTGCCAGCAGTCAAAATGGCGCCTGATAGTACCTTTCAGGTGGTGGCGGACAAGGAGCTCATGGTTGCGGACAAGGCGCTCATAGTTGCGGACAAGGGCAAAGGCAAAGAAGCCCCCCCTGCGGAGGGGAGTGGCGTAGGGAAACCTCCCTCCCTGGTAGGAGGTTTTAAAATATCGATGGCTTCCCCCAGAGTAAGGTGTAGGAAAGGGGGAGTGGCAGGTGGGCGTGGCTCATCCTCCTCCAGTGCTGATGAAGCCGGTGATGCGGAGGTCACTTCCGGGGCTAAGGGGGCGTGTCCTCCTACAACATCAGGTGCTGGGGTGACTGTGGATGCGGAGGCCGAGGTAAAAGCGGGGGAAGCCATCAGCGAGTGGTGCAGCCGGCCCCGCTGTAAGAAGGAAGACTGCAGGTGTGAATGATGGACGAGTGGAGAAGCTAGTTAAGCAGACAGGTAAGGTAAAGGGGAAAGCGGGTGGGACAAAAGGGGTAATTAGTAGTATTCCTGAAGAAGGTGGTGTAGTATGCATGGGGGTCCAAGAGCCTGTAGTCGGGGAGGCTGCGGGTGGAGGGGCTATTACCATTGCTGCTAAAAAAAGTATTTCTACTGCTAGTAATATTTCTGTTGTGGCCCCTGTTGTTTCTGGTATTTCTGCTGTTGTCCCTGCTGTTGTTTCTGCTGCTGTTCCTGATGCTGTCGTTGCTCCTGTTGTTACTCCTGTCATTGCTCCTGATATTGTTGCTCCTGTTGTCCTCTCTGCCGCTGTTCCTTCTGCTGCAGTTGGAGTGACCGGTCCGCGGCGGCTATGCCAGGGCGGACTGTTGCCGCCTCTGGTGCTCCGGTTGCCGTGGCTGGGCTAAGTAGTTCTGCGGGGGTCCCTGGGAGTGGCGCTGGTACTCCGGCAGCGGAGGTTGCTGCGGCCTCCGGGCCCCCACGCTCCTATGCCAGCGTCGCTTCTGGGGCCCCTGGGGGTGCATCATGTCTTCCGCCGGGCTCCAGGGACGGCGATTTGCAACGGCAGCTCCTGGAGGCTTTACGGGTGGGCCAGTCCACAATGACCATAGATGGGCAGTCGAGAGACCTTAGGTTCTGGATCGAGAGTTTTGGCCTAGGGAAGTTCCGAGAGGAAGGAGGTGAGACCAGATGGACTCTCCCTACACCCGGGCGTAGGGGGCCGACACGGAGGAACGTGGCCCGTCTCGTGTGGGGGGGGAGCCGGCCCTTGTCCCCAGAGGAGGGGGGTCGTGGAACTCCTACTCGGGATGGGTTTCAGGGCAAGCGACATCTTTGCCCTGATTCATCCTGTCGGCTCCTCGGAGTTTGACATCAGCTTTGTTACCCCGGAGGGCTTAGAAACCTTCTGGGGAAACTATAGGCTGGTGAAGGACGAGCCCGCCTGGCGTGACTTTATGGTGTGGGCGGTGTCACGCCAGGATAACATTAAGAAAGTGACCGTTTTAACTCGTAACGAGTCACTTTCTTATATGGACATCATGACCTGGCTGAACAGGTTTGGGGAGGTCAAGGACTTCCCAAAGAAAAATCTCGACGAGTTCGGGATATGGTCGGGGGCCTGGACCTTCATGGTCAAATTGCGACACGAGGATAACTCGGTGATGCATATCCCGTCCTCAACCTTCCTTGGGAAAGACAGGATCCTTGTCTTCTACCAGGGGCAGCCAAAACTCTGTCACAGGTGCGGTGACCCCTCACACTTGAGCGCCTCCTGCCGTGTGCAGAAGTGCGCCATGTGTGGGGAGGTGGGCCATCTCGCGGCGACCTGTGGCAGGGTGCGTTGCCACCTGTGTGGTGTCCTTGGGCACCCGATCGGGGCGTGTCCACGGTCTTTCGCCAACACCACCCTTCGGCAAGCGGGAGCAGTTGAGGAGGCTGTCCCTGCTGCAGAGGGGGTGAGTGGGGGAGGAGAGACTAGTCTGCCAAGGCAAAGGGAGAAGGCCCAGCCACCATCAAGGGCAAGGAGGCGCGAGAGGAGGAGGGAGCAGAGGGAGGGAGTTATGTGCCTTCCTTCTGCCCCTGGCTCTGCTGGGCCGGATCCTGATGCCGAGGCAGCAGTGGGCATGACCCTGGTTGAGGAGATGAGGAGACTGCAGAGGGAGGAAGAGGCTGACCAGTCGTCTTCTTCTCAGTACGTCAGTGCTGGGGAGGGAGAGACGGTCAAGCGGAGAAAGTCACCGAGTAAAGTGAGGGCAAAAACATCTGCCCCCCCCCCCCGACGAAGGAACGCAGACTCGACGGCCCTCTAGTGGTAGGTCCCAACCGGTACCAATCCCTCTGTGAGGATGCGTCGGCCTCAGGGGAGGCTTCAGAGGGAGAGGTGGAGCCGTCAGGGGCTGCTGAGTCTCCCTCCGGGAGGGGCCCCCTGCCCTCTGGGGGGGAGGCTGGCCTGGAGCCTGGAGGAGGAGATGATGCACCCAGGGCCGAAGTTGCTACTGTCTCTGCGACCGCTGTAACTCCTCAGGGAGAAGTTGCGGGGGAGGTCCATCCCTCCTCTGGCCAAACCGCACCGGGGGAGGTGATGGACCAATCCCAATGTAAGAAGAGGACCCGCAAGACGAGGAGAAGTCGCGGGTCCTCTTCAGACTCATCTAGGGGTGGTGGTGATAGGAGGAAAGGGGGTGGGAAGCTGAAGGTCATTGAGCTCAATCGGTCTTAATGGCAGTCCCCTCTCCACTGACGCTGGCCACCATTAATGTGGCCAGAATTAAGTCTGATACGGCTAGGTTTGCAGCCTTTGATTTTCTTGGCCGGGTTGAAGCTGACATTTTGTTTTTGCAGGAGACCAGGCTCTGTACTCTATCGGAGATAAACAGAGCAAGGAGGGAGTGGCACAGGGGGCCCTCCTACTGGTCTCTTGCGGCTGAGCCGTATAGTGGAGTGGCGGTGCTTTTTACCGCAGAGGTGAAATGCCAGCGACTGATCGAGCTTGAAATGGGAAGGTGCCTAGTCTTAGACGTCTTCATGAAGGGACAAAGCCTGCGCCTCATTAACATCTACGGTCCCCAGACAAAGTGGGACCGTAAAAGCCTCTTTATGAAGATTAAGCCTTTTCTTTTTACGGGCAAACAAGTCATCTTTGGTGGGGATTTTAATACCATAACTAGACCCCAAGACCGAGGAGGTACCAGAGATAGACTGCCCTATGATGGCGCCGCGTTAAATAGCATAGTGAGTGAAGCTCGCCTGGAGGATATCCACATCAGGCATTCCCCAGGTCACCGTGGGTTCACCTTTCAGAGAGGTAGTGTTAGGTCTAGGATAGATAGGTTTTTTTTGAAGGAGAATTCCGTCACCACCCCTGTGTCCGTGGTGGAGGTGGAGTTCTCTGATCACTGTCTAATTTTGTTTTCTTTGAATATTTCAGAGACCCTCCGGAGAGGAAGAGGTTTGTGGAGGCTGAATTCGTCACTCCTTGAGGAGGCAGCTGTAAGACAAGCCTTTGAGGAGTTTCTTCAGGATCAGGTACTATTACTGGGTCTTGAAGGTACTAGGTCAGAGTGGTGGGAGATATTCAAAAAAAGGGTGGCGGGATTTTTCCGCCGGCTCTCAAGCCTCAGGTCACTGGACATGTACCGCATGTACAGTGCACTGAGGAAGAGACTTGAACATCTGGTCTCGACCGGAGGTAGCCAGGAGGATATCTCCGGTGTGAAGGCTTTGCTTAAAAGGTGTCAGTATGATAGGCACGCATCTTTGGTTCTTGAGAGGGATTTCGGGAAATACCGCTCGCCCGACCCCTACAGGAACTGTAAGATGTCAGTGACTTGTAAGACAGTAACGGGCCTGATTGACAGTACAGGATCCCTGACAAGATCCAGGTCAGGGATTTTGGATGTCGTCAGGTCTTTCTACTCGAACCTTTTGGCAAAGAAGGAACTGAATCGGGATCGGATTTCAGGTTTCTTGGCTGAAGCCATTCCTGAGTCAGCAGAAGACCCTTCTCTTGGTGTTTTGATAGAACCTATAAGGGAAGAGGAAGTCGTCAGGGCTATTGAGGGTCTTGCCCTCAAGAAGTCACCTGGCCCAGATGGCTTAACATCTGAGTTCTATCGGACCTTTAAAGGAGCTTTGGCTCCCCTCTTGACTGACGTGCTTAATGAGTGTCTATCCTCGGGCACTCTGCCGAAGTCAATGAGGAGGTCCGCCCTTATAGTTCTGTCAAAGGGTAAGGATCCGAGCCATATTGAGAACTGGCGGCCCATAGCACTTCTCAATACGGACCGAAAGATTCTGGCGAAGGTACTTTTCAACCGGCTGGTACAGTTTGCGCCCCGGCTCCTCTCGCCGGCTCAGCACTGCTCTGTTCCCGGTCGTAGCACCTTAAGTGCGGTCCTGAGTGTCAGGGAGGCTGTGGAGCAGAGTAGGGCAGGTCGGTGGAAGGGGTACTTGCTGTCCCTAGATCAGGCTAAGGCTTTTGACAGGGTGAATCATGAGTATTTGTGGTCAACTCTCTCGAGGTATGGCCTGCCTGGGGGGTTCATTCAGTGGCTGCAGACCTTATACGCTGGGGCTGAGTCTTTCCCGCTTGTGAATGGTTGGGTTGGTCGTCCTTTTGAGGTGGGGTCGGGCGTCCGACAGGGATGTCCCTTGAGCCCGCTACTGTATGTGTTCGCCATTGATCCCCTGATTAGACGGATTAAAGGTGGGCCGGTGGCGGGAGTCAGGATGGACCTGGAGGGCACTGGCTCCCCTTTGAGGACAGTAGCCTACGCGGATGATGTCACCATTCTTGTCTCGTCACGGGAGGAGCTTGAATGGGTGATGTCTGAAGTGGACAGTTACTCGGAGGCTTCCGGATCAGCTGTAAACAGGAATAAATGTGGAAGCCTCTGGCTGGGAGGGGGAGAGCCTGGTTTTTCTCTCCCGGACACCCTCCCAGAACCCCAGGGGTCTGTAAAGATCTTAGGCATCCATTTTGGCCAGGGTGATTACCCACTCCAAAATTGGGAAGGTAGGCTTAAGGATGTCGCCCAGAGAGTTGATTGCTGGAAGGGTTGGTCTTTGACCCTGAGAGAAAGGGTTCATCTTGCCAAAGCCTTCCTGCTCCCGTTGGTGATCTATCTAGGTAGCGTCTGTGCCTTGCCAGAGTCTTGTTGGAGTAGGATCTGTTGCCTGTTCTTCCAACTGTTATGGGGGAACAGGCTCAACCTAATCAGGAGGGAGGTTACATACCGCACAAGGAGGCTAGGGGGGTTAAATATGGTTAACCCCGTGGTGTTCTTAATGAACACCTTTCTTAAGATCAATTTACCAAACCTCTCCTCCGAGGGGGCTCCTTCGTGGGTAGCCTCCTGCCAGGGGTGGTTTCGACCCTTCTTCCAGAAATGGGAGTCAGGAGGGCAAGTGAAAGATCTTCGTGCACCCCATGGATATCTCCCGGCCTATGCTTCCTTGGTCCTGAAAGTGATTCGTCGGTGGGGTCTGGGGGCGTGGGAGATCAGGACTCAGTCAAGACGTTTTCTTGACGACAAGGTCCTGTTGACCCGCTTCCAGAAGCCTCTGGCGCTCAAAGATTGCCCAGGAGAAACCTTAGAGGGAGGGTTGCGTTTTCTTAACTCCAAAAGGTTTCCTCGGAAGTTTTGGGATCTGACCTGGCGCTGCCTCCTAGGTAAGTTATATGTGAGGGGGAACTTGAAGTACCGGAACTCCGACGAGCGAGGCTGCCCTCGGGAGGAGTGTGGCGACATGCTGGAAAGCATGGAGCACTTCCTGCTTCAGTGCCCCTTCAATATAAGGGTTTGCAAATTGGTGGGGACCTCCACCGGTTGGCTGCGGCTGGCTGGCCTTTCCTACGCCGAGTGGGCCTATGGGGCATTCAAACACCCGGAGGGCAGGGACTGCCAAACACTTTTTGTAGTTAGTGCAGTGGTCAGGTTTCACCTATGGTCAGCACGGTGTTTAGTATCGACGAGAGGCAAAATCCTCCCGGAGGTGGAGGTGGTTAAAAACATCATGGTGGACCTGGTGAGGGTGCGCTCTCGGGAGTACGAGGGGCTGGGTGCAGAAAGGGCTGGTACCCTCTGGAGGGGGTTCACTTTTTCTGTTCCCTGAGGGTTAGATAAGGGATTTAAAGTAGGTTAGTTAGGTTAGGGCCAGATAGGGATAGGTAGGGCAAGGTTGGCACGAGGGGTGGGTTTTATTATTTTCTGATAGGGAGGGACAGGTAGGGACAGGGTAGGGACAGAATGATAGATAGGGATATAGCGGTAGGGCGAGTAGACAGGGATGGGCCTCCTGTGCTCTCTTCCTGGTGGAGGGCTGGCGTGTCACCACATAGGCATTTTTGTTTTGGAAATCAGATGGAAGGGTAAGAGGCTTGAGGATAACCGACCCTAGGCCCATGGGAGGTTCATGGGAGGGAAGGTAATTTAACAGGTTATGTAGGATGGTGGGTTTTTGTTACTTGTCTGGTATTTGTTATTTATTATTGTTGTCGTTCATGTGTTGTGTCCATTTTCCCATTTTCCATATCCCATATTCATTTTCCATTTCCATTTTTCATATCCATTTCCATATCCCATATTTCATTTTCCATATTCCATAATTCCATTTGTTTGTTAGTAGTTAAGGGGTTTTTCAGGGGGGTAGGTTGTTTGGGAGGGGGGTTTCTTTTTGGGGGTGGAGGGTTTGGTTTATAAGTTTTCGTGTGCCCGGCCTGGCTCTGGACTACGCGGACATGGGAGGACATGAGGCGGAGAGCCAGGTTGGGTTTCAGGGGCTTGGTGGTGGGTGGTGCCAGCACCAGGACTATGCGGACATGGGAGGACATGGGGCGTGGTGCTGGCCGGGTGTGGTGAGGGGGAAAAAAAAAAAAAAAAAAAAAATTTTTTAGTAAGTTTCAGTTGGGGATTTTGTTAGTGTTATAAGTTTCCGTTATAAGTTTCCGTTATATGTTTCCATTGTATATTGCTCATTTAGATTTTCTTTTGTTAGAGTTTTTGACTGACGGATGACTGGAGAAAGACGGGAGAAGAGTGAAAGGTGGCGTGAAAGGCGGAGTGAAAGGCAGAATGGATGGGGCTGGTTCACGATTGGGGTTTTTTTGTCCCGGGGTTTTCTTGTATTTTATTTGTTGATGGTTTTATGCTATGTTTTAGATTTATGTATTGTCTCTGTTTATAGTTTTTATATTGTATTTTCGTATGTGACAGTGTTTGTGAACTTTTTCTACTTTTCTAATAAAATAGTTCCAATTCCTGCTCCAAGTGTTTATCCATCTTTCTAATATTGATGTCCTGTCCTTAGGATAGGCCATCAATATTACATCTGCAGGGGTACAACAGCCTGGAACCCTGCAGATCAACTTTTCCAGGACAGTGCAGCTACAGGTCATGTTAACAATTCCAGAAGCCACGCTGCTTGCTTGCCATACAGGTTGTAGCGTTAGGTTTAGGTAGTGCAGTGGTGTGTATGGTGGGTGAGCAGCAGAAAATTGTTATTACCAGTAGCCACCCTGTCTCTGTACAGCTGATCTGCAGGGGTCCTGGCGGTGGGCCTCTAGAAACAATTCCACTGGTGGGCCCTAGACATCCCAGTCCGACACTGGGTATACTGTTATACCCAATAAAAAAAAATTGACAAAAAATATTCTGGTTGTCAAATTTAGTTTTATCTTAAGTTTTTCATCTCTGTCACCTGTGTGGTAAAAATGTTCACAGTTTTGGTAACAGTTGTCTACTTTTAAAAAAATTGTGTCGCTATAATCTGACCCCCATAACTTTTTTCTTATTTTTCCATTGATTAAGTTGTGTTAGAGCTTGTTTATATGGGAGGAATGGTAGTTTTTTGTTAGCAGCGGATTAATCTTTGACTGTCCAGGCATTCAACAGTAAACAGATATTTATTGAGGAACAAGAATAATACACTGTATTCTGTAACTTATGATCTCAGCTACTTGTCTGTGAGCTCCATGTGCTCTGCTCTGTGCTGCAGTCACAAAAACAAACAGAGAGGAACTTCCTGGTTTTGTTACTCTAGCCCCCTCCTTTTTAACAAAGCTTTATTAACAACTTAACACTATGCCTAGAGACAGAAGCTTATGCAGTTATAAACGTATAAACAGTAGTTGTTTCAATACAGGCAATAATAAACATTATTTAAACATTTTTATTGGTGCCATTTTATTGGGTACATCTAGATTTTGATCATGTTTTATTATTTGATTACTGTAGTTTTTTTTGTTGTTTTTTTTTAGCAGAAATTAGTGTAGTTGCCCATGCATCTGAAGTGGCTTTGAAGAAATCCATGCACATGCTACAGAAACAACCCTATTCAGATTCACATTTAGAGGAGCACTTTTACCCAATGATGTAACCTGAAGCTCCAAGGGATTTGGAAACCTATAACGGAGCCCCTCACCTACTACCTGGGTGCACTTGACATCTTGTGCTTTATATCTCTGCAAATGCCTGGTTTATTTTTTCCAAGTGGTATATATTCACACAGATTTCTGGATATCTGCTACCCATAACTTGATTTTACTTCTGGTTAACAGGTCAAAGTTAATAAGATGATGCTTTATGAAATAGTGCCACCTACTGGACATTTTTCGTATATAACAGGGGAAATTTATAAAATTCAGGTGAAATAAAAATGTGATCACATTGAAAAGAAACATGTTCCAAATTCTTTATCAACACAGCAAAAAGGGACACCAGCAAATGATCATTTCCATTATTTTGTTTGCACTAATTAGTATAGCACACAATGCTTAACATTAAGGCTAAGGCCCCACGTAGCAGGCCGTAGCAAAAAGGGTTTCCTCTGTGGATTTTCTGCTCCAATTAGATCTATAGGGAAACCGCCAGTGTTTCCGTAGGTATAATTGACATGCTGTGATTTCCAAAACCGCAACGATTTTGGAAATCGTAGCATTTCCACTGCAGGTATTTTTTTGCAATGTGTGGATGGGATTCACTTTGCAGGGACTGTAAAACACTGCGTTTTTTGCCACTGTGTTTCCACCGCAGCATTTACGCCATGTGGGGCCTTGGCCTAATGGGGTTTTCCCACAAACATAATCATATTTAGATTTGTAGACAATTAAAAGTTAAATATGTTTGCAAATTATTATAAATAATTGAAAAAATCTGAAAAAATCAGCTTCAGGAATTAGGAAATGGTTTTTTGACGCGTTTTTTAACATGATGCATTTTGTCGCATTTTTCATTGCAGTTTTTGTCACAATTTTTGATGCGTTTTTTTGCTCCAACACACTTTATGGACCTGGAAACTTCCCTTAAAAAAACACTTGCGGTTTTTGCAAAAAACGCATCAAAAACCATGACAAAAAACCACTTCGCATTTTTTTCCGCCTCCCATTCATTTCAATGGGTTTTTTCAAGGCAGAATTCACCTGAAGATAGGTCATGTCACTTTTTTTTTCTCTAGCTGAAAAAACGTTTTACTTTTAATTGTCTACATATTTAAACATGGTTATGTATGTTCCTGGGAAAATTCCTATAATTTTTCCTCTTCTGACTTTCTACCCCTATTATAACTGTAGGAAAAACGCCATTGTTTTCAAAGGTATAATTGACATGCTTCGATTTTCAAAAATGCAAGTGTTTTTGAAGTAGCAACATTTCCACTGAAGATTTTTTTTATGTAATGTGTGGATGGGGTTAGCCAGAATCCCATCCACATTGCAGATAATGTAAAAAAGCACTTCTGCTGCAGCCAAAATGCTGCGTTTTCACAGCTTGGATCCCCGGCCTAAAGCTACTCCTAGCTTTAATCCCTTAAGGACGTAGGGTAGTTTCAGCCTTAATGTTCAGACCCCATTTCTCAAATCTGACATCTTTTACTTTATTTACACATGTGGACAAAATTGTTGGTATCCCTCGTTTAATGAAAAAAAAAACCCACAATGGTCACAGAAATAACTTGAATCTGACAAAAGTAATAATATATAAAAATTCTATGAAAATGAACAAATGAAAGTCAGACATTGCTTTTCAACCATGTTTCAACAGAATTTTTAATAAAAGAAAACTCATGAAACAGGCCTGGACAGAAATGATGGTTCCCTTAACTTAATATTTTGTTGCACAACCTTTTGAGGCAATCACTGCAATCAAACGATTCCTGTAACTGTCAATGAGACTTCTGCACCTCTCAACAGGTATTTTGGCCCACTCCTCATGAGCAAACTGCTCCAGTTGTCTCGGGTTTGAAGGGTGGCTTTTCCAGATGGCATGTTTCAGCTCCTTCCAAAGATGCTCAATAGGATTTAGATCAGGGCTCATAGAAGGCCACTTCAGAATAGTCAAATGTTTTCCTCTTAGCCATTCTTGGCTGTTTTTAGCTGTGTGTTTTGGGTCATTATCATGTTGCAAGACCCATGACCTGCGACTGAGACCAAGCTTTCTGACACCGGGCAGAACATTTCTCTCTAGAATCCCTTGATAGTCTTGAGATTTCATTGTAACCTGCACAGATTCAAGACACCCTGTGCCAGATGCAGCAAAGCAGCCCCAGAACATAACAGAGCCTCCTCCATGTTTCACAGTACGGACAGTGTTCTTTTCAAGATATGCTTCATTTTTCCATCTGTGAACATAGAGCTGATGTGCCTTGCCAAAAATTTCGATTTTTGTCTCATCTGTCCATAGGACATTGTCCCAGAAGCTTTGTGAATTGTCAACATGTAGTTTGGCAAATTCCAGTTTTGTCAGATTCAAGTTATTTCTGTGACCATTGTGGGTTTTTCTTTCATTAAACGAGGGGTACCAACAATTTTGTCCATGTGTATATGTGAGAATAGTTTCATAATGCATTTACCTATCCAGGTGATTCTTGTACTTTATATTGCTGGTTAATTTTGGTCATTATACTTTGTGTTTGTTTGTTTAAGAAAAAGGACAATTTACTGAAAATTTCATAAAATTATCAATTATTAAAGTTTGTTATTATGATAAAATACAAATATTCATATCACATAAAAGTGTTAATAAGCATTTACCATATGTCTGCTTTACATTGGCATTGTTTCTTTACTGTCCTTTTACTTTTCTAAGATGTTAGAAGACTTATAAATTTAGTAGCAAATTTCAAGATTCTGTTTTCTAGGGACCTATTCAGATGTGAAGTGACTTTGAGCAGCCTGTATACTAGAAAACACCATTTTAGAAACTGTACTCAATTTAGAACAGTCTATAGGAACTTTGTTAACGCTTTAGGTTAACAAACCTGTAAAAATACAGCAAAACATAACAGCAAAACATCCCATAATATTTATTACTCTGATTCTGTAGTTTGTAGAAATATCCCATATGTGGCCCTACTGTGTAACTTGACTCAAACACAGTCCTCAGAAATGAAAGAGCACCTTTATGAATTTTGATGCAGTGACTTTTAGTTTTTAGACACCATGTTGCATTTGCAGAGCCCACGATGTATCACAACAGTGTAAAACCCCCAAAAGTGACCCCGTTTTGGAGACTAGTCCCCTTAAGGAATTCATCTAGAAAAAAATGATAATTTCTTCAGATATATGTACTTTTTCATAATTTATTTTCCCTTTTACCAGGGAATAAAGTACCCCATCTTGTTACGCAATTTCTGAGTACAGTGATACACTGTCTGGGGCCACTGTGGAGCATATTATACTGTGTTGGGGGCTACTATGGACCAGATTGCACTGTGTGGGGGCCACTGTGGAGCAGATTTTATTGTGTGGGGCCACTGTGGTGCAAATGGTACTGTGTGAGGGACCTTTACTTTTTATATCACACCATATCTGTTTTACAGCAGACATGTAATATTATTACAGGCTGTAATAACATTGCATGGTCACTATAAAACAGATCCTGTGCGATGTAAATAGTGAACATTAATTGTATAATTTTAGAAACGTATACCAAATGAAAACTTTTACCTTTCAGTACGAAGTTGAAAGCCCCATTCACACGGCCGTATTTTGCGGGTCCATAACTCTCCACAATTGTGGATCCACACAGTATTAAGGTTAGATTACTGTGTTGGCACTTTGTGATAAATTAATGGGTTTTGGGTTGCAGTTTGGGTACTCAGTCTCTAAAAGGTTCACCATCACTGATCTAGGGATATAGTGAGCATTTTGACCCCACAGCCTTTTCCAAATGGTACTGCACAGCAGATGGTACAGAAGGAGAATTGCAATTTTCAAACCATATATGCCATTTAAGTGCCCAATATATTGTGCCCGGTATGTGCCACCGGAGACATAGACCCCATAAATTGTAATGTGGTTTTTTACGGAAATGGCAATACCCTACATGTGGCTGTTGTGTGATGCCTGGCCACATGGCAGGGCTCAGAATGGAAAAGGACCATGGATTTGGCAGCAGAAAAGCATTTCAGCCAAGGCATGTATGTAAAGCCCCTGAGGTATCAGTACAGTTGAGACCCCCAGGAAGTGACCCCATTTTAAAAATGTTACCCCATTTGGCATTCACCTACAGGTATAATGAGCATTTTGACCCCACAAGCTTTTCCAAATGATACTGCACAGCAGATGGTAAAGAACTGAATTGCAATTTTCGAATCATATATGCCATTATATTCCCAATATGTTGTGCCCAGCATATGCCACTGAAGACATAAGCCCCATAAATTATAATGTGGGTTCTCCTGGGTACAGCAGTTTCCTACATGTGGCTTAAACTACTGGAGCATGGACATAACGTAGCTGGAATGCTTTTCTGGTGCTGAGTCATGTATGCAGGGCCCCTAAGGTAGCAGCACAGATAAGACACTGAAGATTTGACCCTATTTTAAAACTTCACCCCTTAAGGTATTCATCTATGGGAGTAGTGAGCATTTTGACTCCACAGGTGTTTTCAAAAGGTATTGTGCAGCAGCTGGTGCCGAGTGAGAATTGCAATTTTCAAATCATATATGCCATTTCAGTGCCTTATATATTGTGCCCAGCCTAATGGTCTATTAGGGGTCTCAATATATATAAACGGTCAAAACTGGGGTCATCTCGGGGTGGGCACTTTTCATTATCTGAATAGTGTAGAAGTCAAAGTATGGCCTCAAAATGCAGCATCCCAGAGTGCTACTGCTTTTATATGTTTGTTTTGTGTGCCTCTGGGTTCTATGTCTGTAAGTTCTGTTCTGTGTTAAATGTATTTCTGTGCAGCTTGTCCCTTATATGTTTCCCCCTGCAGTGTTCAAACCCAGACTTGGTTCAGCCCTGGCCTATCACAGGCCACTGGGCGGAGTTGTGAGGAGATATAATCTCCCTGGCGACGGTTGCAGTTCAGTTCAGTGCACGCTGTAAGCCAGACAAGGTGTGCAGAGCTGACCTGCCACCAGACTGGACTGAAGGCCAACCGCCGCTCTCACAGCCTCAGGAGGGATATCATCACCCCAGGCTCATCTAAAGACAGCCCAGAGCAAGAGAGTAACGTTTTACACGTGGCTGGACTTATTTGGTGTCGTGCCCGGAGGAGCAGGAGAGGACCCTGACAGGAGAGTCGCATTCGGGCCTAGTCTCCAGGTAACCAGATCCCTGTCAGGACTCCCTGTAACTCTATCCCCAGTATACCTAGCTGGTAGAGGCATCAGAGGAGGAGTAGAGAAGGCCATACTGTGGAGCCTATAGTGTCTGTGGGCACCCTCCTAGAACCAAGGCTGGGGTTAGGACACTGCAGGACTACTACTACCCCCATCTGGAAGCTGCTGTTGTCCTTTTGTTCAAGTTGCCTAAATAAACGGCTGTTTGGTTTACCTGCATTGCTGAATCCTGAGTCGTGCCTGCATCACCATCAGGGCTCTTCCGACCAACACCACACCGGCTCAGGTAGGAGAGGTCCCCCTCTTCAACTGGAAGTGCCCCGGGGGAAAGAACTACTACCACCACCATCCGGTAGTGCTGCAGGACCCCCCCTCGACTTTGTCCGGCCTAGGAGTGGGACTGGAGCCATTTGGGAGCGTGCTCGGCCTGCTAGGTGGCACAGCATCCGCCACTACTACTCCCATCCTCCGGTCTCATCCAGCTGGGTTGCGGCAAAAACACATCCTGGACATTGTTGTTTGGTATAATGGGGTGTAGTATAATATGTCCATACTCCAGTGGTCTCTAATGGACAGCTTCTTCAAATGTGCCATGTTTAACTGGAGTCCCCAGAATGTGCACTTTTCTTTTGCTGTTTCAGGGGCCCACCTGTGGGGTTGAGAAAGAAATGTTTTGGGGTTCTTGGTGATGTATTGCTGGGCATACTAATTAGTCTGCCTCACCATGAGATCTTTTTTATGTCCCAAACAGTATATGATCCCCTTCCCCCTTCAATATATGACCCATTTTTTATGGCCCCCATTCAGTATACAACCCCTTTATTTTTGGCCCTCACACAGTATAAGCTCCCTCTTTTTATGGGCCCCCACAGTATATGAACACCTTTTTTGCCCCCCCCCCCCCACAGTATATGACTCCTTTTATTGGTACCCACGCAATATCTGAACCCCTTTTTCACTCCCCACAGCATATGACCCCTATTTATGGCTCTTCCACAGTATATGACCCCTTTTTTATGCCCCCCACCAGTATAAGACAAGATAAGATAATCCTTTAACCCCTTAAGGACCGGGTCATTTTTCGTTTTTGCATTTTCCTTTTCCCTCCCCACATTCCAAGAGCCAAAACTTTTTCATTTTTCAGTTCACAGACTCACATGATGGCTTATTGTTTGCGAAACAAATTGTACTTTGTAATGTCACTATTCAATATGCTGTGCAATGTACTGGAAAGCTGGAAAAAAATTCAGAATGAGGTGCAATTGGAGAAAAACTGCATTTGCGCCAACTTCATATGGGTTTAATTTTTATGGCGTTCACTGTGTGGTAAAAATAACATGTTACCTGTATTCTGCGGGTCAGTACAAAACACAACGATACCAAATTTATGTCGTATTTGTAATGTTTTGATACCTTTTAAGAAATGAAAAACTTTGCAAATTAGAAAAAAAAAATTTGTGTTGCCATATTGTGACACCTTTAACTTTTTCATATTTACATGTATGGACCTGGGTAAGGTGTCTTTTTATGCAGGACAATATGACGTTTTTATGATATCATCTGGGGAAAGATCTGATGGTTTGATCACTTTTTATTCAATTTTTTATAGGAGGCAAAGTATTGAAAAAAACGCTTTTGGCTATTTTGATTTTTTTCGCCACTACGCCGTTCACCGTATGGGATAAATATTTAAATATTTTAATAGTTTGTGCACTTTTGGCGCGGGGACACCTAATGTGTTTATGTTTACTTTTGTTTATTTACTTTTATATCTGATCTAGGGAAAGGGGGGTGATTTGAACTTTTGTGTTTTTTTTATTTTTTTTATACTTTTAAAAACGTTTTTTTTTTTCTATTTTACTTTTATGATCCGACCCCTTAGGGACCTTGAAACCTAGGGGGTCTGATCGCTCATACTATTCACTGCAGTACTACTGTATTGCAGTGAATAGCAAAATGCCTTCACTTCTATTAGACGATGCCTCTGGCAACGTGTAATAGCTCTAATGCAATGACAAGCCTGGGAGCCTTCAATAGGCTCCCGGCTGTCATGACAAGTTATCGCCGCCCTCCAATGATGTTCAGGAGGGCGGCGATCGGTGAAATATGGCAGCGCCGGTGGCGCCTGCGCAGTTTAGACGCCACGGTACCATTTGACCGCGGCATCTGAAGGGTTAACAGCAGCGATCGGTGAAAGCATCCGTCCTGTATGGAGAGAGCTCAGCTCCTGAGCCCCATGACACCAATGACGTACTTGTATGTCATTGGTCGTTAAGTCCCACCATGGGGAAATTCAGTGTGTTACAGCAGCATAGATAACACAAATACACATACAAAAAAGCTCCAAGGTAGAGGCATTACAGGGACAGTAAGTACAGATAGAAAAGGTAAAGGTAAATAAAAATAGTAGAAGGGATATCACAACTTAAGATCTTTCAGTTCTCTGTATGGAATGATCTCCGCTTAGGTCGGTGTTGGTTGTACAGCCTAACCGCTGAGGGGAGGAAAGACTTCCGATAGCGCTCCTTCTCACACTTAGGGTGAAGCAGTAGGTCACTAACAGTACTGCCCAGTGCTATCACGGTTTCATTCATGGGATGGGAGTTATTCTCCAGCATGGAGCTCACCACGGACAGTATCCTTCTGTCAACCACCACCTGCACTGGGTCCAGGGCACTCCCCAGGACAAAGTTGGCCCTTCTAATCAGCTTGTTGAGTCTATTCCTATCCCTGGTTGATATGCTACTCCCCCAACAGGCCACTCTAAAGAAGATGGCTGATGCCACTACAGAGTTGAAAAAGGCCCTAAGAAGTGCCCCCTGGACTCCAAAGGCTCTCAGCCTCCTAAGCAAGTAGAGCCTGCTTTGTCCCTTTCTGTACAGTGCATCCAAGTGATCTGCCCAGTCCAGCTTATTATTGAGGAGCACCCCCAGGTACTTATAGGTGTTGACAATCTCAATGCCCGTCCACTGGTTTTGGAGGGTAGCTGCATTTACGAAAGACCACCACCATCTCCTTGGTCTTCCCAGCATTAATCCTAAGGTATATGACCCCCATTTTGGTCCCACAGTATATGATCTTTTTTTTTTGCCCCCACACAATATATAACCCCCTTTTTGCACCCCCATAGTATATGAACCCCTTTTTTCCCCCAGAGAATATGACCCCCTTTTTTATGTCCCTCCCACTATATGACCCACATTTTGGCCCCCACTGTATATGATCTCATTTTTTGGCTCCTGCACAGTATATGGCCCCCCCCATAGTATGACCCCCACAGTATATGACCTCCTTTTTTGGCTCTCCCATAGTATATGACCCTATTTATGCCCCCCGCCCTCCAACCGTATATGACCCTTTTTTTATGGCATCTCCACAGTATACAGTGGGGAAAAAAAAGTATTTAGTCAGCCACCAATTGTGCATGTTCTCCCACTTAAAAATATGAGAGAGGCCTGTAATTGTCATCATAGGTAGACCTCAACTATGAGAGACAAAATGAGAAAACAAATCCAGAAAATCACATTGTCTGATTTTTAAAGAATTTATTTGCAAATTATGGTGGAAAATAAGTATTTGGTCAATAACAAAAGTTCATCTCAATACTTTGTTATATATCCTTCGCTGGCAATGACGGAGGTCAAACGTTTTCTGTAAGTCTTCACAAGGTTGGCACACACTGTTGCTGGTATGTTGGCCCATTCCTCCATGCAGTTCTCCTCTAGAGCAGTGATGTTTTGGGGTTGTCGCTGAGCAACACGGACTTTCAACTCCCTCCAAAGGTTTTCTATGGGGTTGAGATCTGGAGACTAGCTAGGCCACTCCAGGACCTTGAAATGCTTCTTACAAAGCCACTTCTTCGTTGCCCTGGTGGTGTGCTTGGGATCATTGTCATGCTGAAAGACCCAGCCACGTTTCATCTTCAATGCCCTTGCTGATGGAAGGAGGTTTGAACTCAAAATCTCATGATACATGGCCCCATTCATTCTTTCATGTACACGGATCAGTTGTCCTGGTCCCTTTGCAGAGAAACAGCCCCAAAGCATGATGTTGCCACCCCCATGCTTCACAGTAGGTATGGTGTTCTTTAGATGCAACTCAGCATTCACTCTCCTCCAAACACGACGAGTTGTGTTTCTACCAAACAGTTCTACTTTGGTTTCATCTGACCATATGACATTCTCCCAATACTCTTCTGTAACATCCAAATGCTCTGTAGCAAACTTCAGACGGGCCCGGATATGTACCTGCTTAAGCAGGGGGACACGTCTGGCACTGCGGGATCTGAGTCCCTGGCGGCGTAGTGTGTTACTGACGGTAGCCTCTGTTACGTTAGTCCCAGCTTTCTGCAGGTCTTTCACTAGGTCCCCCCCGTGTGGTTCTGGGATTTTTGCTCACCCTTCTTGTGATCACCACAAGAAGAGATCTTGTGTGGAGCCCCTGATCGAGGGATATTATCAGTGGTCTTGTATGTCTTCCATTTTCTAATTATTGCCACAGTTGATTTCTTCACACCAAGCTGCTTGCCTATTGCAGATTCAGTCTTCCCAGCCTGGTGCAGGTCTACAATTTTGTTTCTGGTGTCCTTCCACAGCTCTTCACCATACTGGAGTTTGGAGTGTGACTGTTTGAGGTTGTGGACAGGTGTCTTTTATACTGATAACAATGTCAAACAGGAGCCATTACTACAGGTAATGAGTGAAGGAAAGAGGAGCCTCTTAAAGAAGAAGTTATAGGTCTCTGAGAGCCAGAAATCTTGCTTATTTGTAGGTGACCAAATACTTATTTTCCACGATAATTTGCAAATAAATTCTTTAAAAAATCAGACAATGTGATTTTCTAGATATGTTTTCTCATTTTGTCTCTCATAGTTGAGGTCTACCTATGATGACAATTACAGGCCTCTCTCATCTTTTTAAGTGGGAGAACTTGCACAATTGGTGGCTGACTAAATACTTTTTTTCCCCACTGTATGCCTCCTTATTTGTCTCCCCTCCACAGTATATGACCCCCTTTTTTTGGTCCACACACAGTGTTATGTTTGTGGAATAAACTGAGGTTGGGTGGGGGCGGAATTCTCTTTTTAATCGGCCGCTACTTATTGTATTATTGCAATCGGTAACGGCCGATAATTTTTACTCGCCCATCAACATTCTTATCCACTCCCAACAGCAGGGCGCGCTGCAGCTGATGCTGGACGTAGCGTCCTGATGTTTTTCAGAATCATTACATAAGTGTAGCGGCGCCTAGAGGCGGCTGTGGAGACCAGCCTGGACAGGAATGTGGATGGGAGAGTAAAAATTATAATTTATAACCATGTAACAATTTTCAAAAAAATATTTGTTCCCAGTTGTTAAGAGTGTTTTCCAGATTGTTTGTACCTTAAATGAATAGAAAAAAGTTATTATTCCCTGTAAACTTTGTTTTTGTGGTCAGCACAATGATATTTTGAAATTGATCTATTTTTAAGGATATTTGCAATATTTCAAGATACTTAAGAAGCTTCTGGAATTATGAGAACTATCAAGAAGTTTCTAGAACTGCCCAGAATTATCTAGAACTTTCTGGGACTGTACAGAATTGTAGGTAGCTGTATAACTACAGTTATATAGGGCCACTATAGCCCTTCCTGAGAGACGGAGAGACAGGATCTAATTGATTGGGATTGCATAGTAAGTGGGCAATGGCCATCACAGACAAAGGGGAATTGACCTAGACAGACAGGTGTGAATTCAATATCTATTCAGATTCTGATAACGACAGTATTCACACTTCACCCCACACCCATTACAGGAGGAGCTTAGGAATGTAAATGTATATATTGTGTGTTACTCTGGTACTGGGTGATCAATCTTGCTCTGCTGAATCCTCAGTACACTCTTGAACTTTAATACTGCATGGAATAAAGACCATTTTTATCGAGTTTGGCGAGACATCCTTTTTCCTTACAGTTCACAGCAACTTAGTCAATTTAGATGGCATCAAGAGGTTGCATATATCCAGCAGACGCATTTTGCTACGTATGTGGCCAGTTTATAAAGACAAGAGCGAAAAAGCACTCTGTGGAAGCATCTGCTAAGATGTGTGAGGCCTACAAAGCATACTTCGGCATGCCTGTTGGTGACCAAGACAAACCATGGGCTCCTCATTTCACATGTGAGCACTGCAAGAAAACTCTTGAAGGTAAGTGGATAAATGCTACTCTCTTAAATAGCAGATTAACTGTGTTAATATTGTAAATATCACTAGTCATTAGTGTGAAATAGGCCTAAATCAAATTCTCAATCCAAATATTATTTTGTTTGCTTATATGTTGGTACAGGGGAGAGAAGAGAGCCATACATTTTGCTATCCCAAGAATTTGGCGTGAACCGACTGATCACTCAACAAATTGCTACTTCTGCATGGTGGACCCTTCCAAACGTCGCACTGGCAAAAATGCACCGCCTGTAACGTATCCTGACATTCCGTCATCTATTGCCCCAGTACCACACTGCCCTGAACTTCCTGTTCCAACACCTCCAGACAGAGTTACACCACCTTCAAAAGAAAGCAGCAGGTCAGACATCGAGGAAGACGTTGAAGATCACGATTTCTCTTCATATGCAGATGAGGAGCGGAAGCAATACTACCCTAACCAAAAAGACCTCAACGATCTGATCAGAGACCTTGGTCTCACCAAGTCCAACGCTGAGCTTCTGACATCAAGGCTCAAGCAATGGAACTTATTAGATGAAAGCGTCCAAGTCACAGATCAGAGGAAGCGTCACCAAGTTTTTTCCATCTTCTTCAGTCATCAAGATGGACTGTGCTTCTGCAACAATGTGGCCGGTTTATTCGAGGCTATAGGTATCACCTGTAACCCGAATGAATGGCGCCTCTTCATAGACAGCTCATGCAAGAGCCTCAAAGCTGTGCTGCTTCACAATGGGAACAAGTATCCGTCTCTTCCTGTAGCTCACTCGGTGCACCTGAAAGAGGAATACACCAGTGTCAAGATGTTGCAAGGTGCCTTGAAGTATGATGAGTACGGCTGGGAAGTTATCGGAGATTTCAAAATGGTGTAATTCCTGATGGGCCTCCAAGGTGGTTTTACTAAGTATCCTTGCTTTATTTGCCTTTGGGACAGCCGGGATACTGAAGCGCACTACCACAGGCGGGACTGGCCTCAGCGGACAGAGTTCACTGTGGGGAAGAACAATGTAAAGTGGGAGCCACTGGTGGACCCACGCAAGGTGCTGATGCCACCACTACACATTAAGTTGGGGCTCATAAAACAATTTGTCAGGGCTCTAGATAAGGAGTCGAGAGCTTTCAATTACCTCCAAGATCTTTTACCTAAGCTGTCTGAAGCAAAGATCAAAGCTGGTGTCTTCGTCGGACCACAAATCAAGAAGATCATAGAGTGCAGTGAATTTCCCAAGAAGCTGAATAGGAAGGAGAGAGCAGCTTGGAACAGTTTTGTCGCAGTGGTTCGCGGCTTCCTAGGCAATCATAAAGATGAAAACTATGTACAACTGGTTCAGACACTGATAAAGAACTATGCTGCAATGGGCTGCAGGATGTCACTCAAAATCCATATCCTTGATGCTCATCTTGATAAGTTCAAAGAGAACATGGGAGCTTATTCAGAGGAGCAAGGCGAGCGCTTTCACCAGGACATTATGAACTTTGAACGCCGTTACCAAGGACAATATAACGAAAACATGATGGGCGACTATATTTGGGGATTGATTCGTGAAACTGATTTTCAGTATAGTCATAAATCTCGGAAAACCGCACACTTCTGAACAGTTTTTGGTAATCTGTGTAAATTTGCAATGCATATAGTGTTCTTAGTCTGACTGTATAAATGAGAAGATGCAAAATCGTCTGTTTCTATAGTAAAAATGCAAAATTTTCATTGCCGTGGTCACACAAGCGAAGTTTATGATGAATGTAAGCAATTTTTAATTTGTTTTAGACATAAGCAATTGGAATATAACATTTAAAATCTGGGAACAAAATTTGTGTTACATTATCAGCCGCTTTCTATTGCATTAATACAATAAGTAGCAGTCGATTACAAGAAGCATGCTGCCCCCACCCCAGTTTATTCCATGAGGCGCCACCTGAGATTATCGCTGCAGTTCACCTCATGGAAGATATGCCCCTGTCCCCAGTGCACCCCAAGCAAATAGTGAAACTACTGTAATCAGTGCCCCCCAGGCTAATAGTTATTTTCCCAGTCGCCCCCAGACAAGTAGTAATTTTGCTGAGTAGCCCCCAGGCAAGTAGTAAAGCTCCACAGTGGTCCTCAGGCAAATAGTAATGTTTTGTGCTGTAGTTGTGACATATGGATAAAAAAAACAAAACCAACACTTCCCCATCCTCACTCCCCACATGGCTCCTGCTCTTCTCTGCAGATCGATGCCTCAGGTCTGACCAGATATCACTAGCAGATGTTCCACCTGTTATTGAACCTCCATTTTTCTTTAATTCCTCTGAAACATTTCAAGGTTCAACAAACTTCCTAAATGCTGTTTTGGATACTTTGAGAGGGCACAGCTTGTGGTGATTTATTGGGGGTTTCTAATATACAGGCCTATAAAATTCCCATCAGAATTGTTGGTTTTGGGAGATTTTTAAAAATATGGAAAATGGCTGTGAGACTTGTAAGCCATCTAACATCCTAAAAAAATGAAAGGCTACCAATACTATAGTCGATCCATATAACATCTCGGGAAGGGGGGGGGTACAGCAAGGAGCACTACAGATTTCAGATTAACATGCCAAGAGCATCGCTGCTCACCTGCCACATAATGTGTAGTGGCAGGTTTAGGTACTTCAGCACTGTCCCATAGACTTCAATGGGATATAATATTGATGGCCTATTCTAATAGGCCATCAACATTAGAAAGATGGATAAACCTCTTTACTATTGCCCCCCCCCCCCCATGTCCCACGGAGGAGGAGGAGGATGAGGAAGAGGATGAGAAAGAGGAGGAGGTTTGTAGACTGACTGGGTTTGCATGGTAGGTTTTCCCCTTTTACTTGCTCTTAATACAGTTTGCATTTCCTGTGGGAGCCCTGAAAGTGGTTCTTATAGAGAGCAGTTCCAGTTTCGGAGTCGGGAAGGAATTTTTTTCCCCCTGACATGGGGCCATTGGCATCAGCCTCATGGGGTTTTTTTGCCTTCCTCTGGATCAACTCTGTGGGGTTACAGGTTATCGGAGCAGTGTTCAGGTTTGGCTATTTTTTTTGCCCTTGTTCTACTAAAAATCTTGGTCATTTTTATCACTGTATTATTGTGATAATTAAGGGGTTATCACTTTAATACCATGATGAGAATAATCCCCCTCCTAGCATATATAGTTTAATGATATCCTTTAGCAAGTCCGTTCACTATACAACTCTTTGGTGAACATGTTTATCGATATATCACAAGGTATTATGGGAAAGGAGCTGGGGAGCTCATGCGCCCTCTATTGGATGTAACAAATCCTCAATTTGCTTTTGACTCACCGAGCCTTGAGACAGCAAAAGGGATTTTAGCCAAGCCAATTTCACTTATCTGCATACAGCGCTGTTTCCAGATCGTTGTCCTTCATCAGTACAGAGCAAAGTGAATTGGCTGGCTTAGTGGGAGGCAATGAGTGGGTTAGGGACAAGAATCTCTCACATTGAGGAGAGCACCAGTAAAGGTGTGTAGAGATTTTAATTGCCTTTTGCCCTCTACTTAGCATCTACATATCACAAGGCATTATGGGAAAGGAGCTGGGGAGCTCATGCGCCCTCTATTGGATGTAACAAATCCTCAATTTGCTTTTGACTCACCGAGCCTTGAGACAGCAAAAGGGATTTTATCGATAATCTGGATCAACACTGTAGGGTTATACTGTAGGTTGGACTTGATGGACTGGTGTCTTTATCCTACCTCATCTACTATGTAACTATGTAACAATCCTTCAGGGTAGGCAGTGGCAACATTTAGCTGTCTTGTGTTCAGAATATCAGGGCAAGTATGATAAGTATGTTACTGTAGTGAATGGTCTGCTTACTATACAACTCTATGGTGCATAAGTTGGATTTCTTAAATTTTACGTCAATCACCTGCAGTTTCTGAAACAACACTAAAATGTGTACGTGTCTTGTTTTCGTCTTTGTAGATGTGAAAACCAAATCTTCTACCAGAAGAACGTCAAATAACCGTCACCTTACCATCATTGAATTAACATCTAGCCACACGATCATAGGTAAGTCCCATTTGTTTTTTTGGGAGGTATTTTGCAGCTGTTGTGAGCAAGGATCTAGTGCCTAAAGCTGCCCTTTTCATTGTTACATCAGAGGCATATGGATCATAAGTCCCTCATTATGAACTCAAGCCTTTGTGTGGTGGTGATGGAGGGGGTGGTGGAAGGTACTATGTGCTCATTAGGTTTTGCCTGCAATCTCGAGAACAGACCTTAATAAATCTTTATACAGTTTGCGTAGTACAGTACAGTTAGTTGTTAGAAAGATAATGTGTTGCAGTGTGATGAATATACAAGCAGATGTAGACTAGGTGTGTATGTCTGTCATGACTTGCCCAATCCTGCAGGGTCACCATATCTATCTAACACTGAGGGGACATGGCACAAGCTGCATGGGTCTCATGTATCCACCTAAGGTCTAGGCAGTAGGTAACTGCTATCAGACGGTGGTCGGTGTCGCTACACTCCCCCGCTGTGATGCTGTATGATCTGAGCAGTGTAGGTACTGAAATGAACACCCCAAGTGGAGATTCAGTGCAGATAAGAGCTGGAGTCCAACTTATGGAGCTCCCTGAGGACGATGGTGGTGACTTCTGTAATGTGTAGGATCTAGCAGCACATGGTTTTTGTCCCTTGTCGGTCTCTGTGCTACAAGTGGTGGTGGTGCTTTTAGTTTAGAGCACCTGTACTGAGTGCATGGTGTCCACGCTGGAGCGTATTCCTTTGCTAGTCCACATCTAAGTGACACCACTGAGAGCAGTATAGTGTTTGGCAAGGGCCTGAGTTCATGTGCTGTTTGTTCTCGCACGTTACAAAAATCACTGCTTTCATTCTCAGGAATTGATATTCCAGTTCTTATCTGTGCCAGATCTTTACCTGAGGGGTCCACTCAAGTGACTACACTGTTCAGGTTATGCAGTGTTGCAACGGACGAGTGTAATGACACTGACCACCATCTGACACCAGTTACCTGAAAGCTGTCTGGACTGAGGGCAGGTGTGCAGGATTCGTGCAGGATTCCTGTAGTCTGTGCCACCTCCTGCAGTGTCAGCTAGATTTAGTGGATCTTGTAAGATTAGGCAGATTATTGATGGGTGTCCACACGTGGTTTGCATTTGTGAGTCTCTTCAAAGCTCAGTGATACATTATCCTTATAACCTGTAGTTCCCAAAACTGCCTTTTCCATTGTTGCGACTGAGGTAAGGGTTCATAAACCACTCCTTATGCATCCGAGCCTTCATGTGGTGATGGAGAGTGTGGTGGAGGGTATGGGTAGACTGCTAAATTTAGTATGTCTACTTGTAGGAGCAACTCTTAGCATGGGTCTATTCAATAGAATGAAGGCAAAATCTCTCTTGGTACTCAAACTTCTTTTCATATGCAGTGGGGAAAAAAGTATTTAGTCAGCCACCAATTGTGCAAGTCTGCAGTGCTAACCACTCAGCCACCGTGCTGCCCCTATCTGTGGATAGGCGGATCCTCTTGTTGGTGATGACACCCCCTGTAGTGCTGAACACATGTTCTGATAGGACACCTGCCTCAGGGCAGGCCAGCACCTCCAAGACATAGAGGGCAAGCTCTGGCCACATGTCTAATTTACCAAACCAGAAATTGAACGGGGGAGGACCCATCGCTCAGTACCAGGAGAAGTGTCGACAGATACTCATTCACCATGTGAGCCAAAGTCTGCCTCCTGGTACTACGGACTGTATCTGATGGTGGATGTTGTGGAGAATTTTACAAGGAGTTCCACATTGTGGCCATGCTGGCGACGTTGTGGCTATGGGCTGATCGCTATGCCTTTGCACCCTTCTCCGTGTTCTGCTGGCTACCTGGGGCTGCATGGCCACCACCTCTTCCTCCGAACTATCATTGCCTTCAATCCATGTTGGGTCTAGGACCTCGTCATCACCCCGTTGTCTTCCACCAACCCCTCACCAGCAGCAGCACCACGGCCACGTCTCTGTCCCTTATTTGCTGCTTTACACACTTGCAGTTATTTTCACTGCGCTAGAAGACGGTATGTGTATACACACGCAGTTATTTTCACTGTGTTAGAAGACAGTATGCATATACACACGTAGTTATTTTCACTGCGCTAGTAGACGGTCTGCGTCTACACACGCAGTTATTTTCACTGCGCTAGAAGACGGTATTGTATTGCAAAATAGCATCCCTTGACAAAAATGGCTGCTTATGACAAAATGTATATGATAGCCAGGCCATAAGTAACCTTAATTTGAACCCAGTTCCTGTACTGAGATTTACATATCCATACTGATTAGATCAATGACTCTGTCTGAAGTGATATTTACATACCTATACAGATTAGATCAACGACGCTGTTTGAAGTGATATTTACATACCTATACAGATTATATCAATAGACTCTATTTAAGGTGATATCTATATGTCTATACAGATTAGATCAAAAGAGCCACTCTGTTTGAAGTGATATTTACATACCTATAAAGATTAGATCAATGCTGTCTAGGGTGATATCTACATATCTACACCAACCAGATCAACAGGTTATATTTGCATGAAAGGAGCAACTCTGTTTGAAGCATATATGTCATGAGACATATTCAAATAGAAAACTGGCCCCTTCTACATGAATGTGATCTTGGAGATAAGTGAGGCCTTACAGAGGTGTATCACTTCTGTAGACGCCCACTTTATGACACACACAAAGGGTATAAGAATGGAAGACATCCCTCAGCATGGAGTTGCTATCCTGACAGCAGTGATTGGGGACGCCTGGTTCTGCTTGATGATTCCTGTCACATGGTTGAGTGATGCTTCCTACAGATACCCTTATCAGAACTCCTCTATGAAGCGTGGCAGTGTTGTAAGTATTGATTGATTACTTGGTTGTAAGTGTAGATTTAATTACCTTCTTTTCTGATTAACTTTGAATATACCTCGCTTTATTGCTAGTGTCGATTATACCTTGCATTAGTACAAGTTTTGATTAAGTGACAGTTTGACTAAGTTTGATTACCTTGCTATACCGGTTGTATTGTAAGTGTTGAATATATCATAGTTTGATGATATTTGATTATATCTTGCTTTATTGCCAATGTTGATTTGATTAATATTTATATATATATATATATATATTCTAATATCTGCTATACTTTTCCTTGTTGTAAGACCTTTTTCTATCTTCTTATACTCTTCTTAATAAAATGTTAAGCTATTTGGGGATAGTCTAGTGTTTTTACTCTATAACTTTATTCTATTACACGGAATCTAAAGAATCTGTTTCATTTGGCAATACATTTTTGGCGTAGTCGGCAGGATTCCATTTTATAGAATAAAATGTTTAAGCGTAAAACACCAGTTAGTTCTAGAGTATCTCCTGATGTAATTCCAGGGTGGGAACAGGCTATTTACTTGATTCCAGATCAGGAATATGCTAAATTCACAGGGCTGGGGGAGGATTGGAAAGATCAATTGGGAAATGGCAGCCTGGTAGTGAAGTGTTTACAAAGCGAGTTGGTAAACAATGAATATGTTGATGTGTGTAGGAGGAGGGGCGGGATTTTGCTATCAGCTTACAGACAGCAGAATGAGGCACAGCAATTGTTAGCCCTCCAGTCTCAGGAAACTATGAATAGATGTCAAAAGCAGATTTTAGCTGATAAAGTTGATAAGTACAAGAGTTACGTTGAACGAGCAGCAGTTAGGATTGCTCAATATAAATATAGGAAGAGGAGAGGGAAAATGGATAAGAAACAAATTGATGCCTCAGTGTTCTCCTCCACTGATGAAGACCCCCCCAGGTGATTTTGAGGGGGATGGTGATTGGGCAAATTCCCTTGAGCAGACAGCCCCTCCCTCTACAGAATACACAGGTTTATTCAAAGAGGTGAAGGCATTGTTATTAGAATACAAATTACAGGAGAGAGAAGGAATGTTCCAGGGAGATTCTTCCCGGGAACAATATGATTAACAGATTAGCCAAGCCCATTGTGTAGATGCCCGACCCCATGTAAATTTGAGAATTGAATATAAACACAAAAATGAACAAAATGTAATTGCATTAGTAGATACGGGGGCAGAGGCTACACTCATTTATGGGAACCCAAATAAGCAAATTTGGCTAACAATAGGAGACCTTTCTGTTAGGCAGTACAGTATAATTATAGTTCCAGTGCCTGAAGACATTTTGAAAGGAATGCAGTTACACTTGCCTGAAAGTAAGTATTCTTTTGGAGTAAAATCTGTACAAATTAATCCTGTTTTGATAGGGAAATTGAAAATAATAATAATAATAATAATAATAATAATAGTCCTTTAATAGTCCCACAATGGGGAAATTCAGTGTGTTACAGCAGCAAAGATAAGCAGATACAAATACAAATACAACATGTACAGGAATGTTCCAAGGTAAGAGGCATTACATTGATAGCCGACAGACAGATAGGAAGTAGCGGGGGGGGGGGGGGCCATTTAACAGGCAGAAAGACATTTCAGTTCTCTGTATGTAATGATCTCCGCTTAGGTCGGTGTTGGTTGTACAGCCTAACCGCGGTGGGGAGGAAAGACTTCCAATAGCGCTCCTTCTCACATCTAGGGTGGAGCAGTCGGTCACTGACAGTACTGCTCAGCGCGATCAAAGTCTCATGCATGGGATGGGACTTCTTCTTCTTCATGGAGCGCACCACGGACATTATCCTTTTGTCACCCACCACCTGTACTGGGTCCAGTGGGCTCCCCAGGACAGAGCTGGCCCTTCTAATCAGCTTGTCGAGTCTATTCCTATCCCTGGTTGATATACTTCTCCCCCAGCAGGCCACTCCAAAGAAGATGGCTGATGCCACTACCGAGTTGAAGAAAGTTCTAAGAAGTGCCCCCTGGATTCCAAAGGCTCTCAGCTTCCTAAGCAGGTAGAGCCTGCTGTGGCCCTTCCTGTACAGGGCCTCCATATGATCTGCCCAGTCCAGCTTATTATTAAGGAGCAAACCCAGGTACTTATAGGTGTTCACAATCTCGATGCCTGTCCCCAGGATGTCCACTGGTTTAGGAGGGCTTCTGCCTTTACGGAAGTCCACCACCATCTCCTTGGTCTTCCCCGCGTTAATCTTCAGGTGGTTCCGGTGGCACCAGTCCACAAAATCCTGGTTCAGTTCTCTGTACTCCCTATCATCATCATCTGTGATGAGACCCACTATTGCAGAGTCGTCAGAATACTTCTGTAGGTAGCAGCTGGATGAGTTGCACCTAAAATCTGCAGTGTACAGTGTGAAGAGGAAAGGGGCGAGAACCGTACCCTGAGGTGCCCCCGTATTACAGATCACAGTACCTGACACACAGTCTTGGGCTCTCACGTATTGAGGTTGATTTGTGAGGTAGTCTAGGAGCCAGTTGGAGAGGTGGAGGTCCACTCCAGCAAGGCCCAGCTTGTCCCTCAATAACCTGGGCTGTATGGTGTTAAAAGCACTGGAGAAGTCAAAGAACATTATTCTCACCATGTTCCCTGGTTTCTCCAGGTGAGACAGAGCCCTGTGCAGAAGATGGATGATGGCATCATCTACCCCAATGCCCGGCCGATAAGCAAACTGGAGGGGGTCCATAGCGGGGCTCACTAGAGGGCGGAGATGTGTGAGAACCAATCTCTCCAAGATCTTCATCAGGTGGGATGTCAGTGCTACAGGTCTGTAGTCATTGAGGTCCATAGGGTGGGGTTTCTTTGGAACTGGTACCACACAAGAAGATTTCCATAATTCAGGGACTATTTCCTGCCTCAGGCTCATATTATACATATATGTAATTATACCACACAGCTGGTCCCCGCAAGTCTTAATTAGCCTTGCACTGATGTCATCTGGCCCTGCGGCTTTCCTCGCCTTGATCTTTTTCATCTCCTTCCTCACCTGGGCCCGTGTAAAGGTCAGACTGTGGTCAGATAAAGACGGATTTCTGGATTTACTGGTCTGTTGGAAAGTGGCCGCATGGGGAGAAGTCATTGTGGTGGGGGGAGCTGAAGGACATACTGGGGTGGGAGGAGCTGGTGTGTGATCAAATTAAACCTGTTAAGATTCCCAGAGCCACAAAAACACTGATTCATAGTGTGTGGCAAATGGGTTGGTAAACTGGATGCCCACCTGGCATTCTCATGATTAGAAAATAGGGACCAAAGAAATATAGGGAATATGTCATAAAAAGAATGTAACCGTTTTTCATGTGGATGCTCATACTAATATCAATTCTCTTGACAGACTTTACAACAGCATAGATGATGAACAATCAAAGATTGCCAAAAAGCCACCTTCCAGTGGGGACAGACCAGAGGTGTTCCCCTCAGGTTAGAGGTTATAAAAACAATAATATAACAGTGTCCTGTGTGTTAACATTCACACTCAGGGTAGTGCCTAGGCTGGTAAAGAGATATATCTTGCTAGGCACATTGCCTGGCCAGATTTGGCAGATAGACTTCATTGGATCATTAACTGAGTCCAAAGGATGTAAATCTGCCTGCACAGCAGTGGATACATACTCAGGTGTACTGATGGTACACCCCTGTAAGTTTGCCAATGCTAATTCAACCATCCGCCTGCTAGAAAATATAGTGCTGTATTATGGCATACCTTTGCAAATGCAATCAGATAATGGTAGCCATTTTAAAAACAATAGAGTGCAACAATTTGCCCAGGAGCACAATGTGGAGTGGATCTTTCATGTCCCCTATTGCCCCCAGGCTGCAGGCTTAATTGAGCGGATGAATGGGATGTTTAAACAACAGTTGCAATAGCTAACTGATGAGGTAATTAATCCTGATTACCAAGGTGAAATTAAAGTGATTTTACACAATGCTGGAGCAGCAGCATTGGGAATACAGGAGGGAGAAAAACTAGCACAATTGTTAGTCTTGTTATATTTACTAATCACATTAGCTAAAGGAGAGACTCCACAAGGTCCTCCTACACCAGCTGAAGTGATTGCAAAGGGACTGACAAGGTGCTAGTTAATATGACTCCTGGTACAACTTGATATCAGTACACTGCAGCCAATAATGTGTATTTACGTGAGTAATTTGTGTTCCCCTCAGGTGTGGATTTTGTTAGCCCTCAGTGGATGCCTTCTGGTAGCATGGATTTGGCACGAGCATTATCAAGATCACCGCGGGTCAGAGGACAATCCAAATCGGGGAGTGAGGGAGTTGGAGAGACAAATATGGAGAACAAAAGAAAATATGTGGTTGTACCTAGCTCGAGTACTGAATATGACAGAATTTTGCCTGAAAAATGCATATTCCAGCAATGTCCTGGAAACTTGTTTGGTCGCTGTACCAACTCCTGTTGCAGTATGGACTAAACTGTTACGAATTCAGTTAAACGATACTGACTTACAGGAAACCGATCTACATTTCCATGCAGATTGGATAAGTCCTTATTATGCTTGTATGAACTGCCCCACTTATACAGATCTAGAGGAAAATATGATCAAAATATCAACTGGGGCAGTAACAGAAGCAGAATTATGCTTTGAATTTACATGTAAAAAAACGTATATTCCTGCTTGTAATGAAAAATTTCAGCACACATACGCACAAACAAATGTACAAGCCGATGAACTAACAGGTGTACCAACCAAACAGCAGGTAAAGGTACAGGCAAAGTTGCCAAAAATCTGTGACAGAACTGACAATAATTGTCAAGTTCTAAGAGAGGGACGGCGAATGCGATGTAACAGAATAATGACTGTCCCGTCATTGGATTTACATGTACCTTTGCCACCAGGTTGGGTTTTAGCTTGTGGTAACACTAGCTACACTTATATACCTGCCAACGTGACTGGAGGCCTATGTGCTTTGTCCAGATTGACATTAACTATGATCCCTAAACCATCTGAGCATGAATTACGTAAATCATCTGAACATGCATTGGAAAAAAAGGAGTACTATGCTACTTCCTGAGGATTGTAATTATGATGTGGCACTCTTGTCACGGGCAGAATATATAAGTATGGCTGTATCACTGGTAGGAATACCAGGCTTAGCAGTATATAATCATAAAACTATATCACGTATGGCTTGTTTTGGCCTATATGCTTGGCCTATAAGTACCTGGGTCTGCTCCTTAATAATAAGCTGGACTGGGCAGATCATATGGAGGCCCTGTACAGGAAGGGCCACAGCAGGCTCTACCTGCTTAGGAAGCTGAGAGCCTTTGGAATCCGGGGGGCACTTCTTAGGACTTTCTTCAACTCGGTAGTGGCATCAGCCATCTTCTTTGGAGTGGCCTGCTGGGAGAGCAGTATATCAACCAGGGACAGAAATAAACTTGACAAGCTGATTAGAAGGGCCAGCTCTGTCCTGGGGAGCCCACTGGACCCAGTGCAGGTGGTGGGTGACAGAAGGATACTGTCCGTGGTGAGCTCCATGCGGGAGAATAACTCCCATCCCATGCATGAGACTGTGATTGCGCTGGGCAGTACTGTCAGTGACCGACTGCTCCACCCTAGGTGTGAGAAGGAGCGCTATCGGAAGTCTTTCCTCCCCACCGCGGTTAGGCTGTACAACCAACACCGACCTAAGCGGAGATCATTACATACAGAGAACTGAAATATCTTTCTGCCTGTTAAATCCCCCCCCCCCCCCCTCTGCTACTTCCTATCTGTCTGTCTGCTATTAATGTAATGCCTCTCACCTTGGAACATTCCTGTACATGTTGTATTTGTATTTGTATCTGCTTATCTTATCTTTGCTGCTGTAACACACTGAATTTCCCCACTGTGGGACTATTAAAGGACTATTATTATTATTATTATTATTATTATTATTGTTTTATGGTAAAGAATATGAATATTACTAGTGCCATTATAAAGGATGTTTTGTTAGATTTACAATCACATAAGAGAGCAATATTACAGAATAGAGCTGCTATAGATTACTTATTACTTAAACATGGTTATGGATGTAACAGTTTTGCAGGAATGTGTTGCTTCAATTTGTCTGATCATTCAGAAGATGTTTATGACAGGTTGCAGCAACTGCAGGAAATGATTACTCACATTAAACAAGATGTAGATCAAGGGTGGTGGGATTGGCTATTAGCCTTCCTACCTGATTTCGGATATCTTCGACAAATTGTCGGAATTATACTTTGTATAATAACTCTTTTAATTATGAGCTGTTGCTGTCCGCAATGTATTCCATCCTTGTACACTATGTTAAAACCCACTAGGTACCAAACAATAAAGGTAGCTTATGGGGCATATAAGGTTACTTGACCTGTTTAGGGTGGAATGTATTGCAAAATAGCAACCCTTGACAAAAATGGCTGCTTATGACAAAATGTATATGATAGCCAGGCCATAAGTAACCTTAATTTGAACCCAGTACCTGTACTGAGATTTACATATCCATACTGATTAGATCAATGACTCTGTCTGAAGTGATATTTACATACCTATACAGATTAGATCAACGACGCTGTTTGAAGTGATATTTACATACCTATACAGATTAGATCAATAGACTCTATTTAACACTAGAAGTCCCAGAGGGGTCATTTAACATTTCTACCTTTGGAACCCAGAGACGGGTCGAATAACCTGAAGGATTTTATCTAACATCCTATAATCACCGTCTCTTGTTCTGTAATTAAGGCCATTATTGTCACACCACAGGAGGTTGTTGTTTTCCATTGAGTTTAGCCATTTAGTTTCTAGTTAGTTCTATTCAGTTTATTGTATTTGATAATATAAAGACTATACATATTGTATTTAGTTTAGTTTTATTTGAGCAAAAAAGCACTGAAACAATCATTTTTTATATATTTTAAATAGAATTAGAAATTTTAGAGCAAGGTACAGCTGTAATGACCAGAAGCATTTGTCTAAGGCAGGGGTAGGCAACCTTTTTTGTTCGGCGTGCCGATTTTAATAAAAAAATCAAAGATGAGGTACTCGGAGTGCCGGTCAATAATTGTAAGTCTGACGACCCCTAAACTAAAGTCATATACCACAAACCATAACACAGAAGTGCTGCCACCAGATGCTTTAGGACACATGCATTTACTGCTATTTCCTGGGACACTCCTGTACTTTCTGATTAGAAGCAATGAAAGTCCATGTGCAGCCCCCAATTAGTGGTAAATTTATTGTGTCCAGGAGCCCCGTATGGCAGCATCCTTATGGTGAATACACACTATGTATCTGGATGCAGCTATATTTGGAACTTTTTCATTCAATGTAAAACTGGTGCATTTTTGCACAAAAAAAAACAAAGCCGGAGTTTTCTGTGCAAAAACACATCCTTAATATAGAAAACATACTGTTATACAGAATAATGTCCCATAGTGGTCCCTGCACACGGTATTTGTCCCATAGCTGCCTCTGCACACAGTATTTGTCCCATAGCAGTCCCTGCACACAGTATTTGTCCCATAGCGGCCCCTGCACACAGCAATATGTCCCATAACGGCCCCTACACACCGTATATGTCCCATAGCAGACCCTGCACACGGTATTATGCTCTATAGTGGCCCCTGCACACAGTATTATGTCCCATAGCAGCCTCTGCACACGGTATTTGTCCCATAGCGGCCCCTACACACAGTATTTGTCCCATAGCTGCCCCTGCACACAGTATTTGTCCCATAGAGGCCCCTGCACACGGTATTATGCTCCATAGTGGCCCCTGCACATGGTATTATGTCCCATAGCGGCCTCTGCACACGGTATTTGTCCCATAGCAGCCCCTGCACACGGTATTATGTCCCATAGCGGCCCCTACACACGGTATTTGTCCCATAGCTGCCCCTGCACACAGTATTTGTCCCATAGCGGCCCCTGCACACGGTATATGTCCCATAGCGGCCCCTGCACATGGTATTATGCTCCATAGTGGCCCCTGCACACGGTATATGTCCCATTGCGGTCCGTGCACACGGTATTATGCTCCATAGTGGCCCCTTCACACGGTATTATGCTCCATAGTGGCCCCTGCACACGGTATTATGCTCCATAGTGGCCCCTGCACACGGTATATGTCCCATAGTGGTCCCTGCACACGGTATTATGCTCTATAGTGGCCCCTGCACACAGTATTATGCTTCATAGTGGCCCCTGCACACGGTATATGTCCCATAGTGGTCCCTGCACACGGTATTATGCTCTATAGTGGCCCCTGCACACGGTATTATGCTCCATAGTGGCCCCTGCACACGGTATATGTCCCATAGTGGCCCCTGCACACGGTACATGTCCCATAGTGGCCCCTGCACACGGTACATGTCCCATAGTGGCCCCTGCACACGGTATATGTCCCATAGTGGCCCCTGCACACGGTATATGTCCCATAGCGGTCCCTGCACACGGTATTATGTCCCATAGTGGCCCCTGCACACGGTATTATGCTCCATAGTGGCCCCTGCACACGGTATATGTCCCATAGTGGTCCCTGCACACGGTATTATGCTCTATAGTGGCCCCTGCACACGGTATTATGCTCCATAGTGGCCCCTGCACACGGTATATGTCCCATAGTGGCCCCTGCACACGGTATATGTCCCATAGTGGCCCCTGCACACGGTATATGTCCCATAGTGGCCCCTGCACACGGTATATGTCCCATAGTGGCCCCTGCACACGGTATATGTCCCATAGTGGCCCCTGCACACGGTATATGTCCCATAGTGGTCCCTGCACACGGTATTATGCTCTATAGTGGCCCCTGCAGGCAGAAGCGCCCGAAGAGTACAGAGCGGCTGCGGAGCGTGGAATAGTGAGTACATTGTTTTTTATGTTTGATCATCTCCCCGGAGGCTCCGCTTATTATACTCGGGGGTCTGAAGAGACCCCACAGTATAATAATAGCAGTTTCGTTTCGGCCGTGTTTGGTCCGATCGAAACTGCTGGGTGAGGAGTCCGCTGCCGTGCCAGGGGAATAAGCCTCGCGTGCCAAGAGTGGCACGCGTGCCATAGGTTGCCGACCCCTGGTCTAAGGCCTCAAGCACACTAGCGAAAAAAAATTGCGCGAAAATCGCATCGCAATGCGATGCAATTTTTTTCTGCGATTTGCCAATGCATTTCAATGGCACCAAGCACACCTGCGATTTTTTTTCGTGCGATTTTTTTCATAGGTGCGATTTTCCTGCGATTTTTTTTTTTTTTTGTGCGATTTTTTTCGTGCGAAAAAATCCCAGAGGAGTGATCTATATGACCAATGGGACAGATCACAAAAATATCGCAAGTAGCTGTGATTTTTTTTGCGATTTTTTTTTTTTTTTTCTGCACCCATTGACTTGAATCTAAATATACAAAAATGTAAATATACAAAAGAACAACTGTTATTTGTTTCCATGCTTTTTATTTTTGTTATGAAAATAATAAAAAAAATACAAGGAATAAAACAATTCCACACATATTTACAATAGGCTGCTGTGGGGGGGCTGCGTGTGTGTGTGTGAGTGGCATGTCCTTCTTGTGTGACTAGCATTTCAGCACTCACTCAGCAGTCTGTCTGCACTGTCGGAACATACCTGGCACTGCCTGGGTATGTCCCTGGTACATTTGCCACACGTGTATTTGTAGCAGTAAACACATCTCTCAGTTGCACAATTGTTCGTGCATCGATGGTTGACCTGACACTTCGCCCTTTTGCCAGGGCTGGGTGTGGAAGGTTGTTACCGAAGGAGTTTCTCCTTGCGTGCCTTCTTTTCAGTCACATGAGAGCCACCTAACTCTTTTGCAAGATCAACCAGGAAGTCCACCCGTCTCTCCTGCACCCCAGTGCATGCCTGATAAAGAACATGAGCATTCAGTGCTGCCATGTCAATCATGTTGTAGAACACGGCGACTGGCCATCTCCGTGTTCCTGCACGCACGCTGTACTCCCGCACCATTTGGTCCATTACATCCACACCGCACTTTGTGTGGTTGTATTGTGTGACCGTGTTTGGCTTCCTTTTGTTGGTATCCTTAGTCTCAACCACGCTGTGCATGCTGCTGAGAATGTAAACGGCCTTCTTTCGTTTGGGTGCATACACTGTCAGTGTGGCACCAGTGGTTGAAAACACCTGAGTGGTGAATTCAGTGCAGTACATCTGTCTAGCGGATTGAGGAATTTCCCGGCGAATCTTGTTGACTGTGCCGAGGATAGTGGTTTTCCGGCTAAGCAGTCATTGTGCAAGTGACAATGATGTAAAGAAATTGTTCGTGGTTACAGTTCTGCCCTTGTCCATGAATGATTCCATCAGCCTCATCACTACAGTTTCGGACAGTCTCTCCCCGCTGGGACGACTGGGGTCCTTGCCAAGATATGGGAGGACATTACAGATGTACTTTGATTTCAAGTCGCAGACTACTTTGAGAAGCAGTCACATCCCCCACAGCACAAAAGGCTGCATGCAAATTTGCTAAGGTGTTAGCAAATATTCCCAGCACAACAATGCAGCTGGGGGGTGGGCAGACACTCAGGAGCAGCTTACATTCTTTTGTTTACACTCTCTTACAAGACCTGAGGTGGATCAACACAATTCCCCCCTGCAGATTCCTCAGACAATGGCCACATTTACAAATGAAAGGAAATGCTAATTGGAGCCATCAGAGTTGTCAGTTTGGACTAAGGGTCATTTGACCCTCTTTCAGGACTTCAAGGGGGAGCTCGAAATTTCTGGGACTTCTAGTGTTAAGGTAATATCTATATGTCTATACAGATTAGATCAAAAGAGCCACTCTGCTTGAAGTGATATTTACATACCTATACAGATTAGATCAATGCTGTCTAGGGTGATATCTACATATCTACACCAACTAGATCAACAGGTTATATTTGCATTAAAGGAGCAACTCTGTTTGAAGCATATATGTCATGAGACATATTCAAATAGAAAACTGGCCCCTTCTACATGAATGTGATCTTGGAGATAAGTGAGGCCTTACAGAGGTGTATCACTTCTGTAGACGCCCACTTTATGACACACACAAAGGGTATAAGAATGGAAGACATCCCTCAGCATGGAGTTGCTATCCTGACAGCAGTGATTGGGGACGCCTGGTTCTGCTTGATGATTCCTGTCACATGGTTGAGTGATGCTTCCTACAGATACCCTTATCAGAACTCCTCTATGAAGCGTGGCAGTGTTGTAAGTATTGATTGATTACTTGGTTGTAAGTGTAGATTTAATTACCTTCTTTTCTGATTAACTTTGAATATACCTCGCTTTATTGCTAGTGTCGATTATATCTTGCATTAGTACAAGTTTTGATTAAGTCACAGTTTGACTAAGTTTGATTACCTTACTATACCGGTTGTATTGTAAGTGTTGAATATATCATAGTTTGATGATATTTGATTATATCTTGCTTTATTGCCAATGTTGATTTGATTTTTTATATATATATATATATATATATATATATATATATATATATATTCTAATATCTGCTATACTTTTCCTTGTTGTAAGACCTTTTTCTATCTTCTCATACTCTTCTTAATAAAATGTTAAGCTATTTGGGGATAGTCTAGTGTTTTTACTCTATAACTTTATTCTATTACACGGAATCTAAAGAATCTGTTTCATTTGGCAATACAGGTATGCGTATACACACGCAGTTATTGTTACTGGGCTAGGAGACGGTATGCGTACACACACATACTTATTTTCACTGCGCTAGAAGACGGTATGGGTACACATGCAAAGAGACGGTATGGGTACACAGACAGTTATTGTTACTGCGCTAGGAGACGGTATGGGTACACAGGCAGTTATTGCTGTGGATGTATGTGCAGATAATTTTTGGAAGCTGGTTAACCTCTTTAACGTTCAGCTCTATAATATTACAGCACTTATGTAGCAGGAATGGAAGGACTGCCTACTATATTGCTACTGGATTCTGGCTGTATTGTACAGCCAGGACCTGGCACTCTCTGCAGGAGTTGGAGAGGACTTCGATCAAGTAAATTAAACCACTAGATGCCACGATTAACAGTGATCATAGCATTTAAAAGGACATTGATTTTTTTTTCTTGCGTTACTGTCTGAAAGACCAGGGAATGCATAGTCTAATAAGGCCCTGTACCAGTTTCTCCATAATGAAAGATATTACCCCCTTCATCCCATCAGTAATAACAATTACCTACGCAATGTGTCTTTCCTTATTCTGCTTTCACTTTCTTCAATAAATTACATGATCGCAGTGTGACCTCTTTTTTCGTACATGGATTGCTGTGTAAGCAGGAGGGCTTTCCCTGCTCCCTGCAGATACTACTTGGGGCTACCATGTGATTCATTACCTTTTTCAGTGTTAGCAGCAGCTGGTGTAGCTTTACAGTTTTTCAGGTCCTATGCTGACATCATCCTCACAGTCTCATGTTTTGGCAGGTATAATGTATAGTATTATAAGCTCTGCAGGGTTTTGCAGAAGCAGTAAATAGACATGAGTACAGACACTACACATGGGTGCAAGAACTATACATGGGTGACAGCATCAGCAATAGCAGATTTTTAATCTACATCCATGACTACCTTGTATAGCTAAAATGAAAAAAAACCGCTGGAGTGTCGCTCTAAGTGGATGGTAGAGGTGTTCAAATCTTCATGTGACAGTAAAAAAAAAAAAATGTAAAAAGTGAATACAAGTATATAAAACATGTAATTTGAAATATAAATAGCATAAACCAAAATATAGATGTACTACATATTTCCATGTGTGCAAAAAGTCAAACTATCAAAATATAATGTTTTTTATCTCTTACAGTTGACACCATAAAAAAACATATAGGGTGCAAAATTGAAGTTTTTTTTTTTTGTTACCTCACAAAGTAACAAAAAGTGATTAAAAAGTCATACATATCAGAAAATAGAACCAATCAAACTACAGCTCACTCTGCAAAATAGTGTCCTGACAGCTCTATCAACAACAAAAATATAAAGTGTGTGAGAATATGGTACCCATAGGCAAATTCTTTATTTCACAGTGTTGCACTGTAATCTGTGACTGTCCATGGAGTTTCCTACATTATTCTGACTGACCAAGTCACCCTTTGAGTGCCAAATCTCATTTCAATAATCATTTCATTTAAAATAGTTTTTTGTAAATAAATAAATAAAATACATACAGTGAACTGCCGCCACTTACTATTATATACAATGGGGGGAAAAAAAAGTATTTAGTCAGCCACCAATTGTGCAAGTTCTCCCACTTAAAAAGATGAGAGAGGCCTGTAATTGACATAGGTAGACCTCAACTATGAGAGACAAAATGAGAAAACATCTAGAAAATCACATTGTCCGTTTTCTTCAGAATTTATTTGCAAATTATGGTGGAAATTAAGTATTTGGTCACCTACAAACAAGCAAGATTTCTGACTCTCACATACCTGTAACTTCTTCTTTAAGAGGCTCCTCTGTCCTCCACTCATTACCTGTAGTAATGGCACCTGTTTGAAATTGTTATCAGTATAAAAGACACCTGTCCACAACCTCAAACAGTCACACTCCAAACTCCACTATGGTGAAGACCAAAGAGCTGTGGAAGGACACCAGAAACAAAATTGTAGACCTGCACCAGGCTGGGAAGACTGAATCTGCAATAGGCAAGCAGCTTGGTGTGAAGAAATCAACTGTGGGAGCAATAATTAGAAAATGGAAGACATACAAGACCACTGCTAATCTCCCTCGATCAGGGGCTCCATGCAAGATCTCACCACATGGGGTCAAAATGATCACAAGAACGGTGAGCAAAAATCCCAGAACCACATGGGGGGGGACTTAGTGAATGACCTGCAGAAAGCTGGGACTAACGTAACAAAGGCTACCGTCAGTAACACACTACGCCGCCAGGGACTCAGATCCTGCAGTGCCAGACGTGTCCCCCTGCTTAAGCCAGTACATATGCGGGCCCATCTGAAGTTTGCTAGAGAGCATTTGGATGTTCCAGAAGAGTATTGGGAGAATGTCATATGGTCAGATGAAACCAAAGTAGAACTGTTTGGTAGAAACACAACTTGTCATGTTTGGAGGAGAGTGAATGCTGAGTTGCCTCCAAAGAACACCATACCTACTGTGAAGCATGGCAACATCATGCTTTTGGGCTGTTTCTCTGCAAAGGGACCAGGACAACTGATCTGTGTACATGAAAGAATGAATGGGGCCATGTATCGTAAGATTTTGAGTGCAAACCTCTTTCCATCAGCAAGGGCATTGAAGATGAAACGTGGCTGGGTCTTTCAGCATGACAATGATCCCAAGCACACCGCCAGGGCAACGAAGGAGTGGCTTTGTAAGAAGCATTTCAAGGTCCTGGAGTGGCCTAGCCAGTCTCCAGATCTCAACCCCATAGAAAACCTTTGGAGGGAGTTGGAAGTCCGTGTTGCCCAGCGACAGCCCCAAAACATCACTGCTCTAGAGGAGATCTGCATGGAGGAATGGGCCAACATACCAGCAACAGTGTGTGCCAACCTTGTGAAGACTTACAGAAAACGTTTTAACCTCTGTCATTGCCAACAAAGGATATATAACAAAATATTGAAATGAACTTTTATTATTGACCAAATGCTTATTTTCCATCATAATTTGCAAATAAATTCTTTAAAAATTAGACAATGTGATTTCCAGGATTTGTTTTCTCATTTTGTCTCTCATAGTTGAGGTCTACCTATGATGTCAATTACAGGCCTCTCATCTTTTTAAGTGGGAGAACTTGCAAAATTGCTGGCTGACTAAATACTTTTTTTTCCCCCACTGTAAGCAGTGCAGTAAAATGACTGCAAACAGTCAGCGTAGGAGTCAGAGGAAATGCTTGTCTTACTGTCACCCCATTCACCATTGCAAGTAAGTATAAAAATGTAAGTGGCAACAGCAACCCTACGTCTAGTTTTGTCAGTGTCACCAATAGACACAAGGTTGTTGTTGTTCCTGTGAATGAGGATTACATTTTTAATTACTCACTCATCTCAGTCACAGCAGGATATGATATCTGACAGCAGTGATGTTAAGTAAAGGTTCTTTCTGTTCCTCCTCCTCTACTGTCACATCAGAGGAACAGAGTGTTGGGAGCGGTCATAGTAACAATTGCAGCCAATGTGCAGCCTCAACATAAAAAATAAACTGCCAGGGTTTGACCTAGGGCAAGTTCAGGTGGTGGTGGTGGCACTGGCAGACAAGTATTCAGCACTGTTGGTCATGGTGGCAGCAGCTACGTGCGGTCATCTTGGTTTGAAGGAAATTTTTTGTGTGAAGTACATATTTAGGAAATACATCTCTCCATACATGAAAAGGCATCTACAACTCATTTGGCAAAATAGAATTGGCAGTGGCAGTCAAAGCGAGCAAAACCATCCTACACTTTCTACCCTGATCTTCCTTGTAGGCAGGCTACATCCACACCTAGTACATGGTCATCATTACCATCATGATCACCATCTGCTTCTCCTCCTCCACCATTCCAATGATTCAGCAATTCAGGTTGAACCTATTCAAGTTGTCAGTGGTGCCGTCGCTGCTGTGCTACTTTGTAGATTCCACTGTGTTTTGCCAACTGATGGCATGCATTCAGCTTCAATGGAGGATCCCTAGTCACTATTATTTCTGTAAGAAAACTGTCCCTGCCTTATATTGCCATGTGTTGGAGAATGTAGACCTCTCCTTGGATAAATCAGTGTGGGGGAAGGTGCAAACCACCGTCGACACAAGGAGCAGCAGCTATAGGCAGGGACAGTGCTTGGTCCACTGAGTCAATGTTTTGAGCGGCATTGGCCACAGTTCAACAAGTCCAGGTGCTTGTACTTACACCACCCGGTTTGTGCAGGCTCAGCTCTAACATCAGGGCCCATCCACCTCCTATGGTTCCTTCTCACTGGAACACTTCCTGCCCCCAACTTCACTAGGGCAAGCTGTTACTTCTATTTCCCTTCCCTTGTTCTGTGGGTGTAAGGTGAATCGCTGCCATGCAGTTTTACAGCTAATGTGCCTGGATCACAGAAGCCACACAGCAGCGGATCGGATCCACTATATCCTGCAGCAAGTATCCCGCTGGCTGGTTCACCACCAACTATAATTGGGGGGTGTTGTCTGTGACAGTGGCATGAATATTGAGACTGCAGTTGGATAGAATAACATATTGTCCCTGCCTGGCACATGTGATAAATTTGGTGGTGAGCCACTTTATATACACATATAGTGGCTTAAAGGAGGTGTTTCTCATGGCCACAGAAGAGTCTGCTCATTTCAGCTGTTCTTATGTGGCTATGAACAGCCTGCTGAACTTACAGTTATAAAAAAAACCCTGCCCTTGCATTGCCTCAACTGCAACTTTCTGACTTAAATTCCACATTGCACATGCTGGAACATCTGTGTAAGCAGAAGGAGGTAAATGATTACTGCATGCATCAGACCTCAGGGACGATGTGTTATTTTGAAATGCGCCAGTCTGTCACTTTCATGTCCTCTAAGATCGAGAGTGATATATAGCACTGCAAATCTTATAGTTACTCTGTCCCTACATGAAGGTGTAACTGATAGCGGCTGTGTGACTTCCTACCTTCGTATCCAAGCAGTGGAGCAGACCGGACCGGCAGGAGCTCAGGTTAGATGGATTGAAACGTAGACATGGCGATATGAATCAACGTGGGTTTATTTGACCGAAGAACAGCGACAAGCGATGATGCAATACTGTAATGACTTAGGCAGTAGTGGTATTGATGCTGTCCTGTTGGTGTCTTTCCTGAGGCTAACTGCTGGTCAAAAACTGATGCCTTCATGAGTCCAAAGTGTTTGTAAGTCCAGTCATACAGCTAAGAACTAAAAATGGCTGCAGGAAGTGACATGGACCAAGGCTGCCTAAACCACGCCATGAGAGAAAAACTTTAAATAACAAGACCAGAGGCGTGTGGCATGCAAATTCTGGCCAGCAGATGGCAGCAACCAACAATGCATAGAAACAACATGAGAAGGAATTGGTACCCTGTTTCCCCGAAAATAAGACAGCGTCTTATATTAATTTTTGCTCCCAAAGATGTGCTGTGTCTTATTTTCAGGGGATGTCTTATTTTTTTTTCAATGAAGAAGAATTCACATTTATTGCTGAACAAAAAAATGAACATTTATTATATACGGTACTGTACAGTAGTTGTCATCACAAACCAGCATAACCAGACAAACTGTGAATCCTATCAAGAATTTCTTACAACTACCGTACCATTATTTTCATGTACAACAATTAACAGTATGGTACATTTACCAATATTTACGGTATGAATAGAAAATAAAATTTATTCAATGACAGTTATGTCATCATCTTCTAGGACATCATCATAACAATCCAAACCATTAATTTCCCTGCACACAGTATCATGTCCCATAGTGGCCCCTGCACACGGTATTATATCCCATAGTGGCCCCTGCACACAGTATTATATCCCATAGTGGCCCCTGCACACAGTATTATCCTCCATAGTGGCCCCTGCACACAGTATTATATCCCATAGTGGCCCCTGCACACAGTATTATATCCCATAGTGGCCCCCTGCACACAGTATTATATCCCATAGTGGCCCCTGCACAGACTATTATTCCCCATAGTGGCCCCTGCACTGAGTATTTTGCCCCATAGTGGCCCCTGCACACACTATTATATGTCCCATTGTGGACCACCCATGGACAATTATTATACTCTGGGGTCTTTTCAGACCCCAGAGTATAATGATCGGAGACCCAAGGGAGGATAGAAACATAAAAAAACAACGTTGCTTACCTGTTCCTCGCTCCGGTCCACTCCCTGCTACTTCGGCCTTCTTCAATGTTGGACCAGGCCGGCGTGACGTTATGCGGGCCGGCGTCGCGACGCAAAATGACGTCCGCTGACGTCTGCGACATCACCAAACAGGCCCAAAGCCTGGAGCAGCGTAGGAGAGATAAGTACATTGTTTTTTATGTTCCCTCACCTCCCCTGGGCCTCCGATTATTATACTCCGGGGTCTTTTCAAAGACCCCGGAGTATAATGATAGCAGTGATTGTGAGGTTCGGCCCACGGCCTCATACCGTATATACCGTATGTTCTCTTCGGGAATGCTGCGAAACAAAACGTCTCCTACGTCTTACTTTCGGGGGATGCCTTATATTGGGCAATTCTACGAAACCTCTTCTATGTCTTACTTTCGGGGGTGTCTTATTTTTGGGGAAACAGGGTAATACAGGAAAGTTAACTAACAAATAGGAGGAGAACAGCACAATAGTGTGCTGTATTCAGCCCTGCTTGTGCTGGTAGTTTCTACTACCGATATCACTGCACTGTATGCAGCCATAGAACAGATTACCCAACAAGACCCTGCTGATATTTCAACTTTTGATGAAAACTCAGGTACCCATTAAGCCCTTTGAGGAGGACGAAAAATATGTTAGCGGGGACAAGTGCACCATTAGTGATTTCATCCTTTTGATATATATCTTACAAGAAACACTTACACTCATAACAAGGGGTGGAAGAAGAGGAACAGCTTCTGTCTCTTGGTCACCTTTACACACTCTGGGGTGCCGCAAGAGGAACTAGAGGAAGATAAAGAACTGGGTTTGGGTCATGGTGGTGAAGGATCTGGGACTTCTAAACTGGAGAAGGAGGATGAAGACTTTTCATAGATACAAAGAAACACACACACACAGCAGCAGGAACAGGAAGCAACAGGGATGGGAGCCAAAACCAGGGTGAAACCAATAGTCGGCATGGAGGAGAGTAATGCGGGGGGGAATATAAAGACCCGGATCGGCCCATAAATTAAAGCACAATTTCTTAAAAGGGAATTTGTGTCTGTGGATGGACTGGGCAGTCTTAAAGGGGCCACAGCAGATGTCACAACCCTAACACAGGGTAGGAGGCTGACCCTTATGACCAACCATGGCAGTCCCCTAGGTCCATGCACACAAGTATGATAGTGTGCATGCTTCATTGCTTACATAGTGACAAGCATATTGTTAGGTTGAAGCAAAGGGTTGACTACTGAATTGCCATGCTTTCAGACCCTCACTGTAAAGCCAAAATGGGGAATTTTACCATGCCTACCAAAGGGAGGCAATATTGGCATATTATCAGGATAGGCTGTATATCCAGGTTGCCAAAGTTTTTCGGGAAACTACTGCCAGTGCAAGTTGCATGTCTACCCAGGAGGCCTCTGCCCAAATTCAGCTCTCCACCACTTCTGCCAGTTCTATAACTACAAATAACAGGAGGAAAATAAGCAGCATCACCAATGGCATAACCAGGAATGGCTGGGCCCCAAGTCGAACATTTAACATGGGCCCCCCCGAACCCACCCTCACAAACAGCATTCCTGCACACACTATTATGCCCCATAGTGGCCCCTGCACACACTATTATGCCCCATTGTGGACCACCCATGAACAATTATTATACTCTGGGTTCTTTTCAGACCCCAGAGTATAATGATTGGAGACCCAGGAGAGGATACAAACATAAAAAACAATGTTACTTACGTCTCCCTGGCTCCGGTGCACTCCCCGCTACTGTCGTCCCTCTCCAATGTTGGAGCAGACGTCACGTGAGCCAGGCTGGCATCGCGACACAGAATGACACAGGCCTGGCCCACGTGACATCTATAACCAAACAGGCCCGAAGACTGCCGGAGCGCAGGAAAGGTAAGTAACTTTTTTTTTTTTATGTTCCCTCACCTAACTTGGGCTTCCGATCATTATACTCTGGGGTCTGAGAAGACCCCAGAGTATAATGATAGTGTTTGTGGGGTTTGCGGCCTTACTTACCGATCCTCACTCCTGCTTGCAGCCGCCTCCGTAGCAGGGGAAGCGCAGGGACCCTAAAATTGTCCCTACAAAATGGGGTTACTTCTTGGGGAATTCCAGTTTACTGGCACCTCTGCAAAAACAACATGGTGTCCAGAAAGTCCCTCTAAATGTATACTCCAAAAGCTAAAAAAAAACAAAAAAAAAACTCCATCCCTTCTGAGCCCTGCTGTGTGCCCAAGCAGCAGTTTATACCCACATATATAATTTTTTTTGTCCCCGGGATAGCCCACTTAATAGTTTTAGGAGTGCATGTCTCTGATGCCACAAAGTGGCCGCAACGTATTAGGCACTGAAATTGGATATTTTTGGGAAGCATTTTTAGGCTCAAAATGATAATAACCCTTGATACATTCTTTTAGGGGTGTAGTCTCTAAAATGGGGTCACTTTTGAGAGGTTTCCATTGTATTGGTATTTTAGGGTATTTTATTTTAACCCCTTAAGGACCCAGCCCAAAAGTGTGTTAAGGACCAGGCCTCGTTTTTCAAAACTGACATGTGTCACTTTATTTATTTGGCAATAACTTTGAGACGTCTTAACTTACACAAGTGATTTTGAGATTGTTTTTTCGTGACACATTGTACTTCATGTTAGTGGTAAACACTAATGAATATTTTTGTATTTATTTATAAAAAGTAGGAAATTTGATGGAAATTTGGAAAAAAAAAAAAAAATCGCAATTTTCAAAATGTGAAATGCTCTGCTTTTCAGACAGATAGTCATACCATCCAAATACATTAATACATATTATCTAACATATCTCTGCTATATATCGGCATCATCTTTTAATTGTCCTGTACTTTATTTTGGATGTTAGAAGGCTTACAAGTGTAACAGCGATTTTGCAGATTTACAAGAAAATTTCCCAAACTAATTTTGTAGGGACCACTTCAGGTCTGAAGAGGATTATAAAGGCCTATATATTAGAAACCCCCATAAATCACCCATTTTCAAAACTGCACCCCTCAAATAATTCAAAATAGCATTTGGGAAGTTTGTTAACCCTTTAAGCATTTAACTGGAATTAAAACAATATGGAGGTGAAATTTAGACATTTAATTTTTTTCCACTAATTCCTTAATTTAGCCCTAAAATTAACACATTCACAAAGGGTTAAAGGACAAAATGCATCTCACAGTTTGTTATGCAATTTCTCCCGAGCACGGAAATACCCAACATGTGGGTGTAATCTGATGTTTGGGCGAATGGCAGCGCATGGAAGGGAAGAAGCGGCACTTGGCATCTGAAAAGCAGATTTTGCTCGAATAGTTTTCAGGTGCCATGTCTCATTTGCAGAGCCCCTAGAGTACCAATACAAAGGAAACCCCCAAAAAGTTACCCCATTTTGGAAACTACACCCCTCACAGAATTCATCAAGGGGTATTTTGAGCATTTTGACCTTACAGCCGTCTCACAGATTTTACTAACACTGGGATGTATAAATGAAAAATTACTAAAACGTCACTTTATCCCCAAAGTTTTCATTTTCACAAGGGGTTAAAGGAGAAAAAGCACCCCACAGTTTGAAAAACAATTGCTCCTGAACACGGCAATACCCCATATGTGGTCATAATCTGCTGTATGGGTACATGGCAGGGCTCAGAATGGAAAGAGCGCTATTTGGCTTTTGGAGGGCAGATTTTGCTGGAATAGTTTCCAGGTACCATGTTGCATTTGCAGAGCCCCCAAAGTACCAATACAGTGGAAAACCCCTAAAAGTGACCCCATTCTGGAAACTACACCCCTCACTGAACATATCAAGGGGTATAGTGAGCATCTCGACGCTACAGCTGTTTCACAGATTTTATTAACATTGGGACATTAAAATGAAAAATTACTTTTTTTTTCCCAGTAAACCGTCAATTTAGCCCCAAATTTTTCACTTTCACAAGAGGACAAAGGAGAAAAAGCACCCCAAAGTTCGTTACACAATTTCTCCTGAACACAGAAATGCTCCATATGTGGTTGTAATCTGCTGCATGGGTACACAGCAGGGCTCAAAATGGAAAGAGCACTATTTAGCTTTTGGAGGGCAGATTTTGTTGGAATAGTTTTCGGGTGCCATGTCGCATTTGCAGAACCCCTAAAGTATCAATACAATGCAAACCCACAAAAAGTGACCCCATTTTGGAAACTACACCCCTCATAGAATTTATCTAGCTGTATAGTGAGCATTTTGACCTCACAGCTGTTTCACAAATTTTATTGACTTTGGGATGTAAAAATGAAAAGTTACTTTTTTCCAATAAACTGTCCATTTAGCGACATATTTTTAATTTTTGCAAGTGTTTAAAGAAGAGAAAAAAACACTCCACAGTTTGTTACATAATTTCTTCTGAACACAGAAATGCTCCATATGTGATTATAATCTAATGTATGTGCACATGGTGGGGCTCAGAATGGAAGGAGCACTATTTGGCTTTTGGAGGGCAGATGTGGCTGGAATAGTTTTTGAGTGCCATGTCGCATTTGCAGAGCCCCTAAAGTACCAATACAATGGAAACCTCTCAAAAGTGAGCCCATTTTAGAAACTACACCCCTCAAGGAATGTATCAAGGGGTATTATCATTTTGAGCCTAAAAATGCTTCCCAAAAATTAATGTACAAAGTGAAAATTAAAGTTTTTAAAGAAATATCCAATTTCAGTGCCTAATACAGTACGTTGCGGCCACTTTGTGGCATCAGAGACATGAACTCCTAAAACTATTAAGTGGGCTATGCCAGGGACAAAAAAATTAAATATGTGGGTATAAACTGCTGCTTGGGCACACGGCAGGGCTCAGAAGGGAAGGCGCACTGTGTTTTTTTAGCTTTTGGAGTACAGATTTAGAAGGACTTTCTGGTCACCATGTTATTTTTGCAGAGCCCTGGAGGTGCCAGTAAATTGGAATTCCCCAAGAAGTGACCCCCATTTTGTAGGGGCAATTTTAGGGTCTCTGCAAATGTGACATGGCGTCCAAAAATCAACAATCTAAATATGCACTCCAAAAGCACATAGCGCTCCTTCACATCTGCACCAAAGTGTGCCCAAATGGCAGTTTATGCCCACATGTATGACACTGGTGTACCCAGGACAACATACTTAACAATGCCATATGTGGGTATTAACTACTGTTTGGGCACAGCCGGGCACAGAAGGGAAGGAGCGCTATTTTGGTTTTTGAAGCACAGTTTGCTTTTTGGACACCATGCCACTTTTGCAGAGCCCCTGAATTGCCAATAAAGTGGAATCCGCAGACATGTCACCCCATTTTGGAAACTACACCCTTCAAGGGATTTATCAAGTGGGGTAGCGAGCATTATTAACCCTTAAGTGTTGCATTCTTTTAATTTCCAAAAATGAATGTGCAGTTGATAATGAAAAGTTAAAAATGAAATTTTTTCCATAGATACACCATTTCAGTGCCCGATATGTTGTGCCTAGCTTATGTCTGCACAGACACACACTCCAAAAACTGTTGAGCGGGGATCCCAGGCACAACAGCTTTTGGAGCGTTCATCTCTGATACAAGCCGGGCACAACATATTACGCACTGAAATGACGTATTCTTGGAAAAATTGTCATTTGCACCTTTCACCATCAGCTGCGTATTCATTTATGGATAATAAATTATAGCAACACTTGGGGGTTAAAAATGCTCACTGTACCCCAAGATAAAATCCTTCAGGGGTGTAGTTTCCAAAATGATGTTACATGTCAGGGGATTCCACTGTACTGGCATTTCAGCTCTGCAAAAGTGTCATGGTGCCCAAAAACCAAACCGTCCGAGTCTGTGCTCCAAAAACCAAATAGTGCTCCTTCCCTTCTGTGCCCGGCTGTGCCCAAACAGCAGTTTATACCCACATATGACATTATGTACGTTATCCTGGGTACACTAGAGTCATACATGTGGGTATAAACTGCAGTTTGGGCACACAGTAAGACAAAGAAGGAAAGGAGCGCTATGTGGCTTTTGGAGCGCAGATTGAGATGTTTGGGATCTGGATGCCATGTCATGTTTGCAGATCCTCTAAAGTACCAGTAAAGTGGAATCCCCTAGGGAATGACCCCATTTTGAAAAGTGCACCCCTCAGTGAATTTATCAAGGGGAGTAGCGAGCATTAGTATCCCAGACGTGACTTCACAGCAGATGGGGAAAAGTGACTAGGTAAGCTGTGCGGAGTACATTGGGTACCTTTAATTCCCTACTATTTCCCCAGTAGCTCCTATTATTGGAGGGGTCACTTGTGGTTTATTATCCCTCGTAAACTCTAAATCTGGTTTGTACCCTAATATACGCTCGCACAGCTTATACATTCCCTTCCTGCCGCAGCCAGTTATGTTCTAATGATTTGGCGATTTTTGTCTTCACATTGTACGAGCTATATTTTCTTTATTTTTCTGGTGATGTAGCCATATGAGGGCTTGTTGTTTGCGGTATGAAATGTATTTTGTAATGACATCATTTTTAGGTGCTTACAACTTATTAAATAAATTTTAACTCTTTCTTGGTGGATTAAAAAAAACCCCATCAATTCTGGCATTGCGTTTTACCTTTTAAATTTTTCGCCATGCAGCGTAGAGCATAAGTAACATGTTACTTTTATTCTGCAGGTCGGTACGATTATGGCGATACCTCATTTATGTTGTTTTTTTATGCGATACTAATTTTGCAGAACAAAAACCCATTTGGTGACATAAATCAATTTTTTTTGCATCACCATCTTCTGAGATGCGTAGCATTTTTATTTTTCAGTTTACAGAGTTGGTTTAGGGCTCTTTTTTTGCGGGACAATCTATGATTTTTATTGGTACAGTTTTGGGTCACATATGACTTTTTGATCACTTTTTATGGCATATTTTGTAAGGTGAGATGGCGAAAACTCATTACTTCTGGCGTTTTTTTTTCTGTTTTTTTTTTCCCGACGTTCACCGTGTACATTAAATAGGGTTTCAGTTTTATTGTACAGGTTGTTACGGAAGCAGCGATACCAAATATGTATTGTATTTATAAATGTTTAGGTTTATTTTTTATATAATTCATTTTATATAAGAAAAGGGAATTTTTGGGGCTTTATTCTTTTATTAATTTTTTTCACATAATTTTTTTTTTTTTCACTTTTTTTTACTTTTTCATGTGTCCCATTAGGACACCTGACCCAGAGATGCTTTGATCTATGGCTCAGTACTATACAGTAGACTGCAAGACACAAGCATACATGTGTCTTGCAGTCTATACAGGAAGTCAGCGCTATGCAGACGCATAGCCTGACTTCCGGAGGTGCCAGCAGGATCAACCAGGTAGTGGGGTCGCCAGGCAGCCTGGGGTCACTAGGCAGACACTGAGCTGCAGATTATAGATATCGGCACCCCCCGATCTCGCCGCGGGGGGGTGCCGGGGGGCGGCAAGATGGTGGAACCTCTTGGATGCCGCGGAACTCAGTTCCGACAGGAGGTTATGGAGCAGGGTGTTAGCTGTCAGTTACAGCTAACACTCGGTTCCGACGCCGCCCGCTCAGATAGTGAGCGGCGGCTGACCTCGGGTGTAGTATTACGCCCTGCTGTGCGAAGTACCTAGTGCCCAGGACGTAATAGTACGTCCAAGGTCATTAAGGGGTTAAGGGTTTAATCTCATCTTGAAGCTGCTGCACCATAATATTTTCTTCCTTGGCACTTTCATGCACTCTAGTATGAGACATGCAGTCAGCAGGGACATATTCAATCATAGAACAGAGGTGCTTTAGAAAAACTAAGTCACTCTCATGCAACCCATTATCTTTACTTGCACTCCACAGACTCTGTTCCGGGTTTTGTGTCTCTCTGCCTTGAGACTGATGCACCAACACACCTGTTCACATCTTTTCTGCTTTCTTACAAACTGAAGTTTTCTTTTTTCTTGTCCATGGTTTAATAGAGTGGTTCAAGAGTACACAATATTTACCAGAAACAACTTTGTACTATCTCTTGTAGTCACGTGTATTTACCCGAACAGTTAATTTATGTGGCCCTACAACAACCAGCATTTTCTTCTGTCTTCCACAGAAAATACAGACATGGCACCATAACCTTTCACTGGACTTTCAATCTGATCAGCATCACTTTCACATAGACTGTTTGCAATATCCAGTTTCTACACACATTGCTTACTTTCTTGCCATCAGCAAGCACTTTACAGACTTCTGTGCCACAAAGTCCATCCCCTGGATTCCTCTTCCAGAGTTACTTTCACCAGTTTTGCACGCAATTTGGTATTTTGTAGTTTCACTCACCCCTTCCTGAGTTTCTGACTTGAAATCACAGATTTCTTTTTCAGCTGTAGGCCACAATGCACATTTAGCGATACTGCAATTTACCAAACACTTGTCTTCTAAGACTTGCGTGGATCTCTTTTTGCCTTCATCCGAAGCACCATATGTGACAACTGGGGGTAGTTTAGCTTCAAAGGTAGCAGCTTCCTGGACTTTACAGAGGTGTTTGTGGCGCTGGGTGCCAAATAAACAGCATATCAGATAATGGCAATCCAAAAGAAATGGCTTTATTCATCTAGTAAGTGATAACATAAAAAAACAGCCTAGCCCACACACAAACCTGACTAACTTCTAAAGGCAAGATGCTTTACTGAGGGTTTTTTTCTCAACAGTCTGGCTCACACTGAGCTTTAACCAAATTACTCTTGGAATCCAGTCCTCTTGGGACAGACCACCTGTCCGTCTCCAACTGGTCCAGAGACCTCATGCTCCCTGCAGGTCACCAGCAGCACTCTCTTCTGGAGTAAGGCCCCAGGTATGGGTGTGGTCAAGGTCCTTTTCAACCCTGTTTTTGGGTCACTCTCCAGTGCCCTCTAGGTTCACACTCTCACACTATATATATGTTGTTGTAGAGGTGGTTACTGACATAGTAAACATACCTTTTATGTGCAAAAGTACAATCTTGCTGCCAAGAAAATCAACTTTAGATTCATATGCAAAAGAGCAATTCAGAGCTCTTGAAGTGTGGCTGCGTCACCTGAAGCACCAGTTTTGGGTGCTCAGGCATACGGGGTCACACCTTGGGTGCATCAAACAGCTTATTTGAGTATAGATTAAGGATAAGGCCCCACGTAGAGAAGCGGTGGAGACAAAATGCGTTTTTTTCCGCAGCATTTTTCATTGCATTTTCACAGAGTTTTCCTCTGCGGACTTTTTGCCCCTATTATACCTACATGGAAAACACCAGAGTTTCCGCAGGTATAATTGACATGCTGCAATTTTGAAAAACGCGGGCAGTTTTTGAAAACACAGCTTTTCCTCTGTGGATTTTTTTTTCTGCAACGTATTGAGGGGATTAGCCAGAATTCCATCCACTTTGCAGGTACTGTAAAACGCATCATTTTCACAACGTGGGGCTTCAGCCTAAAAGATGAACTTCAGCAAGATTGTACGTTTAAACAAAAATATATTTTCACTGTGCCTCTAACAGACCCTACAACAGCATAAAAGTAGTTTGGAAGCAATTGTGGAGGTAGTAGACTAGCTTTAAACATGACACTATCATAGAATAACATATTTCAAATAAGTCATTTGGCAAACTTCAATATTCTAGGGTTGGCCAGTCATTTGTAAGTGCTGTTATTGTGCAGTTAATTTATCTAAAGTCATCCATGGGGCGTACACAGCTCTGCCAAACAGATATGAGTGATAAAACTTGCTGCTTGTAACCACCACTAGAGGAAGCTCAGTGTTTAGGAATTTATACAGCCACCGCTGAACACATTGGAACCTGTGGAAATCTCCTTACACTTTGCTCCATTTAGAGGCAGTTGTAGAAAAATGCAGTTGGTCAGTGTTGGGTTTAGGAGTTCAGCATCAGAACCCATTTCCTACACAGACACCAGAGCAGCTGTGGTCTGTCTACATCATAGGTGTCAAACTCTGGCCTGCGGGCCAGTTCTGGCCCACAGCATCATTATATTTGAACCAGAGAACATACCAAATGTATACTAGACTGTCTAGTAGAATAGATCAGAGTGTAGCAAACTGTATTAAGCATTGCTTGTTCTAGAGTCTATATTTAAGCAAAACTTAAAGGGGTATTCCCACGTACATAACCATTTTTAAATTTGTGGATAATTAAAAGTTAAACATTTTTGCAAATATAAGTAATTAAACTTTTTGCAGAGTTTTAAAGATTTTCTCTAAATATCTTATGGTCACGAGTTGTTGTCTTGTCAGTGGATATGACCATTCATGCAGGAACTTTCTAAGGTCAGAAAATTAGCCATGATTTGCCTTATTGTGGCCTGGGTATCTGATACATGTAGCGTCCCTGCCTGATAAACTAGCTACAATAAGAAAATCATGGCTGGGTTCCTGACAAGTTCCAGACCATAGAAAGTTTCTGCATACGTGGTCGTATCCATTGGCAACCGATCAAGACAACAGGCTGTCACCACTAACATAGTTTTTTGGTGAAGAATCAACAACAAGTGGGACACAATCGTGAAGTAGAACGAAATTTATTGGATATTTTAAACTTTTGTAAAAAATAAAAAACTGAAAAGTGGGGAGTGCCAAATTATTCGGCCCCCTTAAGTTAATACTTTGTAGCGCCACCTTTTGCAAGCTGCAAGTCGCTTGTGGCATGTCTCTATCAGTTTTGCACATCGAGAGACTGAAATTCTTGCCCATTCTTCCTTGGAAAACAGCTCGAGCTCAGTGAGGTTGGATGGAGAGCGTTTGTGAACAGCAGTTTTCAGCTCTTTCCACAGATTCTCGATTGGAATCAGGTCTGGACTTTGACTTGGTCATTCTAACACCTGGATATGTTTATTTGTGAACCATTCCATTGTAGATTTTGCTTTATGTTTGGGATCATTGTCTTGTTGGAAGATAAATCTCCGTCCCAGTCTCAGGTCTTTTGCAGACTCCAGAATGGTCCTGTATTTGGCTCCATCCATCTTCTCATCAATTTTAACCATCTTCCCTGTCCCTGCTGAAGAAAAGCAGGCCCAAACCATGATGCTGCCACCACCATGTTTGACAGTGGGGATGGTGTGTTCAGGGTGATGAGCTGTGTTGCTTTTACACCAAACATATCGTTTTGCATTGTGGCCAAAAAGTTAGATTTTGGTTTCATCTGACCAGAGCACCTTCTTTCACATGTTTGGTGTGTCTCCCAGGTGGCTTGTGGCAAACTTTAAACGAGACTTTTTATGGATATCTTTGAGAAATGGCTTTCTTCTTGCCACTCTTCCATAAAGGCCAGATTTGTGCAGTGTACGACTGATTGTTGTCCAATGGACAGACTCTCCCACCTCAGATGTAGATCTCTGCAGTTCATCCAGAGTGATCACGGGCCTCTTGGCTGCATCTCTGATCAGTCTTCTCCTTGTTTGAGATGAAAGTTTAGAGGGACGGCCGGGTCTTGGTAGATTTGCAGTGGTCTGATACTCCTTCCATTTCAATATGATCGCTTGCACAGTGCTCCTTGGGATGTTTAAAGTTTGGGAAATCTTTTTGTATCCAAATCCGGCTTTAAACTTCTCCACAACAGTATCACGGACCTGCCTGGTGTGTTCCTTGGTCTTCATGATGTTCTCTGCACTTTAAACAGAACCCTGAAACTATCACAGAGCAGGTGCATTTATACGGAGACTTGATTACACACAGGTGGATTATATTTATCATCATCAGTCATTTAGGACAACATTGGATCATTCAGAGATACTCACTGAACTTCTGGAGTGAGTTTGCTGCACTGAAAGTAAAGGGGCCGAATAATATTGCACGCCCCACTTTTCAGTTTTTATTTTTTACAAAAGTTTAAAATAACCAATAAATTTTGTTCCACTTCACAATTGTGTCCCGCTTGTTGTTGATTCTTCACCAAAAAATTAAAATTTTATATCCTTATATTTGAAGCCTGAAATGTGGCAAAAGGTTGAAAAGTTCAAGGGGGCCGAATACTTTCGCAAGGCACTGTACTTATATTCAGGGTCAGACTGGCCCACCAGGGAACCAGTGAATCCACCGGTGGGCCCCGTGCCCCGACTATTAGTCCTCATGTTGCCAATGCAGATGCATTGGTCAGGGGCCCAATTGGGATCCTGACCATCCCGATCGGGCCCCTGATCAGTGGCTTAATGATCGCGGTCGCAGGGGGTGCGACCGCGAGCGGACCCGGCAGGGTACGGGGCCCGTGGCCAGCTGTAGATGGCCGGGCACCTGACCACTATGATAGTGGTCGGGGAAAGCCTGATTCCCCGACCGCTATACATACTGTTATTGGAAAGGAGCCCTGGCATATTGCAGACCCCTTTTCAATAGATGGCAGCCCAGGGGAGGTGACTGAAAATAATAAATACATATTCTCACCTCTCCTGGGCACAGCGTTCTCTCCGGCGCTCTTCCGTCATGTGACTAAGGACTGTGATTAGGCCCCAGCGATCACATGGGGCACGGCCGTGTAATGACATCAGTGCGCCCCCACGTGACCGCTGAGGACCAATCACAGGCCTCGGCAGCGACGTCGGAAGAGGGCCTGAAGATGCTGAACACGGCAGGATGGAGCGAGGATGCCAAGGAAAAATAAGGCAAGGTGAATATGAATGTTTGTTATTTTTAATCACCTTCCCTGGGCCTCCGATTATTATACTCTGGGGTCTGAGGAGACCCCAGAGTATAATAATAGTACCAAAGCGGAGGGGGGCTGTTGGGAGCATATAATACTGTGTGGGGGCCACTGTGGGCATATAATACTGGGTGGGGGACACTGTAGAGCATATAATACTGGGTGGGGGCCACTGTGGAGCATATAATACTGGGTGGGGCCCACTGTGGGGAGCATATACTATTGACCCCCCAAGTCTTTCAGTTTCACTGACCACTCTGATAACTACAACTCCCAGCAGCTGCAGATTCTCTGGGTCTGTTGAGAGTTGTAATCCCCCCCCCCCCATATGGGCATACAGTGGCCCCTTCACTGGTACCTTATATTGTATGGGGACCATTGATGGGGCCATTATATTGTGGGGGGGGGGGCAGTGATGGATGCCAATAGCCTGGGGTACATTAAAGGGGTTGTGCAGGATAACATTTATGTTTTTTTTTAATTATGCCGGGGCATGCGAAAAAAAACTAAACAAAAAAACCCCCAAACTTTCTCTCCTGTCCCCAGTGTCTCCCAGCACATGACCCCTGAGGCCAGTCAGCGGCCTAAGGGAAGGGACCTGGGACGTCACAGCCAGTGAGGACTTCCAGCAAAAAGAAGACAGCGGAGCTGTGGGACCAGACCGTGCTGGGAGGACACCGGGGACAGGTGAGTATGTTTACTATGTTTTGGGGGGTTTTTTTTTGGGGGGGGGGGGATAGGGGGGGTTCATCTCCCCCAGACTAATTATAAAAAAGAAAAAAAATTATACTGAACAACCTCTTTAAAGTGTGGCGCATTAAGGGGGGCCCTGGGGGTATATTAAAGGTGTTGTCCAGGCATAATTTGTTATGGTTTATCCTCAGGATAGGCTATAAATACCTGATCTGTAGGGGGCCAGCCTGTACGGAGCCAATTCTGATGCCTGTCCTGTACACAATACAGGGCCAGAAGCAGAAAGCTCTATCCACTGTGTATTAGCCGGGCACCTTCACTGCATCTCAGCAATTATTGAAGTCAGTAGCAGCTGAGTTGCAGTGAAGGTGTCTGACTGCTATACAGCAGATGGAACTTTCTGCTTCCGGCCCTGTGTTGTGTACAGAACGGGCTCCGGAAGTGGCTCCATACAGCTGATGGGGCCATGTGTCAGCCCCCTACCGATCAGGTATTTATGGCCTATCCTGAGCATAGGCCATAAAAAAGATTAACCCTGGACAACCCCTTTAATATGCATCATGAAATTTAAGGTCCCTCCCCCCACAGGATGCTAGCCCCCCCATTACTGCTCCCACACAATATAATGGCCCATTCACTGTTTCCTATACAGTATGGGGGACCAGTGAAGAGGCCCCTGTAGGGGGGGACCAGGTAAGTGACCATAGAAAAAAATAGAAAAATTTGGCCCTGACAACCCCTTAAAAGAGGTTGTCCATAACTTGGAGCGACCGGTGTGGCGGCCGCCAGAGAGGTGTAAAAATAAGAAAATTTAAAAAAAAAAAAGCATATTCACCTGTCCCCAGCACCCCGTTGTCTCCTGCCTGTGTCTGTTCGGTCTCATGGCGGCACCTCATTTCTGAAAATCCTGTACCTAATTGGTCTTAGCAGTCACATGAGGTGCAGGACTCCCAGCAAGGAGTCGCCGGCATAAGACTAAATGGAAACTGGCAGCGAGCAGCGGAGCACCGGGGACAGGTGAGTATGCTTTTTAATTTATTTATTTTTTACTTTACACCTCCCGCCAGCCACATGGGTTGCTCCAATTCCTTCGGGGCAACTGTGAGAGTCAGACACACTTGTTTGAGCTCCTGAGTCCAGAGGCTTAAGAGGCTTTTTTGGATACTTGGAGACCGATTATTGGGTGTGGTTTTCGGTCTTTTGTGTGATACATACCGTAGCTCCGACTCCCTTCCCCGTGCGGAGGGGAGCCTTATCATGGAGCGTGGAGCTCCTGCCCCCCGGACCTTACAGGCGGGGGGCAGGAGAATGTCTGCCGACACAGCACCAGCAGAGCAGGGCAGGCGGAGGTCGCTGAGGCAGCAAGCCTCAATGAGAATGGCGACCGGGACAACAGCATTGGGAGCAGCATCAGGAGCAGCAGCAGCGACATTGGCGGCTGCAGCATCAGGAACAGCATCGGGAGCAGCGACGTCCGTAGAGCGGGCGATGCCGGCAGGAGTAGCGGTGGCGACAGGGGTGTCAGCAGTCTCGGCAGGTGGATCCGTGAAAACGGCAACATCAGCCACGGCGGTAACATCAGCGGCAGTGGCGGGTGAAGCCGGTCCGAAGGGGGCTATGGCCGCAGGATATGCGGTTCCCTCTGGAAGGGTCCCTGCAAGCAGTAGAAAAAACACAAGCTTACCGTCATCGCTGCCGCAATCACCCGCAGGATGGGGCATCAGGAAGGCTGGAGAGGAAGTCGCCATTTACAGCCGGAGGATCGAGGCGGTCCTGGAGGAATATGACCGAGCCCGGAGGTCCCTGTTCGCAATGAGTGGGGAGCTTCAGAGTGCTCGCGCCCGTAGCGACAGGGCCTCAAGGAAGGACCGCCCGGTTTTCAGTAAGCAGGTAAGGAGCCTGAAAAAACAAATAAAGGCCCTGGAAGCCAGGTGCACGGAGATTCTGGAGGGCGCGGGGCCGTTCAGAGAGAAGCTGCTGAACGATGACCGCTTCTTCCGCAAACAGCAGGAGCGGTTGTTGAAGGATGGCCCCGCGTCCTCAGACAGCTCGGGAGAGGACGACTATTGTGAGTCAGACCTGGAGTCAGATGACAGCATGGCGGTACAGTATAGTCGAGTAGCCATCCCTAGTAGCAGCAGCCTGATACCCACATATACACAGGCATCAGCGCCGGCAGTGAAACTGGAAGTCAGAATGACAAGACAGGAAGTCAGAATGACAGGACAGGAAGTGACGCAATCTCCCACACTCCCAGAGAACCAACCACTGCCCGAGACGGAGGAGGAGGAGGGTGGAGCCTCGGGAGAAGGCGGGAAGCTGATGAGGCAAATCTGCCAATTGGAGTCCCCGTCCAGAATGGACCAATTAGCATTCAGCTTGTCAGATTTGGACGGGGAGGAGGAGGGAAAAGGAACCAAGACCAGGAAGAAGGCAAGGAAGGAAAAAAAAAAGAGTAATAGAGACATTTAAATTTGTCAGGTCGTTGCCTGGGGAGCATCGTGCCGGGACCTCAGCCCAGGTTGCGATGCCTCCAGGAGAGAAAAGGGAGGCGCAGGCACCTCGGGTCACGCCAAGTGGCGGGGTGCCCGGGGTGCCAGCAGTCAAAATGGCGCCTGATAGTACCTTTCAGGTGGTGGCGGACAAGGAGCTCATGGTTGCAGACAAGGCGCTCATAGTTGCGGACAAGGGCAAAGGCAAAGAAGCCCCCCCCTGCGGAGGGGAGTGGCGTAGGGAAACCTCCCTCCCTGGTAGGAGGTTTTAAAATATCGATGGCTTCCCCCAGAGTAAGGTGTAGGAAAGGGGGAGTGGCAGGTGGGCGTGGCTCATCCTCCTCCAGTGCTGATGAAGCCGGTGATGCGGAGGTCACTTCCGGGGCTAAGGGGGCGTGTCCTCCTACAACATCAGATGCCGGGGTGACTGTGGATGCGGAGGCCGAGGTAAAAGCGGGGAAGCCATCAGCGAGTGGTGCAGCCGGCCCCGCTGTAAGAAGGAAGACTGCAGTTGTGAATGATGGAGGAGTGGAGAAGCTAGTTAAGCAGACCGGTAAGGTAAAGGGGAAAGCGGGTGGGACAAAAGGGGTAATTAGTAGTATTCCTGAAGAAGGTGGTGTAGTATGCATGGGGGTCCAAGAGCCTGTAGTCGGGGAGGCTGCGGGAGGAGGGGCTGTTACCATTGCTGCTAAAAAAAGTGTTTCTACTGCTGGTAATATTTCAGTTGTGGCCCCTGTTGTTTCTGGTATTTCTGCTGTTGTCCCTGCTGTTGTCCCTGCTGTTGTTTCTGCTGCTGTTCCTGATGCTGTTCCTGATGCTGTCGTTGCTCCTGTTGTTACTCCTGTCACTGCTCCTGATATTGTTGCTCCTGTTGTCCTCTCTGCCGCTGTTCCTTCTGCTGCAGTTGGAGTGACCCGGTCCGCGGCGGCTATGCCAGGGCGGACTGTTGCCGCCTCTGGTGCTCCGGTTGCCGTGGCTGGGCTAAGTAGTTCTGCGGGGGGTCCCTGGGAGTGGCGCTGGTACTCCGGCAGCGGAGGTTGCTGCGGCCTCCGGGCCCCCACGCTCCTATGCCAGCGTCGCTTCTGGGGCCCCTGGGGGTGCATCATGTCTTCCGCCCGGCTCCAGGGACGGCGATTTGCAACGGCAGCTCCTGGAGGCTTTACGGGCGGGCCAGTCCACAATGACCATAGATGGGCAGTCGAGAGACCTTAGGTTCTGGATCGAGCGTTTTGGCCTAGGGAAGTTCCGAGAGGAAGGAGGGGAGACCAGATGGACTCTCCCTACACCCGGGCGTAGGGGGCCGACACGGAGGAACGTGGCCCGTCTCGTGTGGGGGGGAGCCGGCCCTTGTCCCCAGAGGAGGGGGGTCGTGGAACTCCTACTCGGGATGGGTTTCAGGGCAAGCGACATCTTTGCCCTGATTCATCCTGTCGGCTCCTCGGAGTTTGACATCAGCTTTGTTACCCCGGAGGGCTTAGAAACCTTCTGGGGAAACTATAGGCTGGTGAAGGACGAGCCCGCCTGGCGTGACTTTATGGTGTGGGCGGTGTCACGCCAGGATAACATTAAGAAAGTGACCGTTTTAACTCGTAACGAGTCACTTTCTTATATGGACATCATGACCTGGCTGAACAGGTTTGGGGAGGTCAAGGACTTCCCAAAGAAAAATCTCGACGAGTTCGGGATATGGTCGGGGGCCTGGACCTTCATGGTCAAATTGCGACACGAGGATAACTCGGTGATGCATATCCCGTCCTCAACCTTCCTTGGGAAAGACAGGATCCTTGTCTTCTACCAGGGGCAGCCAAAACTCTGTCACAGGTGCGGTGACCCCTCACACTTGAGCGCCTCCTGCCGTGTGCAGAAGTGCGCCATGTGTGGGGAGGTGGGCCATCTCGCGGCGACCTGTGGCAGGGTGCGTTGCCACCTGTGTGGTGTCCTTGGGCACCCGATCGGGGCGTGTCCACGGTCTTTCGCCAACACCACCCTTCGGCAAGCGGGAGCAGTTGAGGAGGCTGTCCCTGCTGCGGAGGGGGTGAGTGGGGGAGGAGAGACTAGTCTGCCAAGGCAAAGGGAGAAGGCCCAGCCACCATCAAGGGCAAGGAGGCGCGAGAGGAGGAGGGAGCAGAGGGAGGGAGTTATGTGCCTTCCTTCTGCCCCTGGCTCTGCTGGGCCGGATCCTGATGCCGAGTTAGCAGTGGGCATGACCCTGGTTGAGGAGATGAGGAGACTGCAGAGGGAGGAAGAGGCTGACCAGTCGTCTTCTTCTCAGTACGTCAGTGCTGGGGAGGGAGAGACGGTCAAGCGGAGAAAGTCACCGAGTAAAGTGAGGGCAAAAACATCTGCCCCCCCCCCCCGACGAAGGAACGCAGACTCGACGGCCCTCTAGTGGTAGGTCCCAACCGGTACCAATCCCTCTGTGAGGATGCGTCGGCCTCAGGGGAGGCTTCAGAGGGAGAGGTGGAGCCGTCAGGGGCTGCTGAGTCTCCCTCCGGGAGTGGCCCCCTGCCCTCTAGGGGGGAGGCTGGCCTGGAGCCTGGAGGAGGAGATGATGCACCCAGGGCCGAAGCTGCTACTGTCTCTGCAACCACTGTAACTCCTCAGGGAGAAGTTGCGGGGGAGGTCCATCCCTCCTCTGGCCAAACCGCACCGGGGGAGGTGATGGACCAATCCCAATGTAAGAAGAGGACCCGCAAGACGAGGAGAAGTCGCGGGTCCTCTTCAGACTCATCTAGGGGTGGTGGTGATAGGAGGAAAGGGGGTGGGAAGCTGAAGGTCATTGAGCTCAATCGGTCTTAATGGCAGTCCCCTCTCCACTGACGCTGGCCACCATTAATGTGGCCAGCATTAAGTCTGATACGGCTAGGTTTGCAGCCTTTGATTTTCTTGGCCGGGTTGAAGCTGACATTTTGTTTTTGCAGGAGACCAGGCTCTGTACTCTATCAGAGATAAACAGAGCAAGGAGGGAGTGGCGCAGGGGGCCCTCCTACTGGTCTCTTGCGGCTGAGCCGTATAGTGGAGTGGCGGTGCTTTTTACCGCAGAGGTGAAATGCCAGCGACTGATCGAGCTCGAAATGGGAAGGTGCCTAGTCTTAGACGTCTTCATGAAGGGGCAAAGCCTGCGCCTCATTAACATCTACGGTCCCCAGACAAAGTGGGACCGTAAAAGCCTCTTTATGAAGATTAAGCCTTTTCTTTTTACGGGCAAACAAGTCATCTTTGGTGGGGATTTTAATACCATAACTAGACCCCAAGACCGAGGAGGTACCAGAGATAGACTGCCCTATGATGGCGCCGCGTTAAATAGAATAGTGAGTGAAGCTCGCCTGGAGGATATCCACATCAGGCATTCCCCAGGTCACCGTGGGTTCACCTTTCAGAGAGGTAGTGTTAGGTCTAGGATAGATAGGTTTTTTTTTGAAGGAGAATTCCGTCACCACCCCTGTGTCCGTGGTGGAGGTGGAGTTCTCTGATCACTGTCTAATTTTGTTTTCTTTGAATATTTCAGAGACCCTCCGGAGAGGAAGAGGTTTGTGGAGGCTGAATTCGTCACTCCTTGAGGAGGCAGCTGTAAGACAAGCCTTTGAGGAGTTTCTTCAGGATCAGGTACTATTACTGGGTCTTGAGGGTACTAGGTCAGAGTGGTGGGAGATATTCAAAAAAAGGGTGGCGGGATTGTTCCGCCGGCTCTCAAGCCTCAGGTCACTGGACATGTACCGCATGTACACTGCACTGAGGAAGAGACTTGGACATCTGGTCTCGACCGGAGGTAGCCAGGAGGATATCTCCGGTGTGAAGGCTTTGCTCAAAAGGTGTCAGTACGATAGGCACGCATCTTTGGTTCTTGAGAGGGATTTCGGGAAATACCGCTCGCCCGACCCCTACAGGAACTGTAAGATGTCAGTGACTTGTAAGACAGTAACAGGCCTGGTTGACAGTACAGGATCCCTGACAAGATCCAGGTCAGGGATCTTGGAGGTCGTCAGGTCCTTCTACTCGAACCTTTTGGCAAAGAAGGAACTGAATCGGGATCGGATTTCAGGTTTCTTGGCTGAAGCCATTCCTGAGTCAGCAGAAGACCCTTCTCTTGGTGTTTTGATAGAACCTATAAGGGAAGAGGAAGTCGTCAGGGCTATTGAGGGTCTTGCCCTCAAGAAGTCACCTGGCCCAGATGGCTTAACATCTGAGTTCTATCGGACCTTTAAAGGAGCTTTGGCTCCCCTCTTGACTGACGTGCTTAATGAGTGTCTATCCTCGGGCACTCTGCCGAAGTCAATGAGGAGGTCCGCCCTTATAGTTCTGTCAAAGGGTAAGGATCCGAGCCATATTGAGAACTGGCGGCCCATAGCACTTCTCAATACGGACCGAAAGATTCTGGCGAAGGTACTTTTCGACCGGCTGGTACAGTTTGCGCCCCGCTCCTCTCGCCGGCTCAGCACTGCTCTGTTCCCGGTCGTAGCACCTTAAGTGCGGTCCTGAGTGTCAGGGAGGCTGTGGAGCAGAGTAGGGCAGGTCGGTGGAAGGGGTACTTGCTGTCCCTAGATCAGTCTAAGGCTTTTGACAGGGTGAATCATGAGTATTTGTGGTCAACTCTCTCGAGGTATGGCCTGCCTGGGGGGTTCATTCAGTGGCTGCAGACCTTATACGCTGGGGCTGAGTCTTTCCCGTTTGTGAATGGTTGGGTTGGTCGTCCTTTTGAGGTGGGGTCGGGCGTCCGACAGGGATGTCCCTTGAGCCCGCTACTGTATGTGTTCGCCATTGATCCCCTGATTAGGCGGATTAATGGTGGGCCGGTGGCGGGAGTCAGGATGGACCTGGAGGGCACCGGCTCCCCTTTGAGGACAGTAGCCTACGCGGATGATGTCACCGTTCTTGTCTCGTCACGGGAGGAGCTTGAATGGGTGATGTCTGAAGTGGACAGTTACTCGGAGGCTTCCGGATCAGCTGTAAACAGGAATAAGTGTGGAAGCCTCTGGCTGGGAGGGGGGAGAGCCTGTTTTTTCTCTCCCGGACACCCTCCCAGAACCCCAGGGGTCTGTAAAGATCTTAGGCATCCATTTTGGCCAGGGTGATTACCCACTCCAAAATGGGGAAGGTAGACTTAAGGATGTCGCCCAGAGAGTTGATTGCTGGAAGGGTTGGTCTTTGACCCTGAGAGAAAGGGTTCACCTTGCCAAAGCCTTCCTGCTCCCATTGGTGATCTATCTAGGTAGCGTCTGTGCCTTGCCAGAGTCTTGTTGGAGTAGGATCTGTTGCCTGTTCTTCCAATTGTTATGGGGGAACAGGCTCAACCTAATCAAGAGGGAGGTTACATACCGCACAAGGAGGCTAGGGGGGTTAAATATGGTTAACCCCGTGGTGTTCTTAATGAACACCTTTCTTAAGATCAATCTACCAAACCTCTCCTCCGAGGGGGCTCCTTCGTGGGTAGCCTCCTGCCAGGGGTGGTTTCGGCCCTTCTTCCAGAAATGGGAGTCAGGAGGGCAAGTGAAAGATCTTCGTGCACCCCATGGATATCTCCCGGCCTATGCTTCCCTGGTCTTGAAAGTGATTCGTCGGTGGGGTCTGGGGGCGTGGGAGATCAGGACTCAGTCAAGACGTTTTCTTGATGACAAAGTCCTGTTGACCCGCTTCCAGAAGCCTCTGGCGCTCAAAGATTGCCCAGGAGAAACCTTAGAGGGAGGGTTGCGTTTTCTTAACTCCAAAAGGTTTCCTCAGAAGTTTTGGGATCTGACCTGGCGCTGCCTCCTAGGTAAGTTATATGTGAGGGGGAACTTGAAGTACCGGAACTCCGACGAGCGAGGCTGCCCTCGGGAGGAGTGTGGCAACCTGCTGGAAAGCATGGAGCACTTCCTGCTTCAGTGCCCCTTCAATATAAGGGTTTGCAAATTGGTGGGGACCTCCACCGGTTGGCTGCGGCTGGCTGGCCTTTCCTATGCCGAGTGGGCCTATGGGGCATTCAAACACCCGCAGGTAGGGACTGCCAGACACTTTTTATAGTTAGTGCAGTGGTCAGGTTCCACTTGTGGTCATCCCGGTGTCTAGTATCGACGCGAGGCAAAATCCTCCCGGAGGTGGAGGTGGTTAAAAACATCATGGTGGACCTGGTGAGGGTGCGCTCTCGGGAGTATGAGGGGCTGGGTGCAGAGAGGGCTGGTACCCTCTGGAGGGGGTTCACCTTTTCTGTTCCCTGAGGGTTAGAATAAGAGATTCAAAGTAGGTGAGTTAGGTTAGGGCCAGATAGGGACAGGTAGGGCAAGGTTGGCACGAGGGGTGGGTTTTATTATTTTCTGATAGGGAGGGACAGGTAGGGACAGGGTAGGGACAGAATGATAGATAGGGACATAGTGGTAGGGCGAGTAGACAGGGACAGGCCTCCTGTGCTCTCTTCCTGGTGGAGGGCTGGCGTGTCACCGCATAGTCATTTTTGTTTTGGAAAAACGGATAGAAGGGTAAGAGGCTTGAGGATAACCGACCCTAGGCCCATGGGAGGTTCATGGGAGGGAGGGTAATCTTAACAGGTTATGTAGGATGGTGGGTTATGTAGGATGGTGGGTTTTGTTGTTTGTCTGGTATTGGTTATTTGTCTGGTACTTGTTGTTTGTTGTTGTTGTCGTTTGTCATGTGTTGTGTCCGTTTTCCCATTTTCCATTTTTCCATATCCCATATTCATTTCCCATTTCCATTTCCATTTTTCATATCCATTTCCATATCCCATATTCATTTTCCATATTCCATTTCATAATCCCATTTGTTTGTTAGTAGTTAAGGTTTTTTTTTAGGGGGGTAGGTTGTTTGGGAGGGGGGTTTCTTTTTGGGGGTGGAGGGTTTGGTTTATAGGTTTTCGTGTGCCCGGCCTGGCTCTGGACTATGCGGACATGAGAGGACATGAGGCGGAGAGCCAGGTCGGGGTTTCAGGGGCTCGGTGGTGGGTGGTGCCAGCACCAGGACTATGCGGACATGGGAGGACATGGGGTGTGGTGCTGGCCGGGTGTGGTGAAGGGAAAAAAAAATAAAAAATAAAAAAATTTCATAGTAAGTTTCAGTTGGGGTTTATTAGTGTTATATGTTTTCGTTATATGTTTCATTGTATATCGCTCATTTTGTTTTTTCTTTGTTTTTAGGATAGCTAGAGTTTTGACTGACGGATGGCTGAAGAAGAATGAAAGGCGGAGTGAAAGGCAGAATGAAAGGCGGAGTGAAAGGCGGAATGAAAGACAGAATGGATGGGGGCTGGTTTGCGCATGTTTTTGGGTTTTTAATTTTGTCTTGACGTTTTCTTGTTTTGTTTTTGTTTTGATGTTATTTATGCTATGTTTTGGATTTATGTATTGTCTCTGTTTATGGTTTTTGTATGGTATTTTTCGTATGTGACAGTGTTTGTGAACTTTTTCTACTTTTATAATAAAATAGTTCCAATTCCTTCGACAACCTCTTTAAAGGATTTATCCATCTTCCTAATATTGATGTCCTGTCCTTAGTATAGGCCATCAATATTACATCTAGGATGATACAACAGCCAGGACCTCTGCAGATCAGCTTTTCCAGGACAGTGCGGCTACAAGTAAAGGTAACAATTCTAGGAGCCACGCTGTTCACTTGCCATACAAGGTGTAGCAGTAGGTTTAGGTAGTGCAGTGGTGCACATAGTATAATGGGTGAGCAGCATGGCTCCCGACATGTTGTTATTACCTTTAGCCGCCCTGTCTCGGTACCGCTGATCTGCAGGGGTCCTGATGGTGGGCCCCTAGAAACAATTCCACTGGTGGGCCCTAGACATCCCAGTCCGACACTGATTAGGACTCATCAGGGGATATAACAATATATACCACAGCCTGTCAGGCAGAAAATGGTGTTCACTAAGCAATGTGCATACAAAATATCCTAAAGCAATATGCTACCCAGGGACATACAAACTCCACTCACAACACAGCATCCACATCACTACAATATTGCTGATGAACAGTAATGTTCAGTGTGAGGAAAGAGTTAAACTACACACTATCAGCTAGCGCTACAGGTCATGTAACAAGATCCCCTAGATGCATCCTGAAGTGCCAGACAATACAAATGACATTCTTTGTCGTGATTTTTATTATCTAATGGCAAATATGCCACATATTCAGCAGGCCCAACCACAAATTCTCTCCTACAAATTATCTCCTGAGTTTAGTCCTTGAATCTGACTTGGTCACATAAGAACAGTACCATTGGTACACATGACACTTTTTTAGTCAACAATGTCTCCTTGAGAAAATGTGCTAATTTTAATGCAATATTGTCACATATTTCACTATTCCAACTTATTTTTGGAGTAAGCAGGACTTTTCTCTCCGCATTTTTCTGCGCTTTTTGGGTAGAAACCCGGTGGACCCCAATATAATCTATGGGCTCCTCGGGTATCCGTGGGTAACCGCTTTTTAAGTGGGCTAGCTTTCCGTTTTTCGGGTCCCCAAGCGGACCCGAAGAACGGAAGGCCGAACACTAGTGTGAACCTAGCATAAGGCTGGATTCACATCCTCAGTATTCATTCAGTTTTTGTATTTCATCATAGGAATATAAAAAAAATGTAATGGATGCAGAATGGATCTGTTCAACAACAGATACCCATAAACCATCAGATCTCCTTGTCTATAATGGTATGTCATTTTTTTGTCCAGGATTTTTGACAGAATCTGTACCGGAGGTTCCCGATGAAACCTCTGACTCAGATGTGAACCTAGCCTAGCAAGTAAATATTTTAAAGCACAGCTTTACATGAAGTTTCCAATAAACCTTTATGACTTTTCAGTTGTTATCGTCTCCAAACAGAAAAAATTTAATGTACAGTAAATGTAAACCGAAGCCATGATAAGTAATCTTGTAACAAATAGGTGTCAGTGAGAATGACAAAGCAGTAAATGAGTCTGGTTCCCTTTCCTAGTCTGTGACTTCTATGTTCAGAGAAAAGAAACTGAAAGGTATAAAGGTATGATACATAACTACTGGAATTGATACATGACTCACTGTGGCTATGTACAAAATGAAAAAAAATCTTCTCTCCAACTGCCACACTAACTGACAATAATACTTTGCCTGTAATACTAAACATTAGTTACATGCCAATTTTTAATATACTGACTATGGTATATTAAAAAAAAATTAGATTTTTTTTTTTATTATATGTCTGTGATGATGAGAGATCCCCAAGATGTATTTTCCAGTTATATATTTCTTTGGTGTACTATCACTTGCTCATATCATCCAGTTTGGCTCCAGGAATACGTCCATTCTACTCTGTAATCAATGCCATTTGTTGTTATGTCCCTGGCTCAATTAGCATACCCTTGTTAATCTCATTATCCCAGCAGGAGGTAACTGCAAACCTGTGGCTGGAAGGACCTCGGAATACACAAAACCTAGACTCCATGTCTCCAGGCCACAGACCAAAAGGGATATGGGTTTATGACAATATTTTCCCTGGGGAACCTGTCACAGTCACCCCGATAAATTCCTCAGGTGTGCCCGGCCAAGGCGCACGTTTCAAGGCCACAAAAGGTACTGTTCAAAGCCCAGAAAAGGTTCAGGCACTGATCTCCTTACCCAAAGGGGATTGGGGTGTCATCCTTGGTGTCTACACGATGGGGATCTTGCCATGAACCCTACCCCTTGCCCGACTCTATGGTCATTGGGCGAGGAGCTATGATGAAACATGGTTATGGGGATTTTAGGATGGAGGGCGGGGCTCCTCCTCCTGGTGACATCACTTAGGGAGGAGACCAGGTAAGTTAAATGTACTCAAACCAGGGAAAGAGGGGTCTTTGTTATGATGGAGAAGATGTGAGGGCATGTCATGCTGTGGACTGAAGCATGGGCCCTGCGGCCTAGCAATGAGGCCTGAAGCCTTCTCTTTGTTGCAAGTCAGCATGTCGGGAACACATGCTCTTTTACGGACTTAAGCTTGCACCCTTGGCCCAAAAACTGCTGAGGCCTAGAGAAACAGACTACCAACTTGTTCTGGTATTTTTCTATCTTTTATTTCCCATTTTATTTTCTGTACTGTATTTTGCTTTTACCTGTATTTGCTTGACCGTTTATTGATGTATATTTCTGTATATGTTAGTGCCTAGTACTGACCCACTTGGGTTAATAAATATATAAAATTTATAAAGCTCGTTTCATATTATCCTATGAACCCGGTCACTTACGGGGCGTGAGTGGAAGGTAAGAAGGGTGTTCTCAGGCACCAGGCGGCTTGGCAAAGTGAGATCCTTCACAACGTCTTTGGAAAACTTAGTGACTAACTAAGTGCCCATACACCTTCAGAAACGTTCTTTTGCCAACAGTCATTCCTGCCACCTCCCACATACACACACGTTAGCTGAGCATGCATGTCAGAATGGAAAGTAAGCTGCTGGTAGATAACTAAGAGAAAATATAAGATCAGGCATGATAAAATTCAATATAGCTTAGGCTAGGTTCACATCTGCGCTCGGGTTTCCGTTCCCCAAGCGGACCCCCCCGAACGGAAACCTAATCCGCATAAAAAAGCGGTTACCTTAGGAAACCCACAGACTCCATTATACTCTATGGGGATTCCGTTCGGTTTCCACCTGAAAAGAGCAAAAAATGCGAAGAGTAAAGTGCTGCTTACATTTTCCATGCAGAGAGGGCAACGGAATCCCCGGATGGAGTACAAGCGCAGATGTGAACCGAGCCTGAGACTTTCTTCCCCCAATATTATCAGTGAGGAGAACCCCTTAAACATAACATTCACACAAATGTCAAAAACAGCCATGTGACAACCATTTCTATAACAATGTGTCTATTCACATGGCCATTTCTTTGATTGTCTGTTTTAACATGTCCTTTTTTTGTCTGTTTTCATGAATCCCTTAATACACTCAATTCTATAAGGGATCTGTGAAAACGGATTTCCCACAGAGGTAAAATGGTCATGAGAAAAACAAACTTTGTCCATTTTTCATGCCAGTTTTTCGGTGTTTGGAACAATAGAAAAACCTTTCTGGGACAGTACAAAGACTTTTCTAATGATCTTTTTACACCTAGGTCTACGCCTAGAGGAGAGAACACTACACCTGCAACATAGACCGAGATTCTTTACTATAAGAGCAATTAGGCTATGGAATTCACTGCCACAGAAAGTGGTGATGGTGAATTTATGGTGAAAGTTCAAAAAGGATTTGAATGGCTTTCTTGAAGGGAAAAATATTATAAATTACAGGTTTTAGACTTTTCATGAAGAGAAGTTGATCCAGGGTTTTATACCGTTTGTCAGATTTAGAGTTGAGAAGACTTTTTTTTCCCCCTGACAAGGGGAAATTGGCATCAGCCTCAAGGGTTTTCTCCTTTCTCTGGATCAACAGGTAGGGTTATAGGTTAGACTTGAACGACCTGCGTTTTCATCCAACTTCATGTACTCTTTTACTATGAATGTAGCTTAAGATAGTTGCCTAGTCTGTCAGCAGTTTCAGACATCTTTTCTGTTATGTTCATGCTGTTCATTATAGTGTGAATTGTTTTGCAGGCACTGTTCTCCTGCAATGACATCTTGCACCACAATGGACCTCAACATCATATGGAATAAGTAGGTTGTAAGATGTCGTGTAGTTTTACATATGATTTTCAGCAAATTGAGAAGCCTTATTCCCCTTACGTCCGACAGCAGCACAATATGGGGTATCTCTGCCCCTGTGTGTTGTTTAGGACAGGTGGAACCTTTAATTAGCACCAAAAAGTTGCCTCCTACTAGCCCTATAAGAGGGCACAAGAGACCTCCCTCCACTGTGTTTTTTTCTGTCCTGTGTGGAACAGGTGGACGGAGGTCTCTTGTGATCTCCCGTTGCTAGGGGTTTTAGTTACTCCTGGCTTACCTTTTTGGGGTACCTCGGTCCCAAAGAGAAAACCTCCGGTCCTTCGGGCCTTCGCACCGCAGCGCAGCGTTATCCGGCATCCATCTGCAGGCAGCGCGATCCCGGAAGTAAGCGGGGAACCTCCTCGGCCGGAACTTTTCTCCGGTCCCGTGTTCCCAGGGGAAGGAAGCCTTTGCGCACCACCGTGCCCTACTTCCGGTTTTCTCGGAAAAAGTGCGGTAAGTTTGGAAATTTAAAATTTAAAGGCAAAATATAGAATTGATTTTTGCTGCTTGTATTTTGAGCCTCTGGCTTAGGCTTATGCTCCTCTATGTTCCATTATGGCGTTTGACTTGTTTTGGTGCTGTATAAATGTTTCTTTGCTGGCTTCCTCCCCTCGCTGCTGGATTACATTTAAAAGGTCTGAATGCAGTCCTTTATTTGTTGAGTGAGTGGTTTCTAGCTCCTCTGCTGCGGGTTGCGGTGGCTGGTTTTTTTTTCTGACGGTTTTTTTCTCTCTTCAAGTGACCGATTAAAAAAAAAAAAAAAAAAAAAAAGGTACCCCTTGGGTTTTTATGCGATGCTTGCCGATCTTCCCTGTTTCAGTGTCACGTGGCTGTTTGATGTTTCAGATGTCATCTTCTGCAGCACGTAATGGCGATGCGCTTAGGAGGAAAAATTCCTCTAAACTTGAAACACCTAATGTGTTTGGATTGCAATACCCCTTTACCTGACGGCTATGATTTTACCCGCTGTCACCAGTGTCGCGGACCTCCGCCGGAAGTACCTTCTATAAGAGGTTGTTACTGGGGTAAAGGACTATATGAGGAGTCTCTTAAAGGAGATTCGTTCTTCCATCGCCCAGATTGCCAAGAGACCGTAGATTGAGACACAATCTTCCTTACGGATCTCTGATGAAGATTATCAGATAGTGGACAAGACACTCTCATCTGACGATTCCACTGAAGATCCCAGCAGGCCGTGCTTCCACTCGAAAAATTAAGCCGGCTGCTGAAGTCCATCCGGTCTAAGGATCGTGATGTTGACGGGGAAGCCTCCGCGTCCACCTATAGAGGGCCTAGGGTCTTCCAAGTGGACCAGACATTACAAAAATTAATGTCCTCAGAGTGGAGAAGTCCTGAAAAACCTCTTGTGGTTCCTAGGAGGTTCGGCGCTTTATTCCCAGTTGCTCAATGGGATCAATGGGGTCCTCCTCCCAAGGTGGATATGGCGGTGGCTAAACTGTCCTGCCGCACTAAGGTACCATCAGATGATGGAGGAAATCTGCACGACGCCATGGCAGGCGCTTCGACAATACCTTCAAGAAGGCTTATTCAGCTGCCTCGCCCAAGACCGCTGTGCGGTTGCGTCCTGTGAAGTGTCAGCCAAATTATGTACTGACCTGGTCCACCTCGAAAGTGACCGACATTGGAAGTCTCCAGAGACGAGCTGCTAGGGTTTCTAGGCTCAGTTTCCCTAGCAGCTGAATATTTAACGGAAGCCTCCCACCATCAATTAAGGCTGGCGGCCAAATCCCTGGCACTTACCAAGAACACTGCAGCAGGAAGACCTCTATGGTCTTGGAGAGCTGTGTTCCCCTCAAAGTATAATTTGTGCGCATTACCCTTTGAGCCGGGTATAGTCTTTGGCTGTGCCCTAGACGAGATCCTAGAGGGCTTGGCCGACAAGAAGGGTAAAACTTTACCCCAGGCCTTCAGAGGTAGGTCTGGCTCTGGCCGTGGTAGAGGCTATCCGCCTCGTCGTGGAAGGCAGTCCAGAGAGGCTCTAGTTATTCCTCTAGAGACGCCGGCCGGAGATTCCGAAGTCTGATGATAAAAAAGTCAAGCCTAGCTTTTGACATCAGAAGCAGTTTTCCTGTGGCCGAGATTCTTGTCGGAGGTCGTGTCTCCCACTTTCTCAACTGCGGGCAGGGAAAAATTCGAGACCCATGGGTCCGGTAGGTAATCCAAAGAGGTTATGCAATCAAGTTCCTCCGTCCTCCTCAGGATCGGTTTGTGTTAACTCGCAGCCTCCCTACAATGCAGCAGACTACATTGGAATGCTCCATCCGAGAGTACATTCACAAGGGAGCCCTGGTGGAAGTCCCTTCTCTAGAAGAAGGATCCAGTGTCTATTCTCCCGTCTTCCTGATGCCAAAACCGGCAGACAAGTGGAGAATGATCATAGACTTAAGGTACCTCAACCGCTTCATCAAAAAGAAGCGCTTCCATAGGAAAACCATAAAGTCTGTCACCACCTTTCTCCTCTAAGGCGATGTTTTTTGTGACTTTGGATATAAAAGACGCCCATTTGCATATTTCTATTTACCTCCACGCAGAAGGTTTTTTTTCTAAGGATTGCCGTAGTAGTTTCCGGCCACAGGAAGCACTTTCAATTCACAGCACTACCCTTCGGGATCTCCTCTGCTTCCCACACCTTTACAAAGGTAGTGGCCCCCATAATGGCCGCCCTCAGGCTTCAGGGGATATTCTTGGTGCCTTATCTAGACGACTGGTTGATAAAGGCCCAGTCAGAGTCTGTTCTGCTCCAGTACCTACAGACAGCCTTCAGAGTCTGTGATGGCTTATAAATTGGGAGAAGTCAAAAACGATCCCTTCAACTCGAAGGAAGTTCCTCTGAGAAAACTACTTCCTAGATTCAGTCCGCCTGCAAATCTCCTTGACACCAGCAAGGAAGGAGAAGCTGGTTGCGGCAGTCCGGCACCTCTTCAAAAAGCCGATAGCCTCCATCAGAACATTGATGAAGATCCTGGGCTTGATGTCTTCCTCAGTGGAGGCAGTCCCATGGGCCTTGTGGCACTTACGTCCCCTCCAGAAGGAGTTACTAGAGGCTTGGGATCGCTCCCTTCTTACATTCAGCAAGAAGATTCGACTCTCCCCCAGGACCCGTCTTTCCCTCAAGTGGTGGTTGCACCTGAAAGACGGAAGGTCCACGGTCCAACCTTCTTGGACCCTGTTGACTACAGATGCATCCCCCTCGGGATGGGGAGCCCATTGGACGAAAACTCCATAAAGGGAGTCTGGAGCGCTCCTGAAAAAAGGACCTCGTCCAACTGGAAGGAGCTCAGAGCCGTATATCGTGCCTTACTCTATTGCTTGCCTCTTCCCAGGGGAAGAGCAGTCAAAATCCGGTCAGACAACATGACCACAGTGCTGTACGTGAACAGACAGGGAGGCACCAGATCACCAACCCTCCTTAGAGAGGCAGATCTGATATTTACATGGGCAGAGAAAAATCTAACCCATTTATCCGCAGTTCACATCAAGGGCTCCCTGAACATAGTAGCGGATCGGTTGAGTCGGGGGTTATGCCGTATCAGGAGAATGGTCACTCAATCCAGAAGTCTTTCATCAGATTACCCTGAACAGGGGTCTTGCAGAAATAGACCTCATGGCAACCCGACTCAACGCCAAGGTGGAGAAGTTCTGTTCCCTTTACCAGGAGGACAATCCCTTGGCAGTGGATGCCCTGTCCATCCCTTGGAGGTCCAGGCTGGCATACATCTTCCCTCCAATTCCAATAATACCAAAGGTATTAATGAAAATCAGACAGGACCAAGTCTCTGTGATAGCCATCATTCCATTCTGGCCAAAAAGAGCTTGGTTTTTCCCAACTCATGGAGATGAGTCGAGGGATATATTGGAGGCTTCCCCCCATCCAGAACCTGGTTTCCCAAGGATCTCTGAAGTGCCAGGATCTCTGGAGATTCAACCTGACAGCCTGGAGGTTGAGCAGTCCCTACAGCAGGATAGAGGACTGTCAGAGGCCGTCCTGAAGACCCTTTATTCTGCAAGAGCAGAATCTACCAATAAGAACTACCAGAGGACAGCCAAGATTTTCATGGAGTGGTGCTCCAAGAAGGGTATTAATAATCTAGAACCTTCAACGGCTGATATTTTCTTCAGGACGGTTTGGATAAGGGCCTTGCCCCTGCCACTTTGAAAGTGCAGATTGCGGCCCTCTCCGCTCATTTGAACAGACGTCTGTCTCAGGATCCTCTGGTTGCAAGGTTCCTTAAAGGGGCAATGAGGCTAAAGCCCTCAGTATCATCCCCAGTGGGACCTTGCGGTAGTCATTACAGGCCTGTGTGGTCCTCCATTTGGACCCTTGGAGACTACGGAGATAAAATATTTAGCCTACAAAACCACTTTTTTGTTGGCTATTACATCTGCCAAAGAGTAGGAGTGCTCCAGGCCCTCTCTTCTAGAGAACCGTACATTTTGTTTTTGCAGATAGGGTGCACCTTAGGTTTACCTGGGTTTATCCCTAAGGTCCCCTCATACTATAATAGCAATCAGCTAATTTCGTTACCTGTGTTTTTCCCCTCTCCAACCTCTGAGGAGGAAGAAAAGCTCAACACCTTAGATGTGGTAAGGTGTCTGTGGATTTACCTTTTCCACACTCAACCGCTTAAGAAGGCCGAAAGCCTACTAATTGATATGCAGGGTAAAAACAGAGGCCTCAAGGCTTCCAAGCCTACTCTATCCACATGGATCAAGGAGACAATTAAGTCTTCCTTTCTTATTCAGGAGTTATTCCCTCCAGTTTTTCTACGGCCACTCGACCTGGGTTGTCGACTTCTTTGGCTGAGTATCGGTCCTTACCATTGGACCAGATTTGTGCGGCTGCATCATAGTCATCTCAGTTGACCTTTTGTTAAACATTATCATTGGACATCCGCAGTTTCCAGACAACTGCCTTTGGTCAGTCAGTCCTTGACATTGTAAAGCGAGGAAACCCTCCCTAGGGGAATTACTTGCTATCTCCCCATATTGTGCTGCTGTCGGACGTAAGGGGAATCGTTGATTGTAATGTCAATCTGTATTCCCTTAGTCCAGACAGCAGCACAAGGCTTCCCTCCCTAGAAGCTTGTTTCCTGTTACTTTATAATTTACACAGTGGAGGGAGGTCTCTTGTGCCCTCTTATAGGGCTAGTAGGAGGCACCTTTTTGGTGCTAATTAAAGGTTCCACCTGTCCTAAACAACACACAGGGGCAGAGATACCCCATATTGTGCTGCTGTCTGGACTAAGGGAATACAGATTGACATTACAATCAACGATTGACCAGGAAAATATTTAAAGGGAATCTGTCAGGTGTATTTTCCACCCTAAAATGGCCCCATCATGTGCAGGATCATGTAATGACCTTTCAATTGCTGCCCTTCTGTAATCTTTATGTTGCAGCAAAGTTATAAATGTTTAAGACTGATGCCCCACATTGCATAGACGCAACATTTTGGCTGCAGCGGAAATGCGGCGGAAATAACCGCTGCGTTTTACAGTACCTGCAAAATGGATGGGATTCAGGCTAATCCCATCTACACATTGCAGAAAAAAATCCGCAGAAGAAATGCCCGCATTTTTAAAATTGCAGCATATCAATTATACCTGTAGAAACTCTGGCATTTTCCAAAAAGGTATAATAGAGGCAGAAAGTTCCTATTATAGAGGAAAACTCTGCGAAAATGCTGTGAAAAACACTGCAGAAAAAAAATGCTCAGGAGGTGTGATTAGTAATGGGAGTGTGACTAGACTGAAGCTGCTCCTTGTCCACCATGACTACTTACAGTGGCTTGCAAAAATATTCATACCCCTTGAACTTTTTCACATTTTGTCACCTTACAACCACAAACTTGAATGTATTTTATTGAGATTTTAAGTAATAGACCAACACAAAGTAGCACATAATTGTGAAGTGGAATGAAAATGATACAGTACATGGTTTTCAAAATTTTAATCAAATAAAAATCTGAAAAGTGTGACGTGCAAAAGTATTCAGCCTCCCGTACTCTGATACCCCTAAATAAAATCCAGTGCAATCAATTGTCTTCAGAAGTCACTTAATTCATTAATACAGTCCAGCTGTGTGTACTGTAGTCTCAGTATAAATACACCTGTTCTGTGAAGGCCTCAGTGGTTTGTTAGAGAACACTAGTGAACAAACAGTATCATGAAGACCAAGGAACTCACCAGACAGGTCAGAGATAAAGTTTAAAGCAGGGTTAGTGTGAAGGATCTCACTTTGCCAAGCCACCTGCAATCACCCTCTTTACCTCCCACTCACACCGTGAGTGGACCAGGTTCATAGAATAATATGAAACAAGCTTTATAAATTTTATATATTTATTAACCCAAGTGGGTCGGTACTAGGCACTAACATATACAGAAATACACATCAATGGATTATCAAGCAAATACAGGTAAAAGCAAAATACAGTACAGAAAATAAAACGGGAAATAAAATATACCGGCACAAGTTTGCAGTCAGTCTCTCTGGACCCCCATGTGGTGGACCTCAGAGCTCTTTCTTAAGCAAGTTACAGAGCATGTACCTCCTACATTCTGTCCAGAACAAAGAGAAGTCTCAGGCCTGGCTGCTAGGCCTTCAGGGCACAGCACTACATGGGCTCACATCTTTCCCAGAATAACAAGACCCTTTCTCTCTTAGGGAAGACCATATAACTATACCAGTCTCCTCCCTGAGTGATGTCACTGGGAAGGGAAACCCCGCCCTCCATCTTGAAATCCCAATAAACATGATTCATCATATCTCCTTGCCTGATGACCGTTGAGTCGGGCAAGGGGTATGATAGGGTTCGTGGCAAGATCGTGTAGACACCAATAATGACACCCCAATCCCCTTTGGGTAAGGAGATCAGTGTCTGGACCTTTTCACAGCACTCAACAGTAACATGTCTGGATTTAATCGTTCGTCTCTGCCTGGTGCACCCGAGGAATTTATCGGGGCAACGATAGGCGGTTCTGCTGGGGAAATATTGCCATAAAATCATATTTATTTTGTTCTGTGGCCTGGAGACATAGAGTCTGGGTTTTGTGTATTCTGAGGTCCTTCCAGCCACAGGAACCCCTTGCTGGGATAATGAGATTAACAAGGGTATGCTAATTGAGCCAGGGACAGAACAACAAAGAGGACTTGGTACAAAGCAGACAGACCACATTCCTGTAGCCAAACTGGGTTTGATAGCAGACATACTGTGTAGGAGTAATCTGAAAAGGTGATAACACACTAAAGCAAAATTCATATCTGGAAAATTCATAGTAGGGGATCTCTCATCATCACAGTTAGGTTATAAAAATATATCCCAAGCTTTGAGCATCCCAAGGAGCACTGTTCAATCCATCATCCAAAAATGGAAAAAGTATTCTACAACTGCAAATCTACAAAGACATGGCCATGTACCTAAACTGACAGATCGAGCAAGGAGAGTACTGTTCAGAGAAACAGCCAAGAGGCCCATGGTCACTCTGGAGGAGCTGCAGAAATCCACAGCTCAGGTGGGAGAATCTTTCCTCAGGACAACTATAAGTCGTGCACTCCACAAATCTGGCCTTTATGGAAGAGTAGAAAGAAGAAAAACATTGTTAAAAGAAAGACATACAAAGTGTCGCTTGCAATTTGCCACAAGCTATATAGGGGATACAGGAAACATGTGGAAGAGAGTGCTCTGGTCAGATGAGTCCAAAGTTGAACTTTTTGGCCTAAATGCAAAGCACTATGTGTAGCGGAAAAGTAACACTGCTCATCACTCTGAAGACACCACACCATCCACTGTGAAACATGGTGGTGGCAGCATCATGCTTTGGGGATGCTTTTCTTCAGCCAGGACAGGGAAACTGGTCAGAGTTGATGGGAAGATGGATGGAGCTAAATACAGGGCAATCCTGGAAGAAAACCTTTTGCAGGCTGCAAAAGACTTGAGACTGGGAAGGAGATTCACCTTCCAGAAAGACAATGACCCTAAACATACAGCCAGAATTACAGTGGAATGGTTTAGCTCAAAGAATATTCATGTGTTAGAATGTCCCAGTCAAAGTCCCGACCTAAATCCCATTGAGCATCTGTAGAAAGACATGAAAATTGCTGTTCACAGACACTCCATCCAATCTGGCTGAGCTTGAGCTATTTTGCAAAGAAGATGTGCAAAGCTGGCAGAGACATACCCCAAAAGATTTGCAGCTGTAATTGCAGCAAAAGGTGGCTCTACAAAGTATTGATATAGGGGGATGAATACTTTTGCACGTCACACTTTTCCGATTTTTATTTGATTAAAATTTTGAAAACCATGTATCATTTTTGTTCCACTTCACAATTATCTGCTCCTTTGTGTTGGTCTATCACTTAAAATCTCAATAAAATACATGTAAGTTTGTGGTTGTAAGATGACAAAATGTGAAAAAGTTCAAGGGGTATGAATACTTTTGCAAGGCACTGTAGGTTAATTTACATATGACTTTTTATGCTTTCAATCATTTAGAACTTCACTTTGCTGCAACATAAAGATTGCAGAGGAGCACCAATGGAAAGGAAATTACATGAGCCTGCACATGACTGGGTCAGTTTATGGTGGAAAAATACCAAATCCAACACCTTACAGGTCGTATACAACAATAGATTATCCAAAAAAAAAATATAATCCAAAATGATAATCACAATAATACAAAAATTAATATATAACTTTTAATTAATTGAAGTTAAAAATCACAACAACATATAACCACCCTAAAACAGCACAATAAATTAGTCCTCAAAATATCAAAAAAAAAAATATATATATAATTTAAAGACAAAAAAAGCAAACAAAACAGGCACGGCAGCCTGGAATAGGAAAAACCAACCAGACACTTACCGTGATTCAGATGGTGCCTGTGTTGCTGAAACAAATACCAGAAGGGGAGAGGGATAACATAGTCCACGGTTCAATGGTAACACCAGTAACAAAGGGCTAAATGAGGAAACACCTGTATCTGAACTATCCCTATAACACCCTATATAAAACACTAAACAGACCCTAAAGTCCCAACTCGGGGCCACCGCCCTAATTAGCAAGTGCCCCCGACTGGAACCTGGCCCTACAGTCATGGCCAAAAGTTTTGAGAATGACACAAATATTATATTTTCACATGATCTGCTGCCCTCTGGTTTTTATGTGTGTTTGTCAGATGTTTTTATCACATACAGAAATATAATTGCATTCATATTATGAGTAACAGAAGCTTATATTGACAGTTAGAATGAGTTAATGCAGCAAGTCAATATTTGCAGTGTTGACCCTTCTTCTTCAGGACCTCTGCAATTCTCCCTGGCATGCTCTCAATCAACTTCTGGACCAAATCCTGACTGATAGCAGTCCATTCTTGCAGAATCAATGCTTTAATTTTGTCTGAATTTGTTGGTTTTTGTTTGTCCACCCGTCTCTTGATGATTGACCACAAGTTCTCAATGGGATTAAGTTCTGGGGAGTTTCCAGGCCATGGACCCAAAATCTCTATGTTTTGTTCCCTGAGCCATTTAGTTATCACCTTTGCTTTATGGCAAGGTGCTCCATCATGCTGGAAAAGGCATTGTTGAGCGCCAAACTGCTCTTGGACGGTTGGGAGAAGTTGCTCTTGGAGGACATTCTGGTACCATTCTTTATTCATGGCTGTGTTTTTAGGCAAGACTGTGAGAGAGCCGATTCCCTTGGCTGAGAAGCAACCCCACACATGAATGGTTTCAGGATGCTTTACAGTTGGCATGAGACAAGACTGGTGGTAGCGCACACCTCTTCTTCTCCGAATAAGCTGTTTTCCAGATGTTCCAAACAATCGAAAAGGGGAGTCATCAGAGAAAATGACTTTACCCCAGTCCTCAGCAGTCCACTCCCTGTACCTTTTGCAGAATATCAGTCTGTCCCTGATGTTTTTTCTGGAGAGAAGTGGCTTCTTTGCTGCCCTCCTTGAGACCAGGCCTTGCTCCAAGAGTCTCCGCCTCACAGTGCGTGCAGATGCACTCACACCTGCCTGCTGCCATTCCTCAGCAAGCTCTGCACTGCTGGTAGCCCGATCCCGCAGCTGAAACACTTTTAAGAGACGGTCCTGCCGCTTGCTGGTCTTTCTTGGGCGCCCTGGAGCCTTTTTGGCACCAATGGAACCTCTCTCCTTGAAGTTCTTGATGATGCGATAGATTGTTGACTGAGGTGCAATCTTTCTAGCTGCAATACTCTTCCCAGTTAGGCCATTTTTGTGCAGTGCAATGATGACTGCACGTGTTTCTTTAGAGGTAACCATGGTTAACAGAAGAGAAACAATGATGGCAAGCACCAGCCTCCTTTTAAAGTGTCCAGTGGTGTCATTCTTACTTAATCATGACAGATTGATCTCCAGCCCTGTCCTCATCAACACCCACACCTGTGTTAATGGAGCAATCACCGAAACGATGTTAGGTGGTCCTTTTAAGGCAGGGCTGCAATGATGTTGAAATGTGTTTTGGGGGATAAAGTTCATTTTCTAGGCAAATATTGACTTTGCAAGTAATTGCTGTTAAGCTGATCACTCTTTATAACATTCCGGAGTATATGCAAATTGCCATTAGAAAAACTGAAGCAGTAGACTTTGTAAAAATTAATATTTGTATCATTCTCAAAACTTTTGGCCATGACTGTAGAATGAACTATCCCTATCAAATCCCTTCACAACAAATAGATATAAAGAGAACAAAAAACACAAGAAACAAAACAAAACTAGGTACGCCTAACACACATATATATATATAGTTAACCAAACAAGCAATCCCGACATGCATGTTTCGCTAAACTCATCAGGGGTTAGAGTTGGTTAAAAAATCTCAAATATGCAAAATGCAGAATGGAGTCACAGTAAAGATACCACCCTGTGTCAAGTATGGAAGAAACAAGCACTAAGGTCAAGTGTTAACCATCAAAAAACATAGCACAGATATAAGTAGTACATAAAACTCCTAATGGTATTGCAGATATCAGATAACTAATCACAGATACAAAACAACACCATGGTATATCAAAGAGTGACCATAAGTGTTGGAAGATAGCACAGTTCAAACGCTAAGTATTCCTACACCAGGTATATGGAGTGCCAAACATACCTGGGTATGGTTTTTCCAATTCCAGGCTGCCGTGCCTGTTTTGTTTACTTTTTTTTTGTCTTTAACTTATATATTTTTTTTTTTAATATTTTGAGGACTAATTTATTGTGCTGCTTTTAGGGTGGTTATATGTTGTTGTGATTTTTAACTTCAATTAATTAAAAGTTATATATTAATATTTGTATTATTGTGATTATCATTTTGGATTATACAGTTTATGGTGGAAAAACCACCTGAGAGGTTTCCTTTAAATTGCATTTTGGTATCGTGGAATGTCCCATGCAATATTAATAAAATCCTAGCAACCTATGTCCCCGTCACTATCTTTTATCTGCACAATGGCACCCCAGCCACACGCTGCGCAGGAAAAGTCCCATTGGAATCCCATTCATCACCGATGGGTAGATTTGGTTTCTGAGCAGCAGCCTGGGAGGAGCCAGGCTCAGTGGTGCCAGGCATTATCCTGTGGATAAGTGATAACTTTTTTACTGGGTCCAAACCCTTTATAAGGCTAAGGCCCCACGTAGCAGGCAGCAGAAAAAAAAGCACTGCGTTTCCGCCTCGGTTTTTCCAAAACAGCAAAACAAAAGCTCCTTCCTGCTGTAAGAAAACGGTTAATAGAAAGGCCTTCTCACAGCTGAGGTTTTGCTACAGACATTAGTGTTGTAACCTCACTTGCCACACATAAGTGAGGAATCTGGGGGAGATATTGCGACCATCCAGAACTTTACCTGTCACCTTCTCACAATACCTATAGGGAAACCCCCGGCGTTTCTGTAGGTATAATTGACATGCTGCGATTTCCAAATCCGTGACAATTTTGGAAATTGCAGCGTATCTGCATCGCATATTTTTTTGCAAGGTGTGGATGGGATTTGCTAGAATCCCATCCACCTTTCTGTGACTGTAAGGGTCTTACGATCAAACTTTTCAACTTAAACTAGGTCAAACCTTATGAGTCGAGCTCAGGTGCTGCTGGCTTATGGGACTGTGTTGAACATACTCTGTATATGTCTATAAGGATGAAATATGTAGATTGTTTGTATTCATGGCAGTGAAACAGTAGCTGCTTTATAAAACTTTTCGTGCCGGCGATCAAAATGACTTGTAATTAGGGACGCACCATAATTACCACTGACATCTGAGTGTGCAAACCATGGAAAAAAGCTAAACACCAAATTGCCTCAGTTAACACAAAAGCTACAATAGTAGACTATGCCAGTTCAGCATTCCTAATTGCATCATTGTGATTTTCTGCATCTATCTTTTTAGTATGGGTGGGTTTTCTATGTGAATGTAGTCATAAAAGTTAGATAATATCACATGACTAATGTTTACCAGCTATTTCTTTTCTTCAGGCTTGGCTGGCTTATTTTTTTTTAATTTTTAGTCAATTTTTTGATAGGAGTTATTGGATTTTATTATTAAAATCGGATCTATGTTTTTTATCGTTGACCTAAAAAAAAAAAAAAAAAAAAGAGACCGCCTTAATTACTTACCGTTACTTGAATCACTATCGGCGGACCTCCGGAAATATGGCGCTCTTATGCTCACCTGGTTTGGCCGCATTAACGCCCTGAAAATGGATTTTGTGCCCCGCCTATTATACGTGTTCCAGGCTCTCCCCATTCCACTCCCACGTACTTTTTTCATTCACGTTCAAACTCTGTTTGGGAAGTTTGTATGGGGAGCGGCACGGAGCAGTCTGCTGTTTCGGACGCTAACACGCCGTAAATGTCATGGAGGCGCCGGCCTACCAGACCCTAGATTGTACTACCGCGCGGCTATGCTATTGCGCCTTTTCGATTGTCTATAGAGGCCGAACTGCTTTCAGCTCACCTTCCCTCTCTGCCCTGGGTCCCGTCCCACTTCCGTTCCAGCGCTGTTAGGCATTCTGTGCTGTCCTCCCATTTCCTAAGGACCTGGGATGCGGTGTGTGTGGGCGGTAACATTGCCAGGGTCCTGGGCCCCCTCAGCCCTCTCTTCAACAATCCCATGTTCCCCCTGGGTTGTTCTGCAGACAAATTCCTTTGCTGGCTAGTTAGGGACGACGTTCGCTTGCACCAAGTTGCAGGTAGTACACCTCTCCCCTCCCTGACAGAATTGCGTGCCTCCTACCCCGATCTCCAGTTATCTTGGTTGGAATATGGTCAGCTCACTGCCTTCTTCCGTAAGTTCTCCTTACTTCCCATGCTCTCATTCCCCTTGACTGACTTAGAGTCTGCTCTTTCTCGCGCTGACACCACCCCACGTGTCCTCTCTGTTCTCTATGGCATTCTCCTCAAGGATACTACACCTGGGCTCCCTTCCTATACCAGCTCCTGGGAATCTGACCTTGGTACTTGTCTTTCCCCTGACGATTGGGATAGGTCCTTCCTGTATACGCATAAGCTGCCACTGCCTTCCACTGTCCTGACCTCTTGCACAGGATCTATCCTGGTGTACCCGACCGGTGTTGGCGCTGTGGTTCCGAGAGAGGTACGCTGTATCAAATCTGGTGGGAATGCGTTGCTCTCAGACCCTTCATTGATGCTGTTTTCTCATTGTACACTAAAGTGAGTAGCAAATCTGTTACACCCTCACCTCGTCTAGCCCTTCTCTCCATCATACCGGGGAAATTCTCCGCTGTTAAGAGAGACCTTCTGCGAAATTTTCTCACTGCTGCCAGAACAATCATTCCCAGGCATTGGCGCAGTACTGCTGTGCCGGCCCTGGTTGAGTTCCTACAGGAGTTTCTCCTTATTAGAAGAATGGAGGCCCTGGTGGTTGAGGACTCGCCTGACCCTTCTAAATTTGAGTCCCTCTGGCGGCCGTGGGTGATGTTCCAGGAGACTTCAGAATTCTCTTCTTTCTTTGCCTAAACTGGGGGCGCCTTGCTCCCCTTTCCGTAAGGAATCTGGCCGTCCCCTTCTGTACAATCCCTCTCTCCTCCTTCCCTTTCCCTTTCTCCTCAGTGTGCCCTTCCCCATCCCGATCTAGTTTGTGGTCTTATGTGTTTCTGTTCACCCGTGTTTTCCCCATGTTCCCCTTTCCCCCCAGCATTTGTCTTTATATTCTGGTACGATGGTGGCACTGTGGTGGCCCTCCACCTGGACTTTTCCTTCTGTCCTATAGCGTTCCCTGCCATCACACCCCAATGATGCATTTCCCCATGTTGTTATTGTGCCACCCGTTACTGTTTTTTCTGTTATGGGCATCGACAGCGCTCTACCCTAACTGTTCCTCAGTGACTTCTCCACGATTGGGTGGCCTGTGTGCCTCCTACTGCCTTATTTGATGCCTTTGTCTTGACTTTGCTTTCTTTTGTTCCTATTTGCAAAAACCTCAATAAAAACTGATTAAACATAAAAAAGAGGTCAAAAACAGAAAAAAAAACATTCAAATGTTCATGCATGGTAGGCAGGAAGGCATTAATAGAAATCTACTCTATCAGTGCCACATCAAATTCTCATTTTTTTCTGTCATTGCAAGTATGTAATTAAGTCAAAGTGGCATGTCAGGAATGATTTCATATTAACAAGAGCTTGAGTGCCTTGATCAAAAGACATGAAGCACTTTAAGTATGTTTCTAGATGTCTTTAGAGTCCTTAAAGAGTAGAGACATTGGTTGCCAACTGGTAGCACTAAATATCACCCCAAAGCACAAATTAGGGGATTATGGTCTGTTTGCCAAGGGTTTTCCAAGCCACCATGCAATATTCGCACTACCCTAAGGATAGGTCATCAGTATCAGATCAGTGAGGGCCCAACACCCAGACCACACACAGATCAGCTGTTCTGTCTGTCTTTGGACATAGGAAGCAACACGGGGAAGAAGAAATCACCGTCTGCTGTATAGTGGCTGTGGCCAATAGGAGCTAATATACAATATGCCTATTAAGGTGGACTCCCATAGAATGTATCAGAAGAGTGCTCAACTTAAATACCGTCAGCAAGACCGCATCTATAAATATCAATGCTGACAAAATGCTCCCATGTAAAGAATATCACAGTGCACCTTTAGTCATGGTACCAGCTATTATTGACTTTAAATGGGTCCAAACCTGGATGTTATTTCTTTACAAAACGTATCTTTATAGGGGCTGGAGCTGCCGTCCACTAAAATGCCCCCTTTGGGGGATGGTACTCCACCAGATGTGCTCTTAACTGTAGTCATGAATCAGCTTAAAAAGATCAGACCAACTGAAAAAATTTATGTCAAAAGAGCAGAATGGTCTGGTCTATGTTCCTTGGAAAATGACAACAGTATTATTATTAAACCGTCTGATAAGGGAGATTAATATATTGATATGTGTCGGTGGATTCTTCATGATGTCAGTTGTCATGAAAGGCTGCCTGGCAGTCTATTAGAATCCTTTAGAATGTCTCTATGGGTGATTCTTGTAGAAGCTAAAAGGGACAATTTGATAGATGATGGAGAATATAACTTTCTAAGTCACCCACACATACAACTGGCTACTTTCTATAACTTAGCTAAGATCCACAAAGGCATGTGTCCGCTGAAGGGTCGCCCCATAGTATCGAGCATCAATAGCTTCATGCAGAATGCTAGTCTCTATGTGGACAGCATTCTGCATCCCTCTGTCCTTGAACGTCTGTCATACAGTGGGCAAAAAAAAGTATTTAGTCAGCCACCAATTGTGCAAGTTCTCCCACTTAAAAAGATGAGGCCGGCCTGTAATTGACATCATAGATAGACCTCAACTATGAGAGACAAAATGAGAAAACAAATCCAGAAAATCACATTGTCTGATTTTTAAAGAATTTATTTGCAAATTATGGTGGAAAATAAGTATTTGGTCAATAACAAAAGTTCATCTCAATACTTTGTTATATATCCTTTGTTGGCAATGACAGAGGTCAAACGTTTTCTGTAAGTCTTCACAAGGTTGGCACACACTGTTGTTGGTATGTTGGCTCATTCCTCCATGCAGATCTCCTCTAGAGCAGTGATGTTTTGGGGCTGTCACTGGGCAACACGGACTTTCAACTCCCTCCAAAGGTTTTCTAGGGGGTTGAGATCTAGAGGCTGGCTAGGCCACTCCAGGACCTTGAAATGCTTCTTACGAAGCCACTCCTTCGTTGCCCTGGCGGTGTGCTTGGGATCATTGTCATGCTGAAAGACCCAGCCACGTCTCATCTTCAATGCCCTTGCTGATGGGAGGAGGTATGCACTCAAAATCTCACGATACATGGCCCCATTCATTCTTTCATGTACACGGTTCAGTCGTCCTGGTCCCTTTGCAGAGAAACAGCCCAAAAGCATGATGCTGCCACCCCCCTGCTTCACAGTAGGTATGGTGTTCTTTGGATGCAACTCAGCATTCACTCTCCTCCAAACACGACGAGTTGTGTTTCTACCAAACAGTTCTACTTTGGTTTCATCTGACCATATGACATTCTCCCAATACTATTCTGGAACATCCAAATGCTCTCTAGCAAACTTCAGACGGGCCCGGATATGTACTGACTTAAGCAGGGGGACACGTCTGGCACTGCAGGATCTGAGTCCCTGGCGGCGTAGTGTGTTACTGACGGTAGCCTTTGTTACGTTAGTCCCAGCTTTCTACAGGTCATTCACTAGGTCCCTCCGTGTGGTTCTGGGATTTTTGCTCACTGTTCTTGTGATCATTTTGACCCCATGGGGTGAGATCTTGCGTGGAGCCCTGATCGAGGGAGATTATCAGTGGACTTGTATGTCTTACATTTTCTAATTATTGCTCCCACAGTTGATTTCTTCACACCAAGCTGCTTGCCTATTGCAGATTCAGTCTTCCCAGCCTGGTGCAGGTCTACAATTTTGTTTTTGGTGTCCTTCCACAGCTCTTTGGTCTTCACCATAGTGGAGTTTGGAGTGTGACTGTTTGAGGTTACGGACAGGTGTCTTTTAAAGGCAGATGCCCTCTAAAACCAGTGGACATCCTGGGGACGGGCATCGAGATTGTCAACACCTATAAGTACCTGGGTTTGCTCCTTAATAATAAGCTGGACTGGGCAGATCATATGGAGGCCCTGTACAGGAAGGGCCACAGCAGGCTCTACCTGCTTAGGAAGCTGAGAGCCTTTGGAATCCGGGGGGCACTTCTTAGGACTTTCTTCAACTCAGTAGTGGCATCAGCCATCTTCTTTGGAGTGGCCTGCTGGGGGAGCAGCATATCAACCAGGGACAGAAATAAACTTGACAAGCTGATTAGAAGGGCCAGCTCTGTCCTGGGGAGCTCACTGGACCCAGTGCAGGTGGTGGGTGACAGAAGGATACTGTCCGTGGTGAGCTCCATGCAGAAGAAGAAGTCCCATCCCATGCATGAGACTGTGATTGCGCTGGGCAGTACTGTCAGTGACCGACTGCTCCACCCTAGGTGTGAGAAGGAGCGCTATCGGAAGTCTTTCCTCCCCACCGCGGTTAGGCTGTACAACCAACACTGACCTAAGCGGAGATCATTACATACAGAGAACTGAAATATCTCTCTGCCTGTTAAATCCCCCCCCCCCTGCTACGTCCTATCTGTCTGTCTGCTATTAATGTAATTCCTCTCACCTTGGAACATTCCTGTACATGTTGTATTTGTATTTGTATCTGCTTATCTTATCTTTGCTGCTGTAACACACTGAATTTCCCCATTGTGGGACTATTAAAGGACTTATTATTATTATTATTATTATTATTATTATTATTATTATTATACTGATAACAATGTCAAACAGGTGCCATTACTACTGGTAATGAGTGGAGGACAGAGGAGCCTCTTAAAGAAGAAGTTACAGGTCTGTGAGAGCCAGAAATCTTGCTTGTTTGTAGGTGACCAAATACTTAGTTTCCATCATAATTTGCAAATAAATTCTTAAAAAATCAGACAATGTGATTTTCTAGAAATGTTTTCTCATTTTGTCTCTCATAGTTGAGGTTTACCTATGATGTTAATTACAGGCCTCTCGCATCTTTTTTAAGTGAGAGAACTTGCATAAATGGTGGCTGACTAAATACTTTTTTTTCCCCACTGTATATCAGGGAAGCTATGGATGTCCTCCTTAAACTGGACAGCATTGTTTGTGAACCTGGCTGGCTAGCCTGGATAGCGAGGCGCTCTTCAGCTCCATACCGCATGATATAGGGTGTGGGCCTGTGGAGGTGTTCCTCGGCTCCAAAGGTACTCAATTTTCCAGACATAATACTTTAGTGTTGGCTCTACTTAGATTTGTGTTAGAACACAATTTCTTTGTTTTTGAGCAGACATTCTTCCACCAGCTCAGAGGAGTTGCAATGGGTAGCCCATGTGTGCCCATTTATGCTAACCTCTGCCTGGGCTGGTGGGAGAAACATGTGGTCTTCTCAGAACAGTCGGAACTCTTGAAGTCATCTGACACTATTTGGCTAAGATATATTGATGTTGTGGTTATACTGTGAAATGATACCAGAGAGAGGTTTGTGGAACTGGTTGAGATCCTTTTCCTGACATATGAGATACAGCAGGTCAGTATCTCAAAATGACCAGCTGAGAATGATCATGTTTCACAAAAAGACATCAACAAATAATCTTTTGAGGTGGGAGAGTTGACATCCGGGAGTGTGGCATCCCAGAGCTGGCTATGGTTGGGCTGAGGGTGAGCTCTGTGCATTGTATTTTTTCCTGTTGCTTCATAGCCTGTGTGACATAGCAGGGGGTCCTGAGTCTCACACAACACAGCGCCACCTAGTGAGCCTCACACATGCATTACACCTCCCATAGGATTGAATAGTAACCAAATGTCCAATGGGAGGACATCGCCTGGGAAAAGGGGAGGAGTCAGCTGATCACTGGGTCCCCATGGTAACACCCCTGCAGGAAGGTCCTGCGTGTGAGGAGTTAGAAGTGTGGAGTGTTAGGAGGAGGAGGTGAGGAGATATGTGTGATGTCCTGTGAAGAAAGCAGTGAGTTTAGTGCAGGAATCTCAAGTCCTAGACAGGCCCAGGAAGGTTGGAGAGCTGACATACTCCAGCTATTCAGATCCTGTCCCCTGTCTGCCTAGCCATCGCCCTGAAGGAAGTCAAGCATCATTATCTTGTCAGCATGAGACTGTGGAGAGAACATTCTGGAACACGTGCTCCATAGCAAGTATCACAGGATCCAGGGGCCAAGGCCAGACCTGTGGAATATCCTGCCACCCTGACTATTGCACCCCGAAACTCTGAGCTATCAGGACCACATAATGTGAGTGGGGAATATTATGTACTAGTATCATGGTGGGCATCCTCCTATGAGCCAAATAGGAACCCAGATGCACCTTAGGGCTGTAACACTGAAGTATAAGGGGCTAGGAACACCTTTCATCAAGTCTACCCTGCACCCCAGGACTTTGCTGTGTCACCAGGCGTACCCCGTTGTTTTGTATTGAAGAAACTGTTTAAGCATTTGTGCCTCCACACCCATGGAAGTAAAAGTTCAACTTTACAACCGTTTCTGTGTCTGACTCTGCACCGACAACATCAGGGCGCCCCAAACACCACCAGTCGGCACAGTATAGGGGAAGCGCCCCGGGGGAACAATCACCACCAACATTTGTGCAGCCCCCTCATCACCGGTACCAGTGGTGGTAACGTGGGACAGCACCAGCGCTGCGCCCTCGTGCCCAGAGACCGTGACAAGTCTGCGCTGTTTGCACCCCGCAATCCCAACTGCAGCGTTACCTTCCATCTGGTCACCGCAAGAAAAACTGGCGTCACGAACAGGATACGGGTGTGTGCCATTTTGAGAAAGTCGCCACGAAAAGTGCGCCAAATTGTCTCCAGAGCATCGGTCTTTATTGTGGACTTTACTAAGATCAAGTTTATTCCCTGAGAGTGCTTGCCACAAAGAGGGGGAGCCCTATACCCCTGAAGTAAGCCCTAAAGACTGTCCTCTCAGTGTGTTACAGCCCTGGAAGAGTTAAAACGCCCAGGACTTGTTTGCTGCGCCACATCGCTGTGTAAGAACGCCCACAAAGGGTTAACTGTACCTTGCAAAAGTGCGGGAGATTTTTAGCACTGCCCATGAGGCCAGGAGACCCATCTGCCACCATCTTAGGAGAGCCCAGAATGCTGAGCGCAATGCTCCAGCGCACCCATACAAGAAAGTGAAAGGCGAACGTGCCGGCGCCATTTCTGACTCTCCGGTGCCGCATCACCGTCCCTGCTGTGCACCGCTGATCTCTGGTCCACGCTGCAGTTGCTGTCAGTGAGTACTGTGCCTCCCTGTCCTTGTCTTCAGTCCTCCCAGCAAGTGTTTTCCGTGTACCGTGTCCGTGGGGAGTGCCACCATTAAAGAGGGGGAGCACACCGTCAGCCTGCATCACAGTGACTCTGTTAATAGCTACAGCATTCTTAAAGGGACAGCATTCCAAGTTGTAGTCTCCATTCCCTGCCAGCAAGCAGTTGAGTTTCTTAAAGAGACGGCGACCTAATTTCAGTCATACCTGCAAACAACATGACTGAGCAAAGTGACATTGTGCCATCTGTTTCTAGTGATCCAGCAGTGCCCATGGCGAGCAGCCTACCATTCTCCATGCCATTTTACACTGGCGCACCATGGCTGCCACGCTACAAAGGGGAGGCGCATACCCTCAGGGACTTTCGTGAGAAGATGCTGTCTCTCTTCCAGTTCTATCCTCTGAATACAGAACAGCAGATACAGATCCTGCTGGGCCAGCTTGAGGGTGCTGCAGCTAGGGAGGTCAAATCCTGGCCTGCCTCTGACAAAAGAACCCCTGGGCAAATTCTGGACAAACTCCAGGTGAACTTTGACGTGCGATCTGTCTCCGAGGTAAAGATGCGCTTCTTTTCCAGATGGCAACTACCTGGTGAGACCCTGCGGGACTATGCTTTATCCCTCCAAGAGGCGTTCAGAGCTGTGGTGCAAGTGGATCCACGTGAAAATGTGGACTCTGATAAAATCTTGCTTGACCGCTTCATAGAAGGGGCGGGTACCACATTGCTCCAGAGTCAGTTGCGAATGCTTGCTGCACAACATCCCAGCATCACGTTTGCTGACTTCAAGGCCCTTGCCATCCAGGTCTTGGGACAGGAGCAGCCCCAGCCGAGCCCAGTCATCTGTGCTCCCTCACCTGGACCCTCAACAAGCATTGCTCCAGTTGTCCTGCCACTACCTCTGGGTACCTCACCTGCTGCCCAAACTGCGCAGACTACACCAGCAGACTCCAGAGATGACCTTCTGGCCCGAGTGGATCATCTGACCCGTGCCATGGAACAGATCACCGTCCGTCTAGATTATCTGACCCAGCCGTCTTCATCGTCCAGTGATCCTTTGCGAAGTCTCATCATCTCACCTGAGTCACCACCCAGACATCCGTCTTCAGTGAAACCTCCGCAGAGTGAGAGGCCATACTGTACCTATTGCCATAGATATGGACACACCAGGCCTCAGTGTTTTCAGTTAAACGGGCCACCCCCGAGGCAGCGGGCCGCCCCTCGGGAGGAAAGAAGAAGGGCCCAGGTGAATCTTCAGTGCCATTGTCACGCTTCGTCTCAGCCTGCCCACACATCACAATCCGGGTGAACGGCGTCCCTCTGACAGCGTTGGTGGACACTGGATCTCAGGTAACAACCCTGCGCAAGCAGGTGTTCCTTGAACATTGGGACTTAGGTGTGTTGAATAGAACACCTGACACATGGATAAATCTGTGTGCCAGCAATGGACAGCCCATACCACAGCAGGGTTATTGGGAACCCACTATCCAGATTGGGGACTTGAAACTGCCTAGACAGGGTGTAATTGTCACTGATGTAGAGGATGATAGGTTTGCAGTTGTAATATTAGGCATGAATGTTTTACGCCATTGCTTTGCAGAAGTGTTGGATGCCTTGCATGCCTCTCTCCTTACAGCTTCTCCCAGTGACCAGCAGAACATTCAGCGGGCCATTCGTGTACTCAATGCCCAGCACAAGTTCGCCAACAAACAAGGTGAAATTGGTCGAGTCTGGATCCAAGATACCCGTCCAGTAACCCTACAGCCTGGAACAGAAACTATGGTGTGGTGCCATGCCCGTCCGGGCATAGAAAATCAGGACTACGAGGCCTTGCTACAACCCATACAGGTAGCTGGCCAACCACTTGTCATGGCTGCCCGCAGCCTTGTCACAGTTTGCAATGGACGTGTTCCTGTCCGCTTAGTCAACTTGGGCGATGCTCACGTGAACCTCCACAAGTTCCACTCTGTGGCTCTGCTACACCGGTTAGCACCAGAAGACATTCTCTCTGGTGATTCTACCGCCACACAGCATTCCACCCAAGCTGCTGAGAACATTCAGAATGGAGCCACGAAGTCCTGGTGGGATGAATTGAACGTGGGAGACGCCAATACCCCTATAGAGCACATCAATGGGGTTCGCAATGTGGCCAAGCGTTACCAACAGGCATTCAGCAAACACCCATTGGACTTTGGTAAGACCACGACCATACAACATCGCATTCTGACTGGCGACCACCATCCAATCAAGGAGCGTCACCATCCAATACCACCAGCGATGTACCAACCGGTGAAAAAGTTGATCCAAGAGATGCGAGATGCTGATGTCATCCGGGAGAGTAACAGCCCCTGGGCAGCCCCGCTAGTCCTTGTCAAGAAGAAAGACGGAACCCTACGATTTTGTGTGGACTATCGTAAACTCAACAACGTCACGCACAAAGACGCATACCCATTGCCGCGGATTGAGGAATCTCTAACGGCTTTGGGATCAGCTACCTGTTTCTCGACCCTGGACTTAACCAGTGGATACTGGCAAGTCCCTATGGTGCCTGAAGATTGTGAAAAGACTGCGTTTACGACCCCGATGGGACGCTTTGAATTCAATAGTATGCCATTTGGGCTATGTAATGCCCCAGCCACATTCCAACGGCTTATGGAGAGGTGCCTCGGCCATGAGAATTTCCAGAGTGTGCTACTGTACCTGGACGATGTTATTGTATTCTCCCGGACACACCAAGAACACCTTCGTCACCTGTCCGAGGTATTCAAAGTACTTATACAGCACGGTCTAAAGGTGAAGCCCTCCAAGTGCTACCTTTTGAAACCCCAAGTTCACTACCTTGGGCATGTCGTGAGCGCACAAGGCGTCCAACCTGATCCTGAAAAGATCACTGCAGTCCAGAACTGGCGAAGACCAACTACCGTCAAAGAAGTCCGAAGCTTCCTTGGATTCGCAGGTTACTACCGGAGTTTCATACCACACTTCGCCCAAGTAGCCGAGCCTCTGAACGAGTTGTTGCGCGGTTGTCCCAGAGAAAACTACAACCGAAAGCTTCCGGTAGACTGGACAGCGCGTCAAGAGGAAGCCTTTCAAGCGCTTAAAGCACTTCTGACGCAACCACCAATTCTAGCCTATCCCGACTACAGTCAGCCATTCCGCTTGTACACAGATGCAAGTCACCAAGGTTTGGGTGCAGTGTTGTCCCAGGTTCAGGACAACAAAGAGCGAGTCATCGCCTACGCCAGCAGGAGTCTGAGAGGCGCGGAGAAGAACGACCAGAACTATAGTTCTTTCAAACTCGAACTTCTGGCGCTTGTCTGGGCCGTGACAGAGAAGTTTAAAGACTACCTGGCTGCCACACCCTTTACCGTGTACACAGATAACAATCCGTTGGCGCATCTGGACACTGCTCGACTGGGAGCCCTTGAACAACGGTGGGCCTCAAGACTCGCGAATTACAAGTTCTCTGTCAAGTATCGCAGTGGCAAGTCCAACGGTAACGCTGATGCACTCTCAAGGTTGCCTGTGGGAGAAGAACCACCCCGAGAAGACATCTGGGAAGAGGTGGAGATGCCACCATTCTACAACAAGTTTGCCCAACAGGTTGCTATTGGTGTCCCTGTAGAAGGAGAATCTCTGACTAAAACAGCTGCCGAATCCCTCCAGGAGCCATCTCTGTGGAAAACGTTCCAAGAAGAGAGCAGAGTTTTAGGAGAATTGTCAGATTTCCTGCTTACAGGAAGAATACCAACCCGTGTAAAGAGAGGTCTTCATGACGTGGAATTAAAACGCCTTTGGCGACAGAGGAAGCGCCTGTTTGTCCAACGAGGCCTTCTACATAGAAACACTCTTGATCCTGTCACAGGTGAAAGGCTTCATCAGATCCTCGTACCAAGAAGAGACGCACAGATGATACTTGAGGCGTATCATGACAGATCCGGTCACTTCGGGGTACAAAGGACCGAAGCTACCATCCGTCATCGCTTCTATTGGGTTGGGATGAGGAGTGACATTGAGAGTTGGTGCCGAGAGTGTCCCGCCTGTAGTATCACCAAGGAAGGTCGAAGAGATCAGAAGGCCCCTCTACATCCAATTAAAACTCAAAAGCCGTGTGAAATTGTTGCTCTGGACCATGTGAAGTTGGGTCCCACACGTTCCGGCTACAGCTACGCTCTGACAATGGTGGATCATTACTCCAAGTTCCTTGTCATCGTGCCTGTCAGAAATCTTACAGCAAGAACTACGGCTGAGACCTTCTACGCAGAGTTTGTCCGCCATTACGGTTGTCCTGAGCATATCCTCACCGACCGTGGATCGGCGTTTGAATCACAATTGTTCCGTGAGCTGTGTCAGTTCCAAGACTGCAAGAAGTTGCGAACCACAGCGTATCACCCTCAAGGGAATGGTATGTGCGAGAAGGCAAATCAAGTGATCATCGGCATGCTAAGAACAGCCGCAGTTACACCTGGTGTTGAGTGGCCTGAGCGTATCAAGGACTTGGCCTATATTTACAACAACACACCCCAAACATCTACGGGATACGCACCATTTTATCTAATGTTTGGAAGACAAGGTCAACTTCCTTCAGACTTAACCCTTGGTGTGAAGGTCCCTGACACCATCAATCCACTACCCATAACAGACTGGGTTGTTGAACACCGCCGACGTATGGAGGAAGCTAAAGAGATAGTTGAAACGCGCATGGATGAGGTTCGTAGGAGACAACAGGAGGATTACAACCATCACACCCATGCAGCGCCCCTGAAAGTTGGCGACCGTGTATGGTTAAGGAATAACCATCGGAATGGGAAATTGGATCCATTCTGGGAGAAAGAACCATACAGTGTCATCTCCATACCATATCCTGAATCCGACGTGTATGAGATCTCTAAACCTGGGAGACAGCCCCAAGTAGTACACCGAAACCGTCTGAAGCTGTGCCTTAAAGAAGGACTACCCACAGAGGTGCCCCCAGCTGAGACAACGAGTACAGAGATCTTGTCACCTTCTGAAGCGAAAGAGAGACCCCCAACGTTAACTGAGCTTATGTGGGCGCCTAAACTACTACCATTTAGCTGTTATCCACCAATTGCTCTAGTGCTAGAGAACCCTTCGAGAGATGATTTAATTGATTTCAGTGACTCTGTTCCTGATCCAAATCTCGTTCCACTTAGGCGTTCTGAGCGTACCACAAAAGGCATACCTCCAACACGCTATAGTGATGCCATGGCTGTCCTTGGGTAAAAGAGGTTAACTGTCTCTGCTTCTGTATATATGTTATTCCTGCTCTGATTACATTAATGTTTTTCCTGTGTGTATATACAGTATATATATAATATCTTGCCATGTAATATAGTATTTACACTTATATGCAACAATCCAAGCCATAGTGCCTGGCTCACCGAGCCAAGGAAGTTCTGTTACCCCATTGCGGTATGGACATTCGTGCTAGAGTGCCTACTCTTCCTTACAGAAAGGACTGTTTATTGTTTCTCAGAGAGACTCTCATGATAATGGACACTCACGAAATTTGTGCCAGAGAGTCTCTGGACCCATTTGCACTACTGTTGTTTCTATATGGACTGTCTGATGGTACCGCCAAAAGGTTCCATAAGTCTGAGTTTAATTATCTCTCCGTTACCCTTCAGACTTCTCATGGACATTCCAGGACTATGCCGGGAGGTCTTACCTCAAGTTTCTAAGTATTATATTTTTCTAAATTGTTAGTGACAATTGCACTTTATTCGTATTTATTAACGATATGTTACATTTCTCACCTTCACCCCAGCCCGTCGCCGAGGTCGGCTCAGTGAAAGAGGGGGAGTATGTGGCATCCCAGAGCTGGCTATGGTTGGGCTGAGGGTGATCTCTGTGCATTGTATTATTTCCTGTTGCTTCATAGCCTGTGTGACATAGCAGGGGGTCCTGAGTCTCACACAACACAGCGCCACCTAGTGAGCCTCACACATGCATTACACCTCCCATAGGATTGAATAGTAACCAAATGTCCAATGGGAGGACATCGCCTGGGAAAAGGGGAGGAGTCAGCTGATCACTGGGTCCCCATGGTAACACCCCTGCAGGAAGGTCCTGCGTGTGAGGAGTTAGAAGTGTGGAGTGTTAGGAGGAGGAGGTGAGGAGATAAGTGTGATGTCCTGTGAAGAAAGCAGTGAGTTTAGTGCAGGAATCTCAAGTCCTAGACAGGCCCAGGAAGGTTGGAGAGCTGACATACTCCAGCTATTCAGAAGATCCTGTCCCCTGTCTGCCTAGCCATCACCCTGAAGGAAGTCAAGCATCATTATCTTGTCAGCATGAGACTGTGGAGAGAACATTCTGGAACACGTGCTCCATAGCAAGTATCACAGGATCCAGGGGCCAAGGCCAGACCTGTGGAATATCCTGCCACCCTGACTATTGCACCCCGAAACTCTGAGCTATCAGGACCACATAACGTGAGTGGGGAATATTATGTACTAGTATCATGGTGGGCATCCTCCTATGAGCCAAATAGGGACCCAGATGCACCTTAGGGCTGTAACACTGAAGTATAAGGGGCTAGGAACACCTTTCATCAAGTCTACCCTGCACCCCAGGACTTTGCTGTGTCACCAGGCGTACCCCGTTGTTTTGTATTGAAGAAACTGTTTAAGCATTTGTGCCTCCACACCCATGGAAGTAAAAGTTCAACTTTACAACCGTTTCTGTGTCTGACTCTGCACCGACAACATCAGGGCGCCCCAAACACCACCAGTCGGCACAGTATAGGGGAAGCGCCCCGGGGGAACAATCACCACCAACATTTGTGCAGCCCCCTCATCACCGGTACCAGTGGTGGTAACGTGGGACAGCACCAGCGCTGCGCCCTCGTGCCCAGAGACCGTGACAAGTCTGCGCTGTTTGCACCCCGCAATCCCAACTGCAGCGTTACCTTCCATCTGGTCACCGCAGGAGCCTTAGGGGGATTCCGAAAGGCCAATACCTTAGGGCCTGCTCTGTCTTATCAGCAAATAACCTCATACAGAGGTTCACACAGTGGGGTTATCCAGAGAGAATCCTAAGGGAAGCCTATGACCATTCTGTTAATATGAATTGCCATGAGCTCTTTCTCCTAAACCCAAAATTGAATAGGATGGGATCAGGGTCATCGGTACCTTTGACTCTGCACACATTGGCGTAACTAGGAATGGCTGGAACCCAAGACCAACATTTGACATGGCCCCCCCAACCCCCCCCCGCACAAACCGTATTCCTGCACACACTATTATGCCACATAGTGGCCCCTGCACACACTATTATGCCCTATAATAGCCCCTGCACACAGTATTATGCCCCATAGTGGCCCCTGCACACAGTATAATGCCCCATAGTGGCCCCTTCACACAGTATTATGATCCATTGTGGACCATCCATGAACAATTATTATACTCTGGGGTCTTTTCAGACCCCAGAGTATAATGATTGGAGACCCAGGGGAGGATACAAACATAAAAAACACTGTTACTTACCTTTCCCTGGCTCGGCGCACTTCCCGCTACTTTCGTCCCTCTTCAATGTTGGACCAGACATCACGTGAACCAGGTCGGCGTTGGGACACATAATGATGCCGGTCTGGCCCACGTGATGTCTGGGACGTCACCAAACAGGCCCGAAGCCTGCTGTAGCGCAGGAGAGGTAAGTAACGTTGTTTTTTATGTTCCCTCACCCTTCCCCTGGGCCTCCGATCATTAGACTCTGGGGTCTAAGGTTTTGATTTTGACAAAATTGTCTTACAAAAGACCAGGTGGATTTTCCATCTAGAAACCACTCGCCCGTTTGGTCTAAATGACCAACTATCATTTCATACATTTCTATAACAATGAGGGGTTGGTAGCAGTTGTGCTGTTCTCATATTTGTTAGTTAACTGTCCTGTATTACCTATTCCTTCTCATGTTGTTTCTATGCATTGTTGGTTGCTGCCATCTGCCGGCCAGAATTTGCATGCCGCACGCCTTTGTTCTTATAATTAAAGTTTTTCTCTGTGGGCGTGGTTTTAGGCAGTCTTGGTCCATGTTACTTCCTGCAGCCATTTAGTTCTTCAAAGCTGTGTGACTGGACTTACAAACACTTTGGGCTCATGAAGGCATCAGTTTTTGACCAGCAGTTAGCCTCAGGAAAGACACCAACAGGACAGCATCATACCACTACTACCAAAGCCATTACAGTATTGTATCATCGCTTGTCACTGTTCTTTGGTTAAATAAACCCAAGTTGATTCATATCATCGTGTCTATGTTTGAATCCATCTAACCTGAGCTCCTGCCGGTCCGGTCTGCTCCACTGCTTGGATACGAAGGTAGGAAAGTCACACAGTTACACCTTCGTTCGCCTTCATGTGGGGACAGAACAGCAGTAACTGTTCCACTTCAAGAGGACCTTTCATGTCCTCAGGCACATGCGGTTTTACATACCGCTAGAAAGCCAACAGTGCGCTGGAGATATCGGCGGTGTAAGTTTCACGGTTTACTGTCGGAAAGGCGTTCCTGACAGTCTAGCTGTGCTGTGAGGAACGCCCTCCCCGACATTTTGCGTTCATAGACTTGTACTGAGGGGGCGTTCCTCACAGCTGAGCGTCATTGCCAGGCTGTAAGGAACGCCCCCTCTGACAGTACAGCGCTATAGACGAGTACAGACAGAGGGGGCGTTCCTTACTGCCCAGCGATGACGCTCAGCTGTGAGGAACGCCCCCCCCCCCCAGTACAGGGCTATGAACGAGAACTGTCAGGGAGTATAATAATAGCTTGTGGGTCATGAACCCCAAAAATGTTGGCGATATTTTCAAGGACCACCGTAGGGGCCACTATGGGACATAATACCTTGTGAAGGGGTCACTGTAGAACATTATAACTTGTGAAGGGCCACTATGGGACATTATACCATGTGCAGGGACCACTATGGGACATTATACTGTGTGCAGGGGCCATTATGGGACATTATACTGTGTGGAGGAACCGCTATGGGACATTGTGCCATTTGGAGGGGCCGCTATGTGACATTATTTCTATGGGGGACAGAAAAGGGGGCGCTATGCTGTGGGGGGGCCCAAGTCAAAAGCATGCTATGGGGCCCAGTCTTTGCTAGTTACGTCCCTGTATATATTTATTATACCCTGTCTGTGTATATATTTATATATGTATGTATCTGTGGGGGCCAACTCAGTTTCTACATTGAGCACTTCCATTAATCCAGACAAAAACATTCATTGCACTGTTAACGGAATCAGGCCCTGTTCATGTGGTGTAATCTGGCACTGATCTTGCAGCAGATTTTGCACCCAAATCAGCAGCAGATTCTTCCCTCATTCTGCCTCCTATTGAAAACTAATAGTGCAGGACGCTAAAAAAAAAAAAAGTGTTGAACCGTGATGTGGACTCAATATTCATGCCAGCTTCATGTCACACTATGTATGAACTGTGAGGGTCACAAATCACCTCCTGATAGCAAACAGATAACAGATCCCTCTGTCACGCACCGCAACTTTCCAGATTGTTTTTTGACCGGTTGTAAATAACTTCTCTACTTAGATTGCATTTTGTTTTGGTTTTTTTTAAGGACTCTAAAATCTTTTGAAGACCATGTGCATAGGGTATAAATAATCTGTGAATTTTCAGTTCTTGTATAACACCATGTCTGATGAAGGAAGCTAGTCTTCTGAAAGCTTACATATCAAATATATATACTTAGTTAGCCTCTAAAAGGTATCGCCTGATTTCTTCACTCTTCCACTACTTTCTATGGCTAACACAGTACAACATTATACTACTATACATTTATATTGTAATCTATTTTGAATAGGTAGCCAATGTAGTGACTGACACAGACAGGAGGCATCGCTGTAGCATTTACACCAGTGATGGTGAACCTTTTAGAGACTGAGTGCCCAAATTGCAAACCCAAACCCTCTAATTTATCGCAAAGTGCCAACAAGGCAATTTAATACTTAATACTGTGCGGATCCACAATTGTGGACAGTTACGGACCCACAAAATACGGTTGTGTGAATGTGGTTTTACAGAGCTTTCAATGATACAAAACAACTTTGTACTGAAAGGAAGAAGTTTGCATTCAGTACTTTTGAACAATTAATGTTCACTATTTACATCGCACAGGATCTGTTTTATAGTGGCTGTACAATGTTATTACAGCCTGTACTAACATCACATGTCTGCTATAAAACAGATCCTGTGTGATATAAGTAGTGAAGGGGCCCCACACAGTACAAAGTGCTCCACAGTGGTCCCCAGACAGTACAGTGTGCTCCACAGTGACCCTCAGACAGTCCAATGTGCTTCACAGTGGCCCCCACACAGTGTAATATACTCCACAGTGGCCCCCACACAGTATAACATGCTCCTGTACACAGTATAACATGCTCCTCATCGCGCCTGCGTTGGGTCAGAGGTTGCCTGCGGACACATGGCCTACTCTGACAATTTTCAGGTGTATGTGCATTTTGCAAGCTTGCCGGGGGGATCTGGGACAGCTGTGGGACGGCGCGTGTACCCACAGAGAGGGCTCTAAGTGCCCCCTCTGGCACGTGTGCCATAGGTTCGCCTCCATGGGTCTAGATGAGCCTGGCTGCTGCATTCAGAATAGATTGTAGAGGGGAGAGTTTTGTAAGGGGAAGACCTATTAGAAGGGAGTTACAGTAGTCAAGGCGAGAGTGAATCAGGGTGACAATAAGTGTCTTTAATGTCTCTGTGGTAAGGAAAGGGCAAATTCTGGACATGTTTTTGAGGTGAAGATGACATGAGCGTGCGAGTGATTGGATATGGGGGGGTGAAGGAAAGGTCTGAGTCAAACATTACCCCGAGGCAGCGGGCATACTGCCTAGGAGTTATGGTAAGGCCGGAGACTGCAATGGAGATATCAGGGATAAGTCTATTAGATGGTGGAAACAGCAGTAGTTCCGTCTTTGAGAGATTCAGTTTCAGATAGAGCGAAGACATGATATTTGAGAAAGCAGAGAGACAGTCACTGGTGTTAGATCTAGTAACCATACAGTTTTAACAATAGAATTTGACAACCCTGCTATTTGCTATGCAAAAATGGGGGCTTTATAGCTGTTGTATACTAATCTGGGTTACTCGTACACCAAGCTTTCCTTACGCTCTCTTTAATGCTTTGGCAGTGTGATAGGGGTTAAACCTTACCCAGCTAAGTTTTTGTGTGTTTTTAGGGATAAACTAATAAACTGATTTTAGTTTTTAGCTGTTTATTCAGGGGGAGATTATCCTTAATTCATTTCTGAACCTATTTGGTATTTTGTGATGTAGCTGTGCAGTGAGAGTAGACAGTGAATGAACTCTATGAAAGCCGTCAGAAACTTTTGCCGCAGACAGCTCCTGTGCTGAGCCGGTACAGTGTCCAGTAGAGGTCGCTGTGGGACAGTCACTGTCACTTGCTGTGTACAGTGACTCTTCAGTTCAGGGTTGTGGGAGAGGCGTGGGAAGGTGGGGGCGGGTCTCCTCTGGACAGGAGAAGGAAGCATGGCAAGCAGATGTCACATCGCTCATAGGTCGTGAGGCACCTGCTGCTGATGTATCAGACACAACTGCTGTCTGCTTCAGCACCGCTGCCGACCCTCTAGTGCTCCCAGGAGGACATCGTCCGATCCCCTCTCATCGATCTAATCGATCAGTGATTACTGACAGCATGGATGGAAAGCGGGGTGCTGGGTCCCCGCTACTGTGCAGCCTACTGCTGGCTTGTCTACTGCTCCTGACAGGTAACGTGCTCGGTGCTGTATCATGCTGCTCTGCTGCGTTGTGAGTGACGGGAACAGGTGGTTGCCGGTCGGAGCCTGCGATGTGCTGACTGCTGTGCTCTGGACATTGTTATAGTGGAGGAGAGCTTATTGCATGTCAACCATTAGGTACAGATGTAGCAGAGTCGACTTTGTAACGTCACACAACTTGCCATGAGTGCAGATCAGCCTTGTGTGACATATCCAGCACTGCTACCTCTCTACTGCACCTGATACATAAAGTTGTCTGTATGGAAAGTCACGTTCAGATGAAGCGGAGCTGTATTTGTTATCGAATTGCTAATTTCTTCAAGTTAAAGGAGTAATTTACCCAAAAGTGAAAGCTATTGCGAAAACTATAGGACAGTCTTGCCAGCATCACCACCTTTCCAGGAACTGCTACCACTGATCTGTGCCACAACAGATACCCTATGATAACTGCAGATATTACCTATGTGATCTTCTGGTGCATAGCTCTGACATATCACCTGTTAGATTAGATGTAGCAGTGCTGAGTTTGTCATATAGCACTATGTCATGTGATTTGAGGAGATGAGCTCTTGATTGTTTTTCATAGGATTGCATGATTTTATTTATAGACATGCACCAACAAATCTGTCCCAAAAAAACATTTATCTTTGCTGCATCTGTTTTTGTGCAGGCATAAACTGCTGTCTTTCACATTTAAATAGACCTGTCACCTCTCCTGACAGCAACTACAGTACTGGAGCATATTTTCTTAGAACTCTGTATTGTGATGTTCCTCTGTTACTCCTCCGAGAAATGTATGAATAAATTAAATACTGGGTGCTAAACACTCTAGGACTGTCCAATCAGAACTGATAGTATTAGACTGTGTAGAGATACCCATTTGACAAGAAAAATGGTAACATCCAGTTGTCAATTTATGTATAAATTTCTAGGAAGAATAACAGAGGAACAGCACAACACAGGTTTCTATGAGAAGTAGTTTCAGGATTGTTATTTATTGTGAAATAAAAGCATTTACTAAAACAGACATGTCAGGAAAGGTGACAGATACTCAGATCCTGTTTCAAGACAGTGGCATTCTCTTATGTACATTAGCATTGTAAGGCTCAGTCTACATCTTGGCTGTGGATTACTTTTTCTGTTCTATTATATAAGCATAGAAACAGAATCCAGGCTGTGATGGAGCTATCAAATGATGGCCCCAATGTCACTCACCAAACCACAATGACTTATAAAGGGGTCCATCAGGTTTCCAACATGGTGCGGTCATTTAACTGCTTGAAGAATAGCACCTAAGATTGTGGTGTGGTTACTATACAGTATATCTATTGTAAACTATTGACATGGACACTATATTTATTATAAACTATTGACATGGGCACTATATCTATCATAAACTATTTACATAGGTACTATTTATCTAGTTATACTGCATGCTATTGACATGGGCACTATATATCTATTGTAAACTATTGACATAGGTACTATTTATTTACTTAGAACTGGCAAGCTATTGGCATGAGGACTATATATATAGTAAGCTATTAATATGGGCACTATATTTATTGTAAAATATTTACATAGGTACTATTTATCTACTTATATACTGCAAGCTATTGACATGGGGACTACATATCTATTGTAAGCTATTGACATGGGACTATATTTATTGTAAGCTATTGACATGGGCACTATATATCCATTGTAAACTATTGACATGGGCACTATATATTGTAAACTATTTACATAGGTACTATTTATCTACTTATATACTGCATGCTATTGACATGGGCACTATATATCTATTGTAAACTATTGACATGGGCGCTATTGGCAATGAGAACTATATATCTATTGTAAGCTATTGACATGGGACTATATTTATTGTAAGCTATTGACATGGGCACTATACAGCATATCCATTGTAAACTGTTGACATGGACACTATATCTTTTGTAAACTACTGACATGGACTCTATATATGTATTGCAAACTATTGACATGGGCACTATATATCTATTACAAGCTACTGACATGGGAACTATATATCCATTTTAAACTATTGACAGAAAAACAATATCTTTATATATCCATCTATACAATACACTGCTATTTATACGGACACTATACATGTTGTAACATATAGATGAGGGTGCTATATTTGTTGTAAATATTGATGTTTCAAATCTTTTTGTAGCTAATGATGTGGGCGCTAAAAAATTTTTATAAGCTTTTCATGTGGGCACTATATATCTTTTATTATCTATTGATGAGAGCACTATATTTATTTTGTAAGATATTGGTCTGGGCACTATATATATCTTTTTGTAAGCTACTGATGTTGGCATTAGATATCTATTCTAAGCTATTGATTTGGACATGATATATTTTGTGTGCACTATATATCATGTAAACTATTGATGTGGACACTATATGTAGTGTGAGCTATGATGGGAGCACTATATATTTTATAAGATGATGTGGGCACGCTATACCTTTTGTAAGATTATGACATGAGCAATATATATCTATACTTAGCTATTGACATAGGTACTGTATATATTTTGTAAGCTATTGATGTGGCCACTATATATTGTTTGTAAGCTATCAATGTGGGCACTATATGTCTTTTGTAAGCTATTGATGAATGTGCTAAAAATCTTTTGTAAGATATTGAAGTGATTACTATACATCTTTCATTAGCTATTGATGTGGGCGCTAAATATCTTTTTTCTTTTTTAAGTTATTGATATGGGCACTATATATATCTTGTAAGCTATTGATGTAAGCACAATATATATTTTATAAGCTATTAACGTGGACACCATATATAAAACAGTTTTATATATATATATATATATATATATATATATATATCTCCAGGTCAGCTGAGGGCCCCCCCCACCCCCCACCCACCAGAGGGCCCGGTGCAAATGCACCATTTGCTGTATGGTTACAGTGGCCCTGGACAAAAGAGTTTTTACTTCAGAAGTTTTTAGGTTTGGCTCACATCTGTTTCTTTAATGGAAGTCTTGACACAGGACCCAGACTGATGTCCAGTGGATACCACTAGCACCTGATGGACCCCATTGACAAACAATGGTGGTTCCTTCACAGTTTTTAGTGGTATTCATCTTTTTGATGGAGAGAATAGCATTGAATGCATTGCTATTCCTCCCAGCAAACAGCAAACTAGTATAGCGCACATTTGGAGAAACACTTATTGATGTGATGGACAGCTTTAATCTCATGACTATATGAACACAAGGGAACAAAATTTACTGTGTGCCTCATTTTAGGCTTTTCCTGATAAAGATTATTTGGAGCCTTTTAGAGCATAAATGACATTTAGAAATGGTCTGGGCTTTCCCACCCTGTCCTGGGAATTGCCTTCTTTATTACATTAGTTAGCAGTTCTCACGGTAACTTTAGATGGGAATGTTCATTAATCATGTATATGTGGGATATTAAATGCCAAAAACAGCATATTTCTAATAATGGTCTTCTAGAGATGAGATCCCCTGCTGCCTGCATGTGCTGTCCTGCCACTCTTTGTGATGCAGTTGACCACGTACTTTATATTTACCATGGAGAGAATAGTGATGATGCATTTACACGTAGTTACTATTACTTTGATAGAAACTCTGTCACCAGCTCTGTTTTCATCATGTTAGAGCTCTCCATGTTATGTACTGTATACATCAGGAGTATTCCCAAAGTGTACCTTCTACAGAAGGATGCCACTGTACATCGCCCTTTGACTTTCATATACTTTTCTTTATGTAGTCTTGTCCACTAGGCTTTTCCATACATTTGGGTTTAGAGTGGCAGCTTTTTATAATGTATATATATAGAGAATTGGGGCATCCTATTGAGGAAGGGGGGGGAATAAAGTATCCAAAACAACAAGTTTTTTTCGGTTGATAAACTGAAAAATTACTGGTTTATAAACTCCATGGCTTAATCTAAGTTAAGGCCACAAGTGAGGAATGTTTTCCTGCAGATTGGTGCAGATGTTCGGGGTTGTCGTCCTATACATCATAGATTGACATGGCATAAATTTGAAAATCTGCAACATCTCTTGAATTCTGTGTTAATTTATTTGCAACATGCGGATGGGGTTTAAAAACATTAATTGTACTGTAATTCATAGTGGATTTAGCGCGGGATCACTGTGGCCAATGTTTGGCGGTCACATGCTAGCGATGTGACATCAGTGCTGCAGCCCCATCAATACAGTTGGGGAGCAACAGAGAAGTATTGCTACAGAGGTGGGGTATTCAAAACGTAAGGCTGTTGTTTTTAGTAACAGTAAGCAAATCTCTGAAGACTAAACATCCCCTTTAATATAAAGCAACTGACAGTTTGTAGGTTATTCTATGGGTGCTGTAGCTTCCTGTTATGAGGGAGTCAAGTAGATGCCCTAATTTAAAGGGAGATATTGAGTAACAGACAATATTCTGGTATTCTGGTTACTCTAGATTTCCATCTCAAGAACAGATGTAGTAGATCAAAGTATGAAACATTGTCCTTGCAGTGTTGCCACTATTGTGACAATTAATCCATAGTGATATGACATTGTGAGGGAGGGGGATGATTGTCCTTTGCCGGGTGTCCTTTTGGCAGAAATGTGGCTGGAATACTTCATGATCCTGCAGCCCAAACTCTACTAAGGGTAGATTCACACCAGTTTTTTTTCACTGGAAACAAAGTCGGACATGCAGGACTTTGTTTCCAGCGAAAAAAACTGGATTTGCGGCACAGAGGGTGCAAGCGCACACCCGTGCATTGCTTTAAAAACCCATTCAAATGAATGGGTTTTTAAGCAATGCGTCGCTAACCTTTCGCTATCCAGTCCCTATACAGTTTCCCGAGATTTTCAGTCAGATTTGCGGCGGACGGACTCCGGCGCAAGTGTGAACCCACCCTAACAAGTGTGGTGGACTTCATTCTTTAATACAGCTGTAAGCAGAAAAATATTCAGACATATGTGACTGTATGGACATTCTTCTCATCATGAGTTTGGTCCTGGCAAGCATGATCTACAAATTTAGTTTTAGCCTTACTTGGTGTTATAACCATGTGCAAACAATGAATTACAGTACATTATACCTTCAGCTCTACTATATGTGCAAACTTGTACTATTATAGTCAATAAAGGTACGTAACAAGATAAACAATACGTAAAATCATTACATTCTTCCTTGGACTGTGAGATGACTGCATTCTTTACATCCCCCCCACACTCACACACACTCAGAACCCCTGAGGCAAAAAGTTGACTATTGTATAGTAAGTCGGAAATGCGTGTCTTCAGCATCATGGTTACGTCCTTTACTTTCAGTGGCAGTCATGCTCACACAGCTTGATGTGTATAGCCAAGTCACTGTGCACTGTCAATAGTTTGTTTCAGAGCTGGATTTTGTCAGCAGGTGTTTTGCAGGTTGCTTGTTGTGGACTTGTGTATATGGGACAATGCAAAACATCAGGTTGTACTGTGGCTTTAGTTGGCATTTAACTCATTAATGACCACCTATATACAGTTAGGTCCATAAATATTTGGACAGAGACAACATTTTTCTCATTTTGGTTCTGTACATTACCACAATGAATTTTGAACAAAACAATTCAGATGCAGTTGAAGTTCAGACTTTCAGCTTTAATTCAGTGGGTTGAACAAAATGATTGTATCAAAATGTGAGGAACTATAAAGCATTTATTACACACAATTCCTTCATTTTAAGGGCTCAAAAGTAATTGGACAAATTAAATAATTGTAAATAAAGTGTTATACTTGGTGGTTGACCCTTTGTTAGCAATGACTGCCTGAAGTCTTGAACTCATGGACATCACCAGACGCCGCTGTGTTTCCTCCTTTTTAATGCTCTGCCAGGCCTTTACTGCAGCGGTTTTCAGTTGCTGTTTGTTTGTGGCCTTTCTGTCTGAAGTTTACTCTTTAACAAGTGAAATGCATGCTCAATTGGGTCGAAATCAGGTGACTGACTTGGCCATTCAAGAATATTCTACTTCTTTGCTTTAATAAACTCGTGGGTGGCTTTGGCTTTATGTTTTGGGTCATTGGCCTTCTGTATTATGAAACGCCGACCAATCAATTTGGCTGGATTTGAGCACACAGTATGTCTCTGAATACCTCCGGACAGAATTCATCCGGCTGCTTCTGTCCTGTGTCACATCATCAATAAACACTAGTGACCCAGTGCCACTGGCAGCCATGCATGCCCAAGCCATCACACTGCCTCCGCCGTGTTTTACACATGATGTGGTACGCTTTGGATCATGAGCTGTATCACGCCTTCGCCATACTTTTTTCTTTCCATCATTCTGGTAGAGGCTGATCTTGGTTTCATCTGTCGAAAAAATGTTCTTCCAGAACTGTGCTGGCTTTTTTAGATGTTTTTAGCAAAGTCCAATCTAGCCTTCCTATTCTTGAGGCTTATGAGTGGCTTACACTGTGCAGTGAACCCTCTGTATTTACTTTCATGCAGTCTTGTCTTTATGGTTTTAAAGGGGTTTCCCTGTATCCATATTGTAGACAATTAAAAGTTAAAGGGAATCTGTCAGGGCAATTTGGGACACTAAACTACCCACACGTCCATATGGACCTGGGGTTTAGTGTCCCAAATCACCCTGTTATAACGCAATCCATGGCCACATTAAAAATAAAAAAGCTTTATACTCACCCGGCTGCTGTACTCCCCGCGCCTGCGCAGTTCTTCTATGAAGCCAGAGGAGTACTCCTCGGCTTCAGTGCGCATGCCCTGCAATTATGCAGTGATGCCGGGGTGTCCATCTTTGGCTTCAATGAAGAACAGCGCAGGTGCCAGGAGGCGTGCCAACAAAGAATCTTATGAATAAGCCGGACCGTTCTCACCAAACAGCGTCAATCGGACCCTTCTCTAGGTAAGTATAAAGGTTTTTTATTTTTAATGCGCCTGCAGATTGCATTACAACAGGGCGATTTAGGACACTAAACCCCAGGTCTATAAGGACCTATGGGTGGTTTAGTGTCCCAGATTGACCTGACAGATTCCCTTTAAACATGTCTGCAAATATAAATAATTAAAACATTTTCCACCATCTTAGTGCAGGAACTTTCTATGATCTGGCACTTGTCAGAAATGCAGGCATGATTTCCTTATTGTGGCCGGGTTATTTTATCATGCATGTACTGTTCCTGCCTGATAACCTGGCCACAATAAGGAAATCATGGCTGGGTTTCTGACAAGTCCTAGACCATAGAAAGTTCCTACATTCATGGTCGTATCCATAAGCAACTGATCAATGTCATCACTAAGATGGTTAGAGAAAATCTTTAAAACTCTACAAGATTTGTAATTACTTATAATTGCAAAAATGTTTAACTTTTAATTGTTTACAAATTTAAATATGGTTATGTTAATTGGAAAACACTTTCAACATCCCACACCATACATTATGGGATATGTCAGTTTCAGAGGCAAGGCTAAAATATCCTTAAAGGGGTTGTCCGGGATAAAACAAAAATTAAACACTAAACTAAACCCCTTCCCCCCACCTAATTTCTAATTTATGTAGTAAAAAAAAAAATCTCTATTTACCCATATCCCTGGCGTGTTCATGGGCTGAGTTAGGTAGGTAGGGCTAGTAGTCCGTGGACTAGCTAGGGAAACAGGGAGGGGGGTGTGAGAGAGGGAAAGGGAGGGAGAGAGCGAGTGAGAGGGGGATCATGATAGCTGTAGGCTAAGACAGCAGGAAGCTATCAATGTAAACAAATGCAGAGGATGCCAGGAGCTCCCAGAGAAACCCAGAAATCACTCAAAACACTGCTAAAGGTATTTTGGTGCAATTATTTACCCATTAATAGTACTAAAATACCTTTTTTAAAAAAAACTTTTTGCGGAAAAAAAACCCTTTAAGGCCTGGTTTTCAGGTCAGTGGAAATGATGGGAAAGTAGTGCAGTTTTCCACTGTAACTATTCATTAGGGAGCCCCTTAGCATTGTTGTTTGGTTGCCCCAATGGATCACTCTGGAGCAGGAAAATGATGTGCGATTCTTGACACTGAAAGACAGGAAAACAAGATGGCTATCTCGCTATTATTTGGCTTATGTTGTCCTCCTGCTGTTATAGCCACTGTGATTTGTAGGCTGCGTGGTTGTATTGCAGCTGCTCTATTGTATATATAATGACTCTATCTTATTGCAGTCTTGTTGAGCAACTACATTTACCTGTCCCTGGGACATTAGAAGTTCCGCACTCATTGATTATTACATTGTGGAGATAAGCAACCATTTCTTACGGCTAGACTATGCTGTGAAGAAACTCCGCTATAAACAGCTGCTCCCAAGAGTATTGAGAAATTTAATACTGCAGTGTGGAAGCAAATTCCCATAATCCCAACCAGTCATTTCATAAGATCTTTCTTTTACATTCTACAATAAGCTAATGTTGTCAAAAGATTCTGTTCAGAAACTGTTCATCCCCTTAAAAGTGCTGCAGCCTTGTCTACATGTTCTGCCACAAAACTACCTTATGAAAATAAAACTGCAGATTGGAAACAGAAATAATAGTAATCTATTCAGTCATTGGCTGCTGTATCTTGCATTATGGTTTGATATGTTGTATACACATGTTCATATCTAGTCATGTACTATTCCTTTAAGCCCATATGGGTAATCATAATCCTTACTGGATAATGCAGGTACTAATTGCAGTACTGATGGTGGCACTCATTGCAATTAGTGGCACCCTGGGAGTGAGTGGTTATCTGCATTCATCACTCACAACTCTGCACCCCATTTCCTTTCTGCTCCGGGCGCCAAGTGCTGAGAGGAAGCATCGAGCAGAGTGATAAATGCAACCAACCACTAATTTCCAGGGCGCCTGTAACTGGAATGAGAACCTCCACCAGTACTGACAGAAGCGTTTACCCTGGGCAGGGGGGCCCTGCATGCAGTGCAGCATGTAATATAGACATCATTAGGTGTGGGGACTATTATGCTACACATGGGGGCACTGTGGGGGCCATTACATAAAAGAAAACTATAATCATACAGGCAAGGCCTAAGGCCTCGTGCACTAGACCGAGTGTGCAGTCCGAGGGGGGTTCCAATGCTTCTTTCCGGTAATTATGGAGCATATCATATCCAGCTCCATTTAAATCAATGTAACACGGATGACATCCAAGTGCCTTTCAAGTGTCTTCCATTAAAAAAAAAAACCTTCAGCCTGCTCTGTCAGTTGCGCACATGAGGCCTAAGTCTTTCTGTGGAAGGTAAGTGAAGGTGAGTTGTAATGGAAAACGAGGCCATGAGTAATGTTTGACAGAATATTTGTTCACTCCTAGAGGTTAAACATGAAAGTAAAACATGTCATCTGTAGGAATTAGGAGATCACACATGAAGTAAGACCAGGGCTACATATTGACACCTGTCATGCAATGTTATGCTATATAGCGCCAACACCTATGGTACGGTATAGTAAATATTGGTCATAGGAGGCATTGTCAATTTGTCAACTAGTCATGCAAATTAAATTCTATACACACTCCACGCTGTATATGTGATATTACCCTAGGGAAAATTGTAACTGCATTATTTTTAAGGCGGGGTTCAAACCAGCGCTTGAACTCTGTTCGGAGATACGGTTCCCAAATCCACTTAAAAAATGCAGAGAAAAAAGCGCTGCAAGCAGCTCTATTCTCTCCGCATTTTCTGCCCTTTTCAGGCGGAAACACGACGGACACCATTATAGTCTATGGGGCCTGCGGGTTTCCACAGGTAACCACTTTTTTAAGCGGATTAGGTTTCCGTTCGGGGGGTCCCCAAGCAGACTTCCTGAACCCGAACGCAAGTGTGAACCTAGCGTAAGTTACATTTCTAAAAACCATTTGTAAGACATTACTCACATTAAAAAAGCTTAGACATACAAAACAATCCCACACTCTTACAAAAATTCAACATATTTATTAATACATAATAAAATACATAGAGAGAGAAATTACATAAATATATACGGAGGGGGAATGAGAGTGAAAATGCACTCAAGAAAATAGCAATGCCTACAGGAAAGGTCGCAGCCACAGACCCAAATACAAACACCAATAACATGGTATAAAAGATACATTTTTATAAGAGTGTGGGATTTTTTTTGTATGTCCAAACAGTGGTTTCTAATCCCATTTTGTTGTTATATTTTGGCCTCACTATATGGTTTATAAAAAAAGCTTAGATAAAGGCTGCGTTTACACAGTGCTTTCCTCCCAAAAACTCACAGAAAAATGCACGTGGTTTTTGAAAACACATGCGTTTTTGTGGAGAAAAGCACAGTGTAAACTGACCCTAGCAAGGATTTGCTGTAATTTACTAAAAGGGTTCTCCAGAATTAGAAAAACATCTTTCTTCCAAAAACAGCTCCATTTCTGTCCACAGGCTGTGTCTAGTATTGCAGCTCCATTCTATTGAAGTGAATGGGGTTCAGCTACAATACCACACATAAGTGTGGTGCTTTTTGTGGCAGTAAATAACCATGTTTTTGTTATCCAAAGCAACCTCTTAAACATTTGCCATTCGTTCCATCTCTTTGCAAAGCTATGAAAGAGTAATTTCCTCCTTTTGTATGTCCCTTGTAAATACCCAGCTATGTGGAAATGCAGCCTTTAGTGTAAGTTCACATGGCAGAAATGGAAGAAGATGACTTCAGGCTCAAATTTCTCTTCCATTTTCACCCCCTGCTTAGACTTTAGTCGGAGTGGCTCGTGTGCACAGGTTCTGTGGCTGAATTTGCAACAAGATGGAGCAGGGCTCTTATTTTTTCAGCATTCTGGATTGATCATCGCCTCCCATTGAATACAATGGGAGGCAGAATCAGGGCAGAATTTGGCATGAATTTGGCAGAATTTTTCATTTTCTATATTTAGAAGCAGTAATTATGTCCTAACAGTGATTGACAACCCTCCATGTATGAGTTATATATATATATATATATATATATATATATATATATATATATATATATATATATATATATATATATATATATATATATACAGTGCCTTGCGAAAGTATTCGGCCCCCTTGAACTTTTCAACCTTTTGCCACATTTCAGGCTTTAAACATAAGGTTATAAAATTTAAATTTTTTGGTGAAGAATCAACAACAAGTGGGACACAATTGTGAAGTGGAATGAAATTTATTGGTTATTTTAAACTTTTGTAAAAAATAAAAAACTGAAAAGTAGGGCGTGCAATATTATTCGGCCCCTTTACTTTCAGTGCAGCAAACTCACTCCAGAAAATCAGTGAGGATCTCTGAATGATCCAATGTTGTCCTAAATGACTGATAAATATAATCCACCTGTGTGTAATCAAGTCTCCGTATAAATGCACCTGCTCTGTGATAGTCTCAGGGTTCTGTTTAAAGCGCAGAGAGCATCATGAAGACCAAGGAACACACCAGGCAGGTCCGTGATACTGTTGTGGAGAAGTTTAAAGCCGGATTTGGATACAAAAAGATTTCCCAAACTTTAAACATCCCAAGGAGCACTGTGCAAGCGATCATATTGAAATGGAAGGAGTATCAGACCACTGCAAATCTACCAAGACCCGGCCGTCCCTCTAAACTTTCATCTCAAACAAGGAGAAGACTGATCAGAGATGCAGCCAAGAGGCCCATGATCACTCTGGGTGAACTGCAGAGATCTACAGCTGAGGTGGGAGAGTCTGTCCATAGGACAATAATCAGTCGTACACTGCACAAATCTGGCCTTTATGGAAGAGTGGCATGAAGAAAGCCATTTCTCAAAGATATCCATAAAAAGTCTTGTTTAAAGTTTGCCACAAGCCATCTGGGAGACACACCAAACATGTGGAAGAAGGTGCTATAGTCAGATGAAACCAAAATCGAACTTTTTGGCCACAATGCAAAACGATATGTTTGGCGTAAAAGCAACACAGCTCATCACCCTGAACACACCATCCCCACTGTCAAACATGGTGGTGGCAGCATCATGGTTTGGGCCTGCTTTTCTTCAGCAGGGACAGGGAAGATGGTTAAAATTGATGGGACCATTCTGGAAGAAAACCTGTTGGAGTCTGCAAAAAACCTGAGACTGGGACGGAGATTTATCTTCCAACAAAACAATGATCCCAAACATAAAGCAAAATCTACAATGGAATGGGTCGCAAATAAACGTATCCAGGTGTTAGAATGGCCAAGTCAAAGTCCAGACCTGAATCCAATCGAGAATCTGTGGAAAGAGCTGAAAACTGCTGTTCACAAACGCTCTGCATCCAACCTCACTGAGCTCGAGCTGTTTTCCAAGGAAGAATGGGCAAGAATTTCAGTCTCTCAATGTGCAAAACTGATAGAGACATACCCCAAGCGACTTGCAGCTGTAATTGCAGCAAAAGGTGGCTCTACAAAGTATTAACATAAGGGGGCTGAATAATTTAGCACACCCCACTTTTCAGTTTTTTACTTTTTACAAAAGTTTAAAATATCCAATAAATTTCGTTCCACTTCACAATTGTGTCCCACTTGTTGTTGATAACTTCACCAAAAATTAAAATTTTATATCCTTATGTTTGAAGCCTGAAATGTGGCAAAAGGTTGAAAAGTTCAAGGGGGCTGAATACTTTCGCAAGGCACTGTATATAGGGACAGCTGTCGGTTACTGATAGGACAGCCTCATTGACTCAATTACTGCAACTGAAAAAGCAGAGACATATATGAATATATGACAAGCTATACTGAATCTTTTCATAAAAATCTTCTCAGCTCATCCTACCTACCTCATGCTACCTGCAGAGTATGCTGGATTTTCACGGTGACCGGTTCCTTTTAAATTTCCAAACAGTCAGTTGAGATCCTCACTCCTTCTGTATCTGGATGTGATGGGGAACCCTGTTATTCCAATAGTTGGAAGTTAAAAATGTAGGACCTCAAGTTGTTAGATTTTTTGGCATATTCTTCAGAAATGCTTACTGTTTCTGAGCGTCAAGTCACCTGCTTCCCTTCCCTCCATATAATGAAATTTCAGTTGATATAATGAATTTCATTATAAAATTTAGGCTGCTTTCACTTGTCACTAATGGAAGCTCACTGCATACAAAATTATACAGAAACATGTTGTGTCTAAACGCACACAGCCGAAACCTTAGCCATCCATGGTGGCAAATGGGCACACAACTGCAATATTGCAGCTGTTGTAATAGTGCAATCAGTCAATTGTAATAGTATAGTCATTGCAATAGTGTATTCAGTCAATTGTAGTAGTGCAGCTGTTGTAATAGTGCATTCAGTCAGTTGTAGTAATGCAGCCGTTCAATCAGTTGACAGTAATAGTGCAGTTGACTAGAACAGTACAGCTGTTGTAATAGTGCACTCTGTTATTTGTAATAGTACAGCTAAAGACTGTTGGCCACTTTCCATGTTGGCATGTGGGGAAAATCCACATTAAATAAAAACAAAATAAGAATGACATTTTACTGTTCTAGACCACCACAAGTAATACTGTTACACTTTGCTAGTTTTGTTGTTTTTGGGGCACTCTCCTGGCACTGTTTCTATGTGGCTCTTTTCTAGTACTGTTTCTTAACGGGACATTCTTTTGTCTATGGTAGTGCTATTCATAGGAGTACTCTGATGGGACACTTGTTGTCAGTATATGGATGTGTAGTGTTCTGTTTAGCAGCATTATTTGTTTGTACAGTATGGCAACTCTGTTTGAGAACTGTGTGGTGGCATGGATTTTGTATACATGGCAGCAACAAGTATGTGTCAATCTGTTTTTATGAGTGTGATCTAAATGCATATAATGGTATCTGTAATGCATCCTTCACAATACCTGGCGTACACCTCTGTGTAACAGGTCTATTATTCAAGTCACATTCATTGTCTGCATTGTGACATATTCTTATGCTGGATCATTGTAATGATATGTTTACATGATAAAAATAGAAGATAAACATCCAGTCTCATATCCATGGTCTTTCCACTCAGTCCAGACATATTCTGCAGTTTCCGCACCATTCCCGGTGCTGTATGAGTAGCTGGTAGTGTATGTGAAGGTTGGCAGGTACAAGGGTTTTGTTATGGTCGATCACAAGATGCTGCATGTCCCACACACTTCCTGCTTGTTACATTGCACAGAACATTATCAGTCACATCTTAGTGAATGTGCTGACAGGATATAAATAGACAAGTATGTGCTAGGTCTGAGTGTTGACCTATAAACAATTATAATTTTCTGTCTCTGCTTTTAACTCAAATATTATCATTTTACATAGAAATGTATTTCAATGAGTCATGGCCTTTACTGAGAAAATGGTACAGCGAGGTCAGCATGACTTACTTTTTAACATGAAACTTTCTCATATTTGACATCATTGAAAACTTATACATATCAGATCAATGTTATATTGCATTTTCATTCTGCTAGTATATAAGTCTTCTAATAGCTGCAGTATCGGACTGGAGTGTATAGGGCCCACCAGTAAAATTTATTCTGTGGGCCCACCATACAGCTACTGTACATGCATATATTAACTGACACCCATTTGCAAATTCCTAAAAAGTTGTCTTTGGTTTGCTTTTAACTATGGCCCATTTGGCTCTGTGAGAGAAACAGTATGTGCCCACACAGAGTAAACTTCACACAGTAGCAAGATGCTGCAAAGTGATTGGTTATTGGGACCACTGTAGTAAAATTGAGAAGATGGGGCCCAGGGAGTAAGTATATCGGTTGGACTGACTCTGTACCTAGACTTCATCTCACCCGCCCAATGTGCCTACAGTATATAAAAATAAATAGGGTAGTATCTTAAATAATCTACTCAGTGTGTTATGCTGATGCATAGCCTGGTCAAGATGATGAGTGAAGTACAATGAGTATACTGTGCCATGCCATGGTGAATTCACCTGTTCACCTGTGGGCCAGTCCAAGCCTGAACAGATGTATATGGTAAAATGTACCCTTCTGTGTGTGACATTTACATGGGCTTTCCCACTATTAGACGCTATGGCTTGCTGTTAAGAGATGTTATATCTTCATGGTCGGTGGCAGTGTGAATGCTGGAACCACCTCACATCCATAGAACTGGACAGTCTCAGTGCCACTGAAGAGAATGTTTCTTGCCGTACCTGAACAACATAGGGTATGGCACTATACAGGGAAAATCCAAAGTGGTTATAGCGGCTAAACCACTTTATTCTAGGAATTGGTGAAGATTATAGTCTTTTTTGTGGGAACATTTTTTAGGATACTCAGAATGAAGTGACCACATTGTAGGAGAGCAGAGAACTATAATACATCTGTGTTGACTTGGATGGAACTGTTTTACACTCCCCAGTACAGTGGTTGCAGCTTCCTTATACCCTTTAAGCCAGAATCGATCTTGGGATTGTCAAGTGTCACACAGATTGAGAACCCCACTGAGTTTAAGGCTAAGGCGCCACATTGCAGAAAAGCTGATTTTTTAAATCAGCTATGTTTTTTTTTAACCAAAGCCAGGAGTGGGTTGAACAGAAGGGAGAAGTATAACAGTTTCCTTTATATTTCCCTTTGTAGTCATTACTGAGTTTGGCTCGAAAAGCCACAGCAAAATCTGTAACAAAAAAAACAGCTTATCTGCAATGTGGGGCTTTAGCCTAAAGGGGTAGTTCATGTCAGATTTTCATGACTGTTCCTTAATTGGTTGTTCAGGAAACCTAATCCGCTTAAAAAAACAGTTACCCGCGGACTCGTGGGTTTCTGCCCGGTTTCCGCCCGAAAAATGCGGAGAGATAAGCGCTACTTGCAGGACTTTTCTCTCTGCATTTTTTACGCGGGTTCGGGGACAGAATCTCCGAACGGATTTCAAGCGCTGGTGTGAACCCAGCCTTAGTATTGTATTGAAGCGATATCTTCCATCTACTACCTTGGTTAAAGTCTATTATTTGGTACCATGTTTGCTTTTATGAAGAGCTCTAAGGCAGGGTTCACACTACCGTTGGAGTCCGTTATGAAGGTGTCCGTTAAAAAAAAACAAAAACAGACACCTATCATAACGGACACGAACTGATGTTAATGTGTCCGTTTTTTTTTTTCTTTCAATCAGTTTTATTGAGATTTTTTAACAGGTCAAACAACAACATTCAAAAAAGTATTATCATGTAAGCGCTAGAAGTAGCTAGAAGTCAAATAAACATATAGTTATCTAAGAGTTCGAGAGTCTCTAGAGTTAAAGAAACAAGTGCGTACAAGTATAAAGCAACAAAAGGTGACAATAATTATTAAGTTTTGGTCTTCCAAGTGCGGCACAGCCGGGTTACGGCAGATGTGTATGAGCCTTCAGTGTCCATGGAAACCAGTTCTTTTGGAAGTGGTTATCCCCAAGAACTCCATGAGAGAGAATCTTCTCATACTGGTAGGTCTGCTCCACCATGTTCACTAGCTCTCCTCTAGTCGGAATAGTGGCTGACTTCCAGTTGCGTAGCAGAGCCAATGATGCTGATAACAAGGCGTGGCCAATCAACACTCTATGTGTTGCTGGGAAAGAGTCGATTTGCAGAAATAGTAGTGCTAAAGCTGGTGAGGAAGGTATGAAGAATCCCACTAGTGAAGAAATCCATCGGAAGACGTCTTGCCAGTACAGCACCACTCGGGGGCACGTCCACAGTAAATGCAGTAGTGTTCCTTTCTCGCCACATCCCCTCCAGCAGGAGTTTGAGGTCTGCGAATAAATTCGGTGAAGTCGCTCTGGAGTATAGTACCAGTGGAGGAGAATTTTGACAGTTGTTTCATAGTGGGTCGTGCACCGGAAGGTCTTTTTCGTGAAGGTCATGGCTTTCTGCCATTGTATAACCGAGTATTTCTGCTGAAGATGCATTTCCCAACTAAGTAGTGGGGTAGATTTGACCAGATGATCTTTAGATCCTATAGTATTGTAGATGGAGCTGAGAATTTTTGTAGCCGGATTTGGAATTTTGAGGAGGTCCAACAGAGATTTATTGTATATTACTTGTTTATTGCAGTTGGAGGTGAGAAAGTGCTTGATTCTCAGATATGTAAAGAGGCAAGTGGAGGGTAGGGAGAAGGTGGATTGTAGCGATGGGAATGGTATCAATGAGTCCTCACTCCACATCATTGAAATAGAGGTGATACCTGATGATTTCCAGATGGATAAGTTGAGATCCAGGATTGTTAGTTCTAAGAATTCAATTGGGGCCTGCTTGATGTGTAGTATCTGCGTCTTGCCTGTAGAGTGATGGATATGTCGCCAGCTGTCTATGAGATGTTGTAGAATTGGAGACGTGAGAGAGGGTACCACATCCGTCCAGAGGGAGTATAAGAGCCAAGATTTGAGACTGTGATGTGGTATCATACGAGACTCAATGGTGATCCAGGATTTATGGGCGTTGTTATGCCACCAGTCCTTTAGAGTAGAAAGATGTGAGGCCATGTAGTAATCATATATGTTTGGTATTCCCAAGCCTCCCACTCCCCGTTTTCTGTGCAGGATAGAAGATGGGAGTCTCGGCTTTTTGGAGTTCCAGATAAGTTTGTTGAGCATAGCGTTAATTTTCTGGAGGAACGTAAGGGGGGGGGTGCTACGGGTATAGTTCTAAATAAGTATAATAGTTTTGGGAGCAGCATCATTTGAAAGGCAGATACCCTACCTAGCCATGACAGGGTGAGTCCTGAATAGGATCGACACTCTCTCTCCAGATCCGTCAGCCGAGGCATATAGTTTGCTTTGGCCACCTGTGCGATGTAGGGAGTGATCCTTATTCCCAAGTAGTCCAGATCTGTCGATTTCCAGTCGTAGGGAAACCTCTCTTTGAGATGTTCCAAAAGAGGCATGGGAACGTTCAGGGGGAGAATTTGTGTTTTGGCTTCGTTGAGTTTATAAAAAGAGAGAGCCCCATAATCTCTGAGAGTTTCGACAGCAGCTGGTAGAGATGTTTCTGGGTAGGTTAAGGACAATATGATATCATCAGCGTAGAGGGAGATGAGATGAGAGGAACCCTCTATGTGCACTCCCTGGACTCTGTCGTTTTGTCTCAGGGCTTGTGCTAATGGTTCAATGGTGAGAATAAAGATCAATGGAGAGAGAGGGCACCCCTGCCTCGTTCCATTCTTGATATCAAAGCTGTCCGACAGTGTGCTGTTAGTAAACACTCTGGCCGATGGGGATGAGTATAGGTTTGAGATAGCAGTGAGGATAGGGCCAGAGAATCGCAGTTTCTGTAGGACGGAGAAAGCGAATGCCCAGTTGATCCGGTCAAACGCCTTCTCAGCATCTAAGGCGACCATTAGGGATGGGGTCTTGTTGCGTTCCAGGTGATCTACCAAATGTAGGACACGTCTGGTGTTGTCTGAGGCTTGGCGGCCTTTAACGAAGCCCACTTGGTCTGTGCCAATTAAGTCTGGAAGAATGGGAGCTAGCCGTGCTGCTAGGATCTTCGCATAAAGCTTGAGGTCCGAATTTAGCAGCGAGATTGGCCTGAAATTTTGTGGGACATCTGCTGATTTACCGGGTTTAGGAAGGGTGACAATTAATGCCGTCAACGATTCGCGCGGAAGCGGTGCACCCGACATGGCATGGTTGAAGAAATTCAGGAGAGATGGAGCAAGAATTTGCTGGAAATAGATTAAATATTCGTTGGAGAAACCATCTGGACCTGGTGACTTACCCTTAGGTAAGGACTTTATGGTTTGTAGGACTTCTGGAAGAGTAATAGGGGTGTTTAGGGCCAAGAGATGTTCATCTGTCAGGCCTGATAACTTTAAGTTGTTTAAGAAGCCGGATACCAAGGTGGAATGGTCAGGTGGAAGAGGGGTGTGTTCCTGTAGATTATACAACTGTGCGTAGTAGTCCTTAAAAGAGTTGGCGATGTCTCTTGGGTCTGTTAAATGTACTTTAGTGACAGGGTGCTTGATGTATGGAATTCGCGATTTAACTACCCTTGCCCGAAGTTGTCTAGCCAGTAGTCTGCCGGCTTTGTTGCTTTGGGAGTAAAATCGCGCTTTAGATCGTTTTAACGCCTTTTCGTAATCTTGTAAAAGAAGGAGACGCAGTTGCTGTCTAGCCTGGGTGAGCTGTTCAGAAGTATTCGGGTTCGGATTGGTTTTGTTCGCGGCTTCTAAAGTGCGAAGTGTTGACATTGCTACCGTAATCGCTTTCTGGCGTTCTTTCTTGTTTCTATGTGCGATTTTTATAAGTGTGCCACGAATGTACGCTTTGTGAGCGTTCCAGAGAGTGTAGGGATCCTCTGTAGATATGGAGTTGGTCTGGAAAAAATCCTGGAGGTCTTTTTCTATTATCGGGCGATAAGTAAGGTGACTCATTAGGTATGTATTGTTTCTCCAGAGTCTAGCAGCAGAAGGTGGAATCTTTTCTTCTATGGTGAGAGTGATGGCTGCGTGGTCTGACCATGTGATAGATTCAATCGTGGATGTTTTGGAGCTCATCAGGGTATGAAGGTCTACCATGAACATATCAATGCGAGAGTAAGAACCGTGTACTGCTGAGAAATAGGTATAGTCCCTTTCGCCCGCATGATGTGCGCGCCAGATATCATAAAGATTTTCAGTGTTCGGAAATTGGAGCAGGCAGGAAGTGTTGTCTCTGTTGGCGTTGGTAGAATCCAGAGAGGGATCCACTATGTTATTGAAGTCTCCACAAATTATTAACGCACCCTGTTGGATTTCCTGAATGTGTCTTCGGACTTTGTGTAAAAATGCCAGGGTCTTTCGCTGTGGAGCGTATATGTTGACTATTGTATAGGGGATGTTATTGAGGAGGCAAACAATTATGAGGAATCTGCCTTGGGGTCCGCTTTTTGTGCCGTTAAGGAAAATGCCACTGAGTCTCTAAAAGCGACAAGGACTCCCCGTTTTTTAGATCGGTGGTGTGCGTGGCAGATTATAGGGAAGGATGGGTGTTTTACCCTGAAGGCGTCTTTTTGTAGAAGGTGGGTTTCTTGTGCGCAGAAAACATCCGCGGAGAGTGAGAGAGCCTCCTTCCAAATATACGTTCGCTTCTGTGGACTGTTTAGGCCACGGACGTTGAGAGAGGCCAACTTGATCACCATAGTGTCACCTAAGAGTATGGACGTCGTGGGGATGTTGAATCTGCAGAAGACGAGTAGGCAGTTTCGCAAGTAAGAAGATCAATAGACAAAACAGATGAACAAACAGTTCAAAGACGAATACAGCTTACTGTATATGTGGGGGTATTGGTTATAGGCTTGCCGGTTAAGCCACTAGAGCAAAGGGGGTTGTGCACCTGAGTGGATAGGGATAGCCATCCTAGAATATCATTTGCGGTTTGTGGGAGATCTACGCCCTGTAGCTGAGGGAGGAGAGGGACCTGCCGCCTCTTGAGGAAGAGAGATTGGCATTCTCCAAGTCGATAATAACGCTTTGCCTTGATTCAAGTTATGGATGGTGAAGGTGGTCCCGTCTTTAGCGACAATCAATTTCACAGGAAACCCCCATCTATATTGGATCTTGTTTTTGCGAAGCGTTGTTGTGACCGGGAGTAAGTCTCTGCGGAGGCGAAGGGTCATAGCTGAGAGGTCCGTGTATAACTGCACCTCTTTGAATTTGGGAGGCCAAGATTTCTGCTTACGAGCAGCTTCTAGTAATCTTTCTTTTATATGGAAGAAGTGGAATCTCGCCAAGACGTCTCTCGGGATCTCGTCTCCCAGATGTCTGGGGCGAGGAAGCCTATGTGCTCTGTCAATGATGATATCCGTATTAGTAGAGTCAGGTAGTAGAAATCGGACATAATCCTGTAGGTATGGAAGCAGATCAGCTGTTTGGACCTGTTCTGAAATACCTCTGAATTTGATGTTGTTCCTGCGGGACCGGTCCTCCATGTCAGCCACTTTGGCTTTGAGATTCTCAACCTCGTCTTCAAGGTCATTGTGTGCATCGATGATTTTGTTGTGCGATGCAGCGAAATCGCCCATTTTGGTTTCAATATGTGTTACTCGTCCATCTAGTGCATTGACTGAGGACTGAAGAGGCTGAAGCAATTGTGAAAAATCCGCCTGAAGGGAACTGCGGAGGGCCAGAAGCATATCTCTCAGAGTATGTTCAGAGGCGGGACCACTAGTGGTCGGGAAGCCGTCTAGGCCAGTCATTTGAGTGGATGGAAAGGTCTTGGAGGAGGGTTGGTCTTCGGAGTAGGTTAGGTCTCCAGGGAGTTCCAGACGAGGTTTTTGTTTGAGCGGACTGGTACTCGGAGATGGTGAGTGTCGTAAGGGGGAGGTCTGCTCCTTGCTGGATTGAGTGGATGTATAATGGATTTGTGGTGCCGCTGATCGGATATCGTCAGGGGTTGGAGGTAGAAGAGGATCCATTAGAGCTTTAGTGTGGTTAAGGCCTTCCCCCTCTACAAATGTCGCTGTGATTATGGCAGTCGTAGGCGTTGAGAGTGTGCGCTCTGTATGGTCGTCAAGTGTAGGTCCCGGTTCTCCCTCCACGCCACGGTCCCACTCAAAGTAGTTAGTCAGGTTATTATCAGGTTTCTTGACGGATTTCCTACCCTTCACCATGTTGCCAGATATTCGTCTCCCGCAATTCAGCGTTTAAAGGGCAGATATTTTCAGACAGGCTGTTTGTCGCTAAGAGTCGCTTAGGGTGCACTGGATCCCCAGAACTAAGTCGCCATCACCCAAGGGGAGAGGTACCTACGAGAATTCTGTGGGGAAAAATTGAGCTGCAGCTCAGTGGAGTTTCAGCTAGAGCTGTATGTGTGGAGGCCAATTAGGGGTTGCTGAGCTGAGGTGGAGATGCAGGCCTGCACAAGACTAGTAGGGCAGGAGTACAGGTGAGGGTCCGCTCAGGGCCTGATTATTCGTAGGTTGGAGGGATAGACTACGTCTGTACAGGGCCCGGCTCTGGCTGCCCTGGGGCCAAAGCGATAGGTCAGGTAAGGCCTATATTTTGTATGAGTGGAGATACCCAGGATAGGGTCACAGTGCAGGCACTGCTTTGCCGCTAATCGGTCCTCGTTTTGAGTCTCCCTGATGTATGTAAGGGATCCCAGCACTCCCCCTGCCCGCGCTGCCTGCAGTGTACCTTGTGTCCGAGGTCTGCGTCCAGGATCTGGGATGTGCAGCGTTGCTCAGGAATATAGGCCCCCTCTTCTGGTTGGGAGCGCTGTGCTGTCCCCCGCTGTAGGCCTTAGTGCAGTAACCGCTGCCCTCAACAGCCGCCGCTCTGTCGCCCCGCGCGGCAACCAGCACCGCGCAGGGCTGCCGCCTCTGTCACTCCCTGGTCCCGCAGAAAGCAACGTCAGTGGAGGCAGAGGAGGATGCGGAGGTCCGCGGTGCAGGAGATGCTCGTCCCGACGGCCTGGGTGCGGAGAAAATGGCGGGTCTGGAGGAAGGCGCAGGTAGGCCCCGACTCTGAGCCACTGCAGAAAGGCCAGAAAAGCAGCTTTAACACCCAAGATCAGCTTACTAGGGCTTAGGGGAAAGCCCTTGGGTGAGTAAAGGATCCAGAATGTGCAGGATTAGGGTGATATGTGGTGGATCGCAAATGTGACTAATAGGAGCTGGAAAATGTACGTCCTGTTGCTTCTCCGGCTAGCCACGCCCCCCAATGTGTCCGTTTTTTTAACTGATCCAATTAATGGTTCAATTAAAAAAAAACAAAAAACGGACACATTAGCATCATTAGTGTCCGTTAGCATCAGGTAGTATCCGTTTTTTAAAGAGGATCTTTCATGTCACATACTGCTAGAAAGCCGACAGCGTGCTGAATTCAGCGCACTTCCGGCTTTCCCGGTATGTGCCCCAGGGCTGGAGATATCGACGGTGTAAGTTACATGGTTTACTGTCAGAAAGGCATTCCTGACAGTCTAGCTGCGCTGTGAGGAACGCCCTCCCTGACACTTCTCTTCGTTCATAGACTTGTACTGGGGGGGTGTTCCTCACAGCTCAGCGTCATCGCCGGGCAGTAAGGAACGCCCCCTCTGACAGTACAGCGCTATAGACGAGTACAGAGAGAGGGGGCGTTCCTTACAGCCCAGCGATGACGCTCAGCTGTGAGGAACGCCCCCCCCAGTACAAGTCTATGAACGAACGAGAACTGTCGGGGAGGGCGTTCCTCGCAGCGCAGCTAGACTGTCAGGAACGCCTTTCTGACAGTAAACCATGTAACTTACACGCCGATATCTCCAGCCCCGGGGCACATACCGGGAAAGCCGGCAGTGTGCTGAATTCAGCGCGCTGTTGGCTTTCTAGCGGTATGTAAAACCGCATGTGCCTGAGGACATGAAAGGTCCTCTTTAACACTGTTATTTTTTTTTTTTTTTTGGTTTGTTTCTCCTTTCTGAGCATGCGCAGGGAAAATAAACGGACATCAAATAATGGACAGTAACTGATGGCTATCATTGAAAAGTTATACAGATCAGATCAATGTTATATTGCATTTTCATTCTGCTAGTATATAAGTCTTCTAATAGCTGCAGTATCGGACTGGAGTGTATAGGGCCCACCAGTAAAATTTATTCTGTGGGCCCACCATACAGCTACTGTACATGCATATATTAACTGACACCCATTTGCAAATTCCTAAAAAGTTGTCTTTGGTTTGCTTTTAACTATGACCCATTTAGCTCTGTGAGAGAAACAGTATGTGCCCACACAACGTAAACTTCACGCAGTAGCAAGATGCTGCAAGGTGATAGGTTATTGGGGCCACTGTAGTAAAATTGAGAAGATGGGGCCCAGGGAGTAAGTATATCGGTTGGACTGACTCTGTACCTAGACTTCAGACATAGACTGAGTACAGATGTATTCATGCTCCTTAGGGTGGGTTCACACCTGCGCTTCAGTCCGTCCGCTGCCAATCCGAGTGAAAATCTCGGGGAACGGGATAGGCATCGAATACTGACAGGTTAGTGACGCATTGGTTAAAAACTTATTCATTTGAATGGGTTTTTAAAGCAATGCGCGGGTGTCTGATTGCACCCTCTGCGCTGCGAAGCCGATTTTTTTCGTCGGTCACGAAGTCCTGCATGTCCGACTTTGTTTCCGATGAAAAAAAAGGATTCGCAGCGCAGAGGGTGCAATCGGACACCCGCGCATTGCTTTAAAAACCCATTCAAATGAATGGGTTTTTAACCAATGCGTCGCTAACCTGTCGGTATCCGATGCCAATCCCGTTCCCCGAGATTTTCACTCGGATTGGCAGCGGACGGACTGAAGCGCAGGTGTGAACCCACCCTTAATGATATAGAAATGTGATTCAAGACTCCTCTTCATTCAAAAAACTAGAAGCCATATAGTTTGCTTTCTTGTAGGGATATATATAGTCTACATCTGCAGAGTGGAGAAATGTCAGACGACATGGTGTTTATTGTGTAAATGTAGTGGGAACTATTTACGTACCTCTTCCACCTGTCCTCCCTCATTGTTGTACTCTTATGCAGTATGTGTACCAAATACATTTTCTTGCAAGGCTTCCATGAATATATGGCATTTCTGTGGTTAGATGCCTAGAGTATGCACCTGCTCTGGGGGGTAGAAAATCTTACACAAGCAAATATTTTTTAGAAATCACTGTCACTGTGTTTTCAGGTAGTAAAAGCAAATTTTGTATTGTGTTTTTTTTACATCTTTACTCAGTACAGATGTGTCCACATTTACCTTTGCTCCACAGGCTGCAACTTATGATACATTCACAAGGTAACAAAACAAAGTGATATAGGATGAATATCTTGTGAATTTCTATTGCAAAATCATGTTTTGTAAAGCTGGTCATCTTGTAACACACATCCAGTCAAGAGGAAATGTTAGAAGGGAAACGATTGTATGTCATACACAAGGGATTATTTCAGGCCTGAGCTAGATGACTATGACCTATGGAAACGCTGGCATTTTCCATATAGGTGTAATTGAAGCAGAAAGTCAGCAGAGGAAAACTCTATGTGGGAAAACAGTGATACGTGTGTTTTCCCTCAGCGCTTTTTGGCTGTGGCGCACTACGTGGGGCCTTAACCTCAGTCACATAAATATTGTAATTCAGTGATACCTCATGCCCAGTTTGCACTGACGTTGTAGTAATGGCAATGTTGATGTGGCTCTTAAGAAACAATTGCACTAGGCAGAGGATCACAGCATGCCCTGACAGCCAGGAGTATCTAAGGATTCTTGGAGTTTGTTTTGTAATAGCTGCAAGTATACTTTGACCACAGGATTGTCTTGCACATCCGTGGAAGACAAAGATCACTTTTGCTCTTATTATAAACAGAAGTCACAAAACAAGTGTGAACATGGCTTTGCTAGTGGTGAAACAGTGGTCTTGTGCTTTTACAAAACAGCCAGTCTGAACAATACAGTAAGAGCTGCTGCACATAGCATGAGACAGAGACGTACTGTAGTTGCAGCCACGTAAGCCTGTGTTTTGACAGGAGTGGAATTATAGCATTCTTCTGCATATCTGCTGTCAGTATTCATGTTTTTTCATTTATATGCTTAACTAATATGCTTGTGTAAGCTTCACACTTGTGATCTTGCATCTTAGTCTAAACTATGTGACTATGTGTCATTTAAGCATATAATTTCTACTGCACACTCCTCACAATAAATGATCAGAAATCTAAGTGAAGCTTTGCATGTGACTGGAGAATAAACCTGTAGAGATTTCAAGGAGCTTTAATAAAATAACCTATACTAACCTCACTCCTCCACCTCTCCTTTTCTCTACCGCTCAGCACTCCCTGGGTCAGTCATGACATCTAGACACGGGAACATGTGACTTGCTGCCTGTATTGGTGAGAGCCATTGAATATCTGCCATGATCACATCCCTGTGTGTCAAGATATTATCACTGAATCAGGAAGAACAGGTCAATGGGGGACCGGACAGTGCCAGGAATTGCACTGGGGGGATGTGTGAGGCGAATATGGTTTTTAATTTTTATATAGCAGAGTGAACACTTTTAAATAGAATTTCACTTAGTAAATCCCAGTAACTGGTAACTGTTTATTATTGTATGACATTTCCTTCTTTCACCAATTTTTGAATGAACTCAGAAATCCCCTTTAACTTACAGTAAAAACATGACAGCTGAAAGTGCCTGCTGTAGATAAAGTATCCTCTCGCATGTTTTAATAAAAAGTCCTAATATGGAGAGAATATGCAAAATATTCCTGGCCCCACTTTCTGAAAACAACAGACTTAATCTCAGAATGACTGGCAAATTCCCTTACTGGGTCAATAACCATAGAATAACCATAGAGAAATATTGAGCGGTAACTTTGTTTTTGACTTAAGATTTCCCAAGTGGGTAATGTAAGACTTGTCAAAGTTAATATGTAAACTCATTTTAGATACGTCAGACTTGGGTGTGTCAGAGTTGACTAAATGAAGAAGAACACTGTTAAAGTACGCAAACATACCAGAGATATAATGCATGAGAAATCTGTCCTTTGGCACTTTGCAAGACTTGTAAAAGTTAATACATGAAAAAGTCACAGGCAGGGATTGAAAAAACATTCTGCATGATAGCACCTTGTAGGAGTCTCATAAATTTATATGGTTCTCATAACAGGTCACTAAATAGTCTTCAATATGTTAATATACTTTATGAAGATATTTCCTTCACAAGTATAAATCTTGTTGTTGTGGACAGTTTTAATCATATACCATAAATGAGGACACTACAGAGAGATCAATATTTGTTTGACATGCTTCTCTCATTTGACTAACGCTAGGTTCACATCTGTGTTCGGATTTCCGTTCGGGGGGGTCCGCTTGGGGACCCCCGAATGGAAGCCTAATCTGCTTAAAAAAGTGGCTACCTGCTTTACTATAATGGGGTCCGTCTGGTTTCCACCCAAAAAGGGAGCAAAATCCGGAGAGAAAAGCGCTGCATGCATCTGTCCACATTTTTAAATGGTGTCGAGGGCGGAAACCCCGAATGGAGACCGGGCGCAGATGTGAACCCAGCCTAAGCACGGGGACCCAGGTAGCGATTTGGACTGCAATGTGGATGGGATTTTGGCTCATCCCATCCACACATTGCAGGAAAATCTCAGCAGTGAACATGCTGCAATTTCAGAAACCCTCACGATTTTGTAAATCACTGCATGTAAATTATACTTATGGAAACGCTGGTGTTTTCCGTATAGCTATATTTGAAGCATAAATGGATATATATTACTGGTTCCGCACACTCAGTAATAATGGTGATGGTGGTGCTTGTAGAAGGGTTCCTCAACACGCTATACTGTAGATAGAAGTCACAGGGCACACCATAAGTGCTATATCAGACACTGTATTGTATTTATTTTTTCGTTTTTCCAAAGAATATAGGTAATATTCAATATTTCAAAACGTCATATCTTATGGTTAACATCTATATAATATTTGAGATGTAGATCAACAAGTAGTATGTGCAATGTTTCGGTCAATCCATAACCTTAGTCTGGCTTGATCTGTAGGTAGAGATGTGGAGGCAGGAAGGTGTGGGTGGTTTCTTTGAAAAGCGTTGTGGGAAAAACTGCGATGCGTTTTTGACGCAGTTTTTCCCACAGCGTTTTTGGCTGCGCCTCGCTATGTGGGGTCTTAGCCTAAATCTGACTAGACACGGTAGACTTTTGTCAATCAAAATTCCTGATTCCAAGTCTGCCCAAAAACTTTTCAACCTGTTGGATATTTTTGTTTATTGTCTGAAATTATAAGTGTATCGTATGATTGACCAACTTTGCCATAATGTGCAGTTCAATTTTTTTTTCCCTATACTGGCTCCTGGATTGGCCAGTTTAGTTGTTTATGTTGATGATGGGATCAGTCTTCTGAACAATCCCTCCATCTACTGATTGGCCACATGACGATTGTTATCTACTGTGTATCAGCATTACTTGCGGAAATTTAGTGTGCAGACATACCATATTAGAAGAAGATAGCACTGCTGTAAGACAGAGCATCTGCGTTCAATAGAGAGACAATAATTTCTAAACTCAAATTAAGGAAGACCTGTCATCTCTTTGAAAATGTGTTTTTAAAATATCTAGTTGCAGTACATTTGGATAATACTTATGTACTATTTATTTTCTTCAGTCTTGGTTGTTTTTCTGCTCTTTAGCTATACTCCATAAGAACATAGCAACTGTATCATGAGCAAATCCAGCTTGGGTGCATTGTTTATACTGCTAGGTTCACACTAATGCAGCATCTTCGTTGCTTGGGTCCGTCAGTGGACCCGAACAACTGAGAGGTGGACCACTAAAACGGTTACACAGCGGCTACACTCAAAGCCCGGTGGACTATAATGGGATCCATTGGGTGTCCATTGTCTCATTCTTTTTAAACTGAAACTGGCGGAGGAAAAAGTCCTACGTGCAAGGCATTTTCCTCTGCCGATTTTCGTGGACTCAGAGACCCTGTTGCAGATGTGAATGTCACCAACTGTATTTTTTTTTTTTTCTGCTATTTCTGCTATTTTGTCAGGGCTGTTTGATGAACATTTTTGTAGTATACTTAATTAACCTATCTAACTTTTAATCGAAAACCGGATCTGCAATTCTCCCACTATCTGTGCTGTTACCAGGAAAAATCCATACATATCTGTACTGCCAGTATGTAGAGCTGTAGCATATGCCACGGGGGGGGGGGGGGGGGTCACTTGAAATAGCTGTCTCTCCTGTTTTGTATTACCTAGATGGTTCTGGTATCACATTAAAGCTGAGGTTCTCTAGGTGGTATAAAACTGGAGATACAGCCATTTTTCAATTGACCATCCTGCCTTTGGAAAATTCTACATCTGTACATGTGGGACATAATCTCTGTGGCAATGCATGACTTTAGTGTCCTTCATGTTGTTTACCTTAGTGACAATGGGAACGGACACTGAATCAGTCTGTGACCGTTCTTTGTGGCAATTTAATGTCCTTTTCCGTCATTCTATGACAGAAGATAGCAACGGACATTAATAACGGTAGTGTGAACTCCCCCTTATTATAGTATATTACAAAAATGTTTACCAAAAACCTCTTGACACAATAAGAAAAAATAAATGAATTAAATTGGAGTTAGACTTTTAACCAAACAGAATATGCCCTTTATCCATCGGCAGATATGGATGAACTACAATATGTGGTAAACAGTAAAATGTGAATCACAGTATGTGATAAAATCCTATTGCTTGTTTTATTGTTTAAACATACAATTATGCTATTTTCACACCCAGAATTACAAAGCTGAGTGATACATTTTCATGTTTTTTTCTCCTTGAAGTTTTTTCAGAAGAATGTGTTTGGTCTGAATAGAAACACCCTTCTTAAGCCACTTTTATGGCCTCCTGTGCTGCAGTTTATCTGAGACTTAATATGATCTTCGTGCCTGGTTTTTGTGCCAGTTTTAGTCTGATGGCTTAGATTCTAGGTCATGGTTCGAAGTCACATGCACTTTAATTTCCATTTTTTTTTTTTTTTTTTTTTTTGTCTGCATGTGTAAATCTATACGGTTGACAAATGTCAGCAAGCCCTGGGTATCATATTTATACATCTTAGAAATCCTACATTTATTTATTTCCTAATCTTAGCAACAGCTGTCTACTCTTTAGAGAACCATTGAGATTATAAATCTGTACAGTCTTCACGCCCCTTTGTAGTCTAAACCATCATACTAGATATTATTTTGGATCATTTTGTGTGGGAAAAAAAAATTATTTAGTGGTTTTCTCTTTTGAACTTGACTGCAAAATTATTGGGTTGCCCACAACATCTCCCAGTAATATCTGCATTAGGGTACATATTTGAGGTACATTTCATAAGGCTGTCTGCAGAAACCAGGATTATTGGGAGATATGGATAGATGATCCATTAGAGTTGATTGAGATTTCAGTCATAGAAAGATCACACTTATGGCTGGGGGACCTGTACTGTGAAAATGCAGCATTTTGGCCTTGGTGGAAACGCCACGGCAAAAAACGCTGCATTTTACAGTACCTGCAATGTGGATGAGATTCTGGCTAATCCCATCCACACATTGCAGAAAAAAATCCTTAGTGGAAATGTCAATTATACATACGGAAACGCTGGCATTTTCCGTATAGGTATAATAAGGGCAGAAAGTCCGCAGCGGAAAACTGCAGGCTTTCTGTGAAAAACGCTGCGGAAAAAAACGCAATGTGTTTCTGCCATGGTCTTTTCTGCAGCGTTTTTGGCTGCGGTTCATTACATGGGGCTTTAGCCTAAAGGATTTTCTGTGCAGGGTCTGGGTGTCAGATCCCCACAGATTACATACTGATGATACACCCTGTGGATAGGTCATCAGTATGAAAAATTCATTTGTGTCCGGGCAACCCCTTTAACAAGTGTCATGTTTAATTGACTTTAATTGACTTTTTAATAAAATAAAGCTAGCAGCAGCAAAATGTTACAGAATAAGATAAACAGTAGTCAGTTGCCGATGCTCCACTTGTCCCCGGTAGGTACTTTTTCCAGGAGCAAGGATGTTCTGTACCAGCATGTTTTATTTTTTTTTAACTTTATAACATTTGCTGATGATGACTACTTCCCCCACACTGGAACTGAAGGGAAGTGGTAGTCTGAAGTCTTGGCTGCATAGGCACTCATGACTACTGCTCTGATTATGGCAGGGGATAAAAACTGCTTCCCTAATCCTACTGAGGAATTAAAGTCCAGGCTGACCGACCCAAGAGTGTCCTTGAGGGACATTAACCATCCTGTGACGTATCACAGTGACCAAACAAAAAGTGTGAGTTCAGACTCATCTGAGTCTTTGATCGTAAAGTTAATAGTGTTTTCCTTAGTGCACCCAAACATTTATGGAAAGAATGGGGTACATTTTTGTGGCATATGACTTTTTAGACAGCACCATTGCCATTTTTGAAAAGGAAGATGAGGCTAGGGCATGCTGTAGAAGAGGACATTGGCCTCGCCCAATTCATCATCATTTATGGCAGCTGGTGTAAATTTCATTGGTTTGATTTCAATGGTTCTATACTGAGAACATTGAGAGAGGTTTATATAGACCAACATTTTCAACGCTGGTCTTTATATCTACTACACCAGCGGAGGTTTAGGTTGCCTTATAGCTAGGCATATCCTCCGGCGGGCCATGTGCCTGACTTACTACAAGGACTGTTCCTTGTTATAAATCAGCCAAATCCACCTCTGGGACAGCAGATATAATGACTGGCCTTTGAAAACGTCAGTCTGCATAAATCTCCCCCAGTTTTCTCACTATAGAACCACTGATATTAATGACTGTGTGAGCAATGGACATATGGTCCAGCATTAGACATGACTTACAAAATATTACATACACATGCAATGGTGTAGCTGTATATGCAGAGGTGATAATAAACAAGCAATATGAGGATTTCTACTTGGCCTGGAATATGGAGACCTGCCAGTTTCAGGCATTATGTGTGGCTCCATACTGTTTCACCTGCCCTGACCTTTGCTCTGGTTTTACTAAACAAAACCTATTATTCCTCGGAAGTATTTTAAGAGCATATTTCTTACAAACAAGCTTAATGAGGAGAAAACACATTACTTCTAGATCCTTCTGCGTCATGTACAAAAACATTTGTAATGAGCATAGTGAGCACACTGTGAGGGAAAACTCTCAATAAGTGCGTGGTCGGTGATGTCAAAAGTTCACGCTGCAGCAATTTGTTGTCTACATACGTAGTATCGGGTTGTTGTTTGTTTGCTACCCTTATACAACGGTATTTTTTATGCTTCCTTGTCATGTAGTAAACTTCAGATATTCATGATCAATCTAATTTTTACGGATTCATATGCCAGGTATATAGGTACTGAATGCCTGAAATATTAGGTTATATTAACACAACTGTGGAGACAAATGGCCGTGAAAAAACAGTTTGTGGCCACAAATGTCTGTTTCTAATCCTATTAAAGAGCCCTAGGGGGCACTATTATTAGTTTGGGAGGTTCCCTTTACGAAGTTGACATGCCATTAAAGTTATTCTGTTACCTCCATCTGTAATGAGTATACTCCGTGGAGACTCAATGTTCTGCCTTACCTTCGTTGGGTTAGTGAAGATCAATGTAACAATTAGCCCTTCTCACTTATCACACCATTAGACATCATGGCATAGTAGAGGAACACCATTCTATGGTAAATGTCTTTTGTGCAAACATTTTATGGATATGTGGTGTTCTTTGCACCTTCTGTTTGATTTATCTGTCAGTTTTTGTAATACATGTACATCCATCCTGCAGAGAATGAGTTACTGTATTACTTCCTGCCAAAAAAAGGATTTTTCCTGTGAGAATGGTCTGAAAGCATGGCATAATAAAGGAGAGGGTCAGACATGAAGCATACTTCATCTTGCTTGAAAGACTTTGGAACTTTGCAAGGCAAGTGTATCTTGCAACTTGCTTCCTTTAGAGCTTGTCATGTTTCATATCATTTGCTGGATTCTCTAAAAAGAACCATTTGTACTTTTGGCTGTATCTTCTTTGTGATGGCTTCTTTGACCCAGACTGCTTTCTACTTTTGTGCTTCCCTAATTGCCTACAGCAATCTTCCAAGCTAGGATAATGATACATTCCTATCACAGTGATGTCTGTGGGTTCAACGTAACTTACTGAGTTAGAGGAAATCCAGAGAATATATTGTTATATGGCCTGGGTTTAATGTAAATGTAACTTGCTCATTAAACGTCTGACAATTTCTAAGACAGTACAAGTGAGATAATGCCTGCAACTTAATTCTATAGAATATTTATAGCAATAATGCTACTACTAATAATACTACAAACATTTTTTCCATAAGGGTGTCACTGAAGCATCTCTATTTACTGGAGACTTGTCTCGTGAATGTTCAAGACTTGCATTTATTGGCAATTAGTGCCTATTTTTATCTACCCATATAAAAGATAGCTATTTTGGCTATCAAGAATTTATCTACCATTTTGGCTGCTGATCGGTCATGAATTTGCTACAAGCGTTCGTTGGTGACCAGTTGAAGGCTTTAGTCTGCAAAAACAGATTGGCCATGCTGGATATTTTTTGCCAGTTCCAGTTTTGGCCAATCATTAGCCAACTTGTGCAACTTAACAGCTAAACCGACACCCTGATCGGCATTTTAGTTGTCAATGTCGATGATGAACAATCCCACCATTGAGCGGACAACAACAAGATGCCATCTGAAATCTAATGTGTCTGTCCGGCACTAGGGTCCCCAGTACATAGACTGTTTCTCTAGGGACTGATGTGGTGTGATGAGACAGTTATCACACAGTGGGTAAAGAGGGATATATTTGTGGCAAGATCTTTGTCGTACAACAAAAATCCTACAGGATTAAAATCTGCCCTGGTGATGAAATGGACACACAGTACACGATATACTGGAAAATAGTATAGCTTTTCATTGTACTAGGAGTGAGTCATGGAATTGGAGTCAGGATCAATTTTGGATGATTTTGGAGTCAGAAAAAAGCTTCCAGCTACAAAATAAAACTATTAGTTATTTTTAATAATATTACACAGTTACGTTTTTTCATATTTACTTTCATAAGAATTCACTCACTAGCTTTTTAAGGAATTTGAGGATTGTTAGTGCTTCTGACAGATTCTGCCTGAGTCAGAGCAGGAATCGAAGTCGGGCTATGGAAAAATAGAGGAGTCAGTGGTTTGGCCTACCGACTCCATAGCCCTGCATTATATAATGAATAACCTTTAATAGTTGGAACCAGTGGCGTAACTAGGAATGGCTGGGCCCCAAGGCGAACATTTGACATGGGCCCCCCCCCCCCAAGCCGCCGCCCCCAACCCCCCCAAGCCGCCGCCCCCATCCCCCCCCACACACACAAACCGCATTCCTGCGCACACTATTATGCCCCATAGTGGCCCCAGCGCACGGTATTATGCCCCATAGTGGCCCCTGCACACGGTATTATGCCCCATAGTGGCCCTTGGACACGGTATTATGCAGCATAGTGGCCCCTGCACACAATATTATGTCCCATAGTGGCCCCTGCACATAGTAGTTTGCCCCATAGTGGCCCCAGCACACAGTAGTTTGCCCCATAGTGGCCCCTGCACACAGTAGTTTGCCCCATAGTGGCCCCTGCACACAGTAGTTTGCCCCATAGTGGCCCCTGCATGCAGTAGTTTGCCCCATAGTGGCGCCTGCACGCACTAGTTTGCCCCATAGTAGCCCCTGCACACAGTATTATGCCCCATAGTGGACCACCCATGAACGATTATTATACTCTGGGGTCTTTTCAGACCCCAGAGTATAATGATCGGAGACCCAGGGGAGGATAGAAACATAGAAAACACTGCAACTTACCTCTTCCTCGCTCCGGTGCACTCCCGTGCGCTACTTCGGCCATCTTCAATTTCGGACCGGATCTCGCGCGATCCAGGCCGGCGTCGCGACACATAATGACGTCGGCTGACGTCTGGGACGTCACCAAACAGGCCCGAAGCCTGCGGAGCGGCGGATAGGTGAGTTACAGTGTTTTTTATGTTTGCTCACCTCCCCTGGGCCCCCGATCGTTATACTTCGGGGTCGCAAAAGACCCCGGAGTATAACGATAGCAGTGATTGTGGGGTTCGCGGTAGCGACTGCCACAGGGCTCCGGGCCCCGTAATGTTCTGGGCCCTGTGGCAGTCGCTACCACTGCTACCTCGGTAGTTACTCCCCTGGTTGGAACTATGTTATCCGCAATTTGGTTACTAATTGATTGACATGTGCAAAAAGCTACTCTCAGGCTAAGACTCAACTTTGTAGAGCCAGGTGTGTAGGACTCAGGAGTATATTTAACAGAAGGGAAACGTCTAAATGCTTCCTTTTTAAGACACTCCTGACATTGGCTCAAAAAACAGCAGCAAAATCTGCAACAAAAAAGATACTGTTTTTCTGCAACGTGGGGTCTCAGCCTTAATCTAAAGGCCCCTTATACAGCCCTGTTGTCGGGCCAGTTATCAGGAACTATCATCTAAATGTGCAACATAAAAATTGTTAGCTACACATATTGCCCTTGTAAACAGAACGATTTGCTAACAAAAAATTCTATATGGATGAAAACTTAACAAAGATTGGGCAATGAGTGGGGAGGGGGGCTCCTAGGAACAGCCATACCCAATTACTGCCTGCTGGGTCAGTAGGGGTATTAAGACAGGCTTTAAATCGCTGGTGGGTTGTCCTGGGCCTTGACCCCAAGAACTCTCAAGAGAAAATATTTTCACTACTTCTATCTTGTAAGGTGGTGCGGACACACATTTTGAAAATAGCAGCATGTTAATTATACCTGCAGAAACACTTTCGTTTTCCCTATAGATATAATAGAGATAGAAAGTTTTTTTCCGCAGCTTTTTTTGCTGCATCTCGTGACGTGGGGCCTTAGCCTGAGGCCTGCAACATGTTTTTTCCCGCATCACTTTTCAGAGAAAGTCCGCAGAAGTTGCCTCTTCAGACTTTCTGCTTCCATTATACCTATAGAGAAACCGTAGGTATAATTGACATGCTGCAATTTCCAAAACCGCAACGGCTTTGGAAATCGCAGTGCTTTTCGTGCACATATTTTTCTGCAATGTGTGGATGGGATTTTTCTGCAATGTGTGGAGGTGCCCCGCCTGAAGCAGTTTTTTGGCACTGTTCTGCAGTACCTGCTTACATATGAAATGAAGGCACTAACAGTGCTGTCATTGGTCCTTATGGTTATGTGATTGATTACAAGGTCACTGGCATGCTGGTCTCACTAGATCAGGCGTAGGCACTCCAGCTGTTGTAAAACTACAACTCCCAGCATGCATACTTGCTCTGCTGTTCTTGGAACTCCCATGGAAGTAAGTGGAGCATGTTGGGATTTGTAGTTTCACAGCAGCTGAAGTGACGAAGGTTGCTGATCCCTGCACTAGATGAAGCTTAACTGTAGCAGGCTTATTTTGCCTACACCTGGGGCTGCTATAAAGCCTCAGCTACAGTGGAACAGTATGAAGTAAAAAGAAAAAATATATATATATAAAATCTGTGTGTGTATATATATTAAATAATAAAGTCTTTGGAGGGATAGGCCCTAAAAATAAAATTAAAAAAATTAAAAAATGAAATAACTCCAAAAAAAGATTGATCTTTACCAGTTATTGCCATAATTCTAAACCCTGACCCAATTACTCTAAATTCGACATGTCAGAATTAATCAAATAAATCATAATGACACAAATAAAATTACTTATTTTAGGATAACTCTATTTGATTACCAGAAACATAATTTTAAAAAAATTAACAAGCATAAGAATTCTAACAGAAAAAAAATAAATAAATAATGTTTTATAAAAAAAGAGACATACAGTGCCTTGCAAAAGTATTCATACCCCTTGAACTTTTTCACATTTTGTCATCTTACAACCTCAAACTTAAATGTATTTTCTTGAGATTTTAAGTGATAGACCAACTCAAAGTAGCACATAATTGTGAAGTGGAAGGAAAATGATACATGGTTTTCAAAATTTTAATCAAATAAAAACCTGTTTGTGACATTCCAAATTCCTTCCGCTAAGGCCGCCGCCGCCGCTAAGGCCAATCAACAGCCTCAGTGGCCTAAGGAAGGGAATCGGGGACGTCACAGGTAGTTGTTGCAGGACCGGACCGCGAGGTGCCAGAGCACGGGGGCAGGTGAGTGTGGTTTTATTTTATTTTTTTTTACCTCCCCCGGCCTAATTAATAGATAAAATTTTAGGCCAGACAACCCCATTAAGTGTGGTTGGATAAAGAGGAAATACAAGAGAATGTGAGAGGATATCATAAAAGTTATCAGGAGGGCAAGGCAACAACAATGAAAAGGGTACAGAAGAACGAAGAAAACTGCAAATAACAATGCTTAAAGTGCGCCTCTCACATTGAATATGCTGTTTGTGTACAGCAATTTCTAGGGTAAGAGGAGCTGCACAGAGTGGGAAAAGATTCAGCATAACTTGTCATTTATTCATGTACAGCTTTGCGCCTTCTAGGAACTTAGTAGGAGCCTTACTAGGATGGGGGTCCTGAGCCCCCTGTTCTTCTTCACTACTAGTAGTTTGAAAGGAGCAACAGCTATCTTTCTTCCTGGAACAACCCCTTAAAATTATACAAACATCATAAAGTAACATATGGGTAAAATGTAAGGATGAGCAAATAACAATTTTGATAAAACAAAATTAGACAGCGCAAGAGAAAATGTCCATTGTCCAATAATAACATAGGTCATATACCATATCTTACATGTGTTCTAAATCCATCCATTCTTTGACGCCATGTTGAAGCAGCAGGCACTTAGGGCAGGGGCGTAACTACCGGAGTAGCAGTGGTAGCGACTGCCACAGGGCCCGGAACATTACGGGGCCCGGAGCCCTGTGGCAGTCGCTACCGCGAACCACTCAATCACTGCTATCGTTATACTCCGGGGTCTTTTGAGACCCCGGAGTATAACGATCGGGGGCCCAGGGGAGGTGAGCGAACATAAAAAACACTGTAACTCACCTCTCCGACGCTCCGCAGGCTTCGGGCCTGTTTGGTGACGTCCCAGACGTCAGCCGACGTCATTATGCGTCGCGACGCCGGCCTGGATCGCGAGAGATCCGGTCCGACATTGAAGATGGCCGAAGTAGCGCACGGGAGTGCACCGGAGCGAGGAAGAGGTAAGTTGCAGTGTTTTCTATGTTTCTATCCTCCCCTGGGTCTCCGATCATTATACTCTGGGGTCTGAAAAGACCCCAGAGTATAATAATCGTTCATGGGTGGTCCACTATGGGGCAAACTACTATGTGCAGGGGCCACTATGGGGCAAACTACTGTGTGCAGGGGCCACTATGGGGCAAACTACTGTGTGCAGGGGCTACTATGGGGCAAACTACTGTGTGCAGGGGCTACTATGGGGCAAACTACTGTGTGCAGGGGCCACTATGGGGCAAACTACTGTGTGCAGGGGCTACTATGGGGCAAACTACTGCGTGCAGGCGCCACTATGGGGCAAACTACTGTGTGCAGGGGCCACTATGGGGCAAACTACTGTGTGCAGGGGCCACTATTGGGCAAACTACTGTGTGTCGGGGCCACTATGGGGCAAACTACTGTGTGCTGGGGCCACTATGGGGCAAACTACTGTGTGCAGGGGCCACTATGGGACATAATATTGTGTGCAGGGGCCACTATGCTGCATAATACCGTGTCCAGGGGTCACTATGGAGCATAATACCGTGTGCAGGGGCCACTATGGGGCATAATACCGTGTGCAGGGGCCACTATGGGGCATAATTGTGTGCGCAGGAATGCAGTTTGTGTGTGGATGGGGTTGGGGGCGGCGGTTGGGGGGGGGGGGCCATGTCAAATGTTCGCCTTGGAGCCCAGCCATTCCTAGTTACGCCACTGACTTAGGGTAATGTTCTGACATATTTATGAATAGAGTATAACCTTGCTGTGTCATGATACATCCTGGAATAAGGTCCTGGAACAAGCTTTATGGACTCTGCTAATGATAGACTTTTCTAAAGTAACTGTGTAAAGTCTTCTTTCCTGGCATTCAGAGTTATCGGAAATTATGCCCAGCGGTTATGCGGTTATCTTATCAGCGGTTAAAGTGCACCCTGCATTTTTACTAAACTCAACTGCCAATGGCATAAAATATTGTGTGATTAGGAAATGCAGAACAAGCTATAAATAAATGTAATAATAGGGCATTAACTGCCAACTTGGGCACAGACTCAGCAGCTGATCTCTCAATCCTATCCATCATTTGATTCTCATACATTTGTGGCGTGTTTAAAGTCGTTTTATTAAGAATAAATAAAACATCTGGTACAATATGAACCTACATGGATAAGAATATGGATGCCCTATGTTTGAATGAGACGCCTCAGGCTATCCCTTTAGTAAGGCCTTGATGCAAGTGTGGCAATCACCCCTTTATCACTACTGGAAGGATTATAATGTACAGACTACACCTCCTTGTGCTGATTTCCTGGTGGGCCTGTCATAGATTTGTGTTTATATACATCAGCCATTCTGCAGAGCCAGAGCTACAGGGGGAAGAAGAGAGCAGCAGTCTCAACCAGTGATGAAACAGGGGGTGTAGCTCAGACAACCTCAGACGTCCTGTAGGCACTGTAGCTAAATTGCTCCACCCTATAGGAGCTGAGCAGAAAAGCAGCCGACAGAAAAAAAAAAAATACTGATTTACATGTCATTTGTTAGCTCATGACATCCGGTTTAACATGTGCAGCAAACATTCTTTGTGCTGCATATCCACTCAACTGTGTAAGTTCCAAAAGGATTACCTATTTGGTCTTAAAGCTGTCATTTTAAATCAGATCTGTCAATCAGATCTATTAATATATGTTTTCAATAAAGACAACACAACTGGCTTTGCAAGGGGAAACCATGTGAAGTCAGGTTTTCCCTATAATGGCCATTCATATGTCTGATGTCCATATAGTACAGCACAACTTTAATTCACCATAAGTGGAAGCTAGTCATACAGAATGGATTTATTTTCTGGCTCATATAGGGGTTGCAGTGTGGAGGACCCGGCTCTATGATGTCAATATACTGTATTCTATCCTTCATTAGCAGGGCTGAGGAGTTGGTAGGCCAAATCATTGACTACGACTTAATCACGATTTTGATTTGGATAATAATCACCCAGCCGTACTCCAACTCCTATATTTTTCCACAGCCTGACTTTGACTCTGGTTCCATTTCCAACTCCTTTATAAATGGCTGACAGCCATGGTGAGACAGAAGCAGCAAAGTAGGGTAGAGCCTTAATAAATGTGTCCCACTATTTCATTTACATAACACTGCGCATGAGCTAAATTCTGTTGCTGTGTGGTCTGCAAATCAATGGAGGCCGCTGATGGTCAGACAGGTCACATGACTCTCCATCATTAGCCATGATAGAACCAAAGCACAGTATAGTCAGAGGACGAGACTGTACACATAATAGGCAGTGGCACTTAGGACTTCCAGCTCCAACATGTAGAGACTCGGGAGATGTTTCATGCCTAACCCCTCTGCTATATCTATCTCTGTCTCATGGTAATTGGGTTTAAATAAACCCAACCAATGCCCAGAACCAGTATCTTATATCAGTTGAGGGAACAATTACATCCTGTTCACCTTTCAGCGAATGTCTCCTACTAAGCAGAGAGACAAGATGAAAACAAACTACACTCTCTCAGAGAGAGTCTTTCACATGTAGAGCCAGGAATCTGTGTCTGGCTTCAAGCTCCTTCAAAAAAAAAAACTACAGGAGGCTATCCCACGAAGTTGCCTACAAAATAGTACTTGGTATTCAGAAGATTGTGGCTGCCACCATCTTAGACACTCTTCAGGCCATGCAGGCCGATGTTGCCGCTTGCACCTCTAGATTGTATGAGGCTGAACACTGCATCTCCTCAATGGAGGAGACAACAAACAATCCTACTTTAGAGACTTGCAGGCTGAGAACACCCGACTGGCAAGTAAACTGGACAATTTGGAAAACCGTTTGACTTGGAGTAACATCAGATTGGTCGGTTCGCCAGAATGAGTGCCAACAAGTGCCCTGTACCACATTTGCTCTGGCCACCTACTAATCTTACAGGGGCTGGGGGGCCTACAAGGTTGAGAGAAACCACCATCTGGGGCCTGAAAGGCAGCAGAATGCCAACACTTCCTTGACACACAAAATCAATAACCCCCAACCGCAGGTAAAAGTAATAGTGCTTTGATTACTTTGAAAAGAAATCCAAGCTTAGCAGCAATTCCAGTCAATGATTCTTCTATGATCTGGTTACTCAGTAGAACTTTACAAAGAATGCAAGACCTTCACTAAATATTTGTACAGAATGTCACTGCTGAAGGTTCGCTAAGTGTTTTACCCTGATGGAACAATCCATTCCATTACCAATCCACAGTGAGGCTAGACAGTCTTAAAGGGGTATTCCCATGTACATAACCATTTTAAAATTTGTAGATAATTAAAAGTCAAACATTTTTGTAAATATAAGTAATTAAACATTTTGCAGTGTTTTAAAGATTTTCTCTAAATATCTTGTGGTCACAAGTTGTTGTCTTGATCGGTTGCCAATGGATATGACCATGAATGCAGGATCTTTCTAAGGTCAGAAAATCAGCAATGGTTTTTTTTTTCGTGGTCGGGATATCTTCTCATACATGTAGTGTCCCTGCCTGATAACCCAGCTACAATAAGAAAATCATGGCTGGGTTTTTGACAAGTCCCAGACCATAGAAAGTTTCTGCATTTGTGGTTGTATCCATTGGCAACCGATTAAGACAACAGACTGTCACCACTAAGACAGTTAGAGGAAATCTTTAAAACTCTACAGAATTTTTAACTACTTATATTTGCAAAAATGTTTAACTTTTAATTATCTACAAATATAGATATGGTTATGTTCATGGGAATACCCCTTTAATGGTTGACCAGAATACACAGGCACCTTTGCGTTCATCATGAGCAAAGCAAGCCTCCTAATTAGACATGCTGCTTTCAAGAGACAAAAGACTGCCAAAGACTCCCAGGCATGTTCGGGAATTGACTTCTGAACAGGATACATATCTTCATCTTATTATTTTTCTTTCTATTGCACATTTTTGCCACTTATTGTACCTTAAAGCTCACCCTAGGGATCTTCTTGCCCTTCTTACACTACCAACCATCATGTTGTTATCATGATGAGGCATGAACCCTTGCCATTTATGATCAAAATTGGTCTCGCATAGATAAGCAGTGATGCTTATTAAAAATGGTTTTTGCTAAGTTTATAGTTTGGTGTATAGAATTATGCTTGTCAAACATTAAGGAACATCTATGGGTATATGTGTTTGATTATTGGGCAGTGATAGTACTGATGGGTAATGCATATATTTGCTGGCTATCCAGTCATGAAATTAGTGACCTGGAACAGTAAAGGGCTACTATCGCCCCATAAATGCACAGTAGTTGTTAAATATGTTAAGAGGTTAGGAAAATGACAATAACAAACTTTGTAATGCACTCATAAAGGGACTCAAAGTGCAGGGAGCGTTGTTGAGTTAGTGGCTGCCGTACAGGTGTTCATCCCGATCTTGCTCTGCTTCAGGAAACCCACTTGAAAACCAGTGATTTTTTTCACATTAGGATAGTATTTGGGTCCTCATTAGTCAATTGTAAAGGGAGAGGTACCCTCCTTGGTAGCAAGCACCTTTTAGATATGATGAAATCAGAATCTGCAGACTCAGAGGGGAAATTACTCCATGCCATACTAGATAGTCCTGAAGGTTGATTAGCATTTGGGTAACGTCTGTGGTCCTAACAAAGAAGATAAGCCCTTATTTCAGGATCTCCAATTAAAACTGCTTTTAGACCCGGTACTGATTAAATTCATATTCAGAGACTTTAATGTAGTAATAGGGCAGCACGGTGGCTCAGTGGTTAACACTGCAGCCTTGCAGAGCTGGAGTCCTGGGTTCGAGTCCTGCCAAGGACAACATCTGCAAGGAGTTTGTATGTTCTCCCTGTGTTTGCGTGGGTTTCCTCCCACACTCCAAAGACATACTGATAGGGAACGTAGATTGTGAGCCCTAATAAATAATAGATTTGGTAAAGGACCAAAAGCAATCTACAGACCACATGACAAGGGCCAGACCTCTGACACCTATAACAAAGGAACTAGCCACCTGTAGCGCTTCCTCACATATTTAGCTAAGCAAGATTCATTAAAACAGCTCCTTAAAGGATGGAGTCAAGAACATGAATATTATAAAAAAAAAAAAAACATGACAGTACCTCATCACTTTATTTGGAGGCCACCAAAATGGTTATACGTGGGGAAATAATGGCTCATATTTCTCAACTTGAAAAATGAGCAAAGGAACAATATGATGCTTGAACTGTTATGGACAGACATATTAAGTTTATCAAACCAATCCCACTTGACTGACCCTGGATGTCTGGAAGACAGCCAGGTCTCATACTGAAGTAGTGTTAGATCAGAAAGAATACTTCTGCAGAACATTTATATGAGGCTGAACTGATCAGACACTGCGATAAATCAGGATAAGGATCACATGGTTGCAACGCTGTCATGATGCTTTAACGCTTTATGTTGCTGCACCTACCCTGGGCCTCCACTTATTAAACTTCGGGTTGTGAAGAAAATTCAGAGTACGATAGTGTTTTGTGGGTGACAAACTCCAAATGATTCAGGTTCGGTTAAGGCAGGGTTCACACTACCGTTGGATTCCGTTATGAAGGTGTCTGTTAACAAAAAAAAAACGGACACCTATCATAACAGACATTAACGGACACTAACTGATGTTAATGTGTCCGTTTTTTTTAACTGATCCAAAATGTCCTGCATGTAGGTTTTTTGTCTGCAGAAAAAAAACGGACTTCTGATGGATTGGGTGTAAACGGACACTAATGGACACAATCTAAAAACCCATTGAAATAAATGGAAATTTTAACGGGTTTCTAATGGTTCAGCTAGTGTCCGATGCTAAAATCTTGTAACGGACAATAGCTACGGACACTACTGACGGTCAACAACAGTAGTGTGAACACCCTCTAAGCCTGAAACTTTTGGAAAATTCAGGTCAAATATTCAAAAACTCATCTCTAATAGTACATATGTGCAAAACTACCATTTGCAGCCAAACAATCAATCCTTCTACATTGTCCTTCCATAGCATGGAAGGAGTTCCACGAAAGATACTAACTACTCTTTCAACTTTTCTTAGCACCTTACCATTCGAGATTTTGGGCAGGGTAGATGAATAAACTCTTTAATCACTGTAAGCATAGCGGTGTATCAAACAAGTCCTTCATCCAAAGAAAGCACATTTAAAATCCATAGCCAAACTGATGACAAAATTCTCCTTACCCCAACACCAAGACTGTACTATAGGTCTTGGTGTTCAGCTTTGCTCGTTTTGCAGACTTGCAGGACTTGGCCGACAAGATTTCAGACAATGCCTTTAATTGACTTGTCGGGGCCCCAGTTCACATTCATATTCCTCCTATGTGATTAGCCTACTGTTTTTTCTTTATGTGGCTCCCTTAGATGTCTCTTTTGTACTTGGAAATTGAAGTTGACAATATTACTTCCTTTGTGTATGTGTCCTCGAGCTTTCAATAAAAATATAATTTGGAAAATAAAATAAACACAGGAGGCAGCACTTAGAAAAAGAGCTAAGCCACTGGAGACACTATATTTGTATGTAACCTATAGTTTAGCTTACAACATGTTTAGATAGATCTTAAGAAAACAGACAACCCTTTTAACTGCCTAATGCATTTGTTCATGGGAAGATAGGCTGCTGCTAAAGGAGTATGGATTAATCTACTAAAATGCATACTGTCCTAACATAAGAGAACAGGAGTCTGGGGCTTTCCTGTCACATACACTGAATGTAGTGTTCATAAATAGCGTAAACAGAAAATAATATAAAGAGAAATATACTATACGTACATTTATGGCCAAAAGTCTTGAGACTGACACAAATTTTGGTTTTCACAAAGTTTGCTGCTTCATTGTTTTTAGATCTTTTAGTCAGATGTTGCTATGGTATACTGAAGTACAATTATAAGTATTTTTTAAACTTTTATTGACTAATACATCAAGTTTATGTAAAGACTCAATATTTACAGTGTAATGAAAGAAGTCCATTTGTGTATGTTTTATTACTGAATCATATTATTGATATGTATATCCTTAATAAATGTATTGTTTATGCATGTGTTATCAGTCTACCTTAATCGTATGTGTGCATACAAAGGGGGGGGGGGGGCAGAGGTGAAAATGCTTCTGACTGTTTGTGCAGGGCCAGATGTCTAGCTAAAACCTGGTTTACTGCTTTACAACCTCTTGGTCAGCCAGGCTTTAGGAGGGGGGAATCAGGATTTCATCTTGACTTCAACGGTCTGGAAGGTACCCAGCTCTGCCTGATGGAGGTGGGACAATTCATTCCCCATCTTTCTAAGATGGAGAAGGGGGGCACACTGGCAGGGAGGTGTGGCTAAGCACAAGCCATAAGTAACTGTTTTACCTTACCACTGTGCCACACCTTTTGGAGTAGCAAGGAAGCTGGGTGTGTCCAGTTCCATCAGATGAGATCCTTTAAGCTGCATGGAACAAAAAGGACTATAAGTATCTGATTTATTTGTGTTTCTCCTTTTGTTTTAAGTCTGTTTGCTTGTGTGTCATTTGTTTTATTGTCTTTTCTTTTTATATATAGCACTGAACCCTTGCTCTATGAACCCATTACCTTTTTGAAGAGTGATTGTGTCTGACTGCTGGAAGCAGTAGTGTGTCTGGGATTTCTGTTTATGCCAGTTCTGAATCCAATAGGTGGTGGCAGCATGTATTTGGGGATGCGTGGATTATGTTGTGGTGTGAGTTATGCTCAATTTGCAGCCTGAGTGAAGTGGGAATGCAAGACTGAGTGAGTGGAGTAAGCTGACCCCTGACAACCGCACCCATGTCATGTTCTAGGACAGTCCGTACATGACATATAGCGTTGACCCTTATTTTTCAAGACTTGGCATGGCGTCTGAGCCAAATCCTGAGTTACAGTAAAAAATTCTTCAAATTTCAATGTTTTGATCAATGAGAGTTAGCATTTTTGCCTTGGTGCTTTTAAGCAAAATTGCGACTGAGCCCACTCCCTTGGATGTAAAGTAACTCCACATATGAACGGTCTCAGCTTGCTTTACCATTGGCATGGCACATGACTCATGGTAACGCTCACTTTTTCTTCTCTAGGCAATCATTCTTCCAAATGTCCTAAACAAGGGGTTTTCTTCAGAGAAAATAACTTTACCCCAGTTCTCTGCAGTCCAGATCCTGTACTTCTGCAGAATTTCAGTCTGTTCTTGATGTTTTTCTTGAAGAAGTGGCTTCTGGAAGAATGATTGTCTGCAGAAGAAAAGGTGAGGGTTACCATGAGTCTGGTGTCATGCCAACAGTAACATATCCTGAGACCATGGAGTGGACTCACTCACAATTTTGGCAAACAACTATGCCTTGAATAAAGAATAATAAACATCCTTCAAGAGCAACTTCTTCCAATAAACCAGAAGCAGTTTTGTGATAACAATGCTTTTTCCAAAATGATAGAGCACCAAGTCACAAGGCAAAAGTGATAACTAAGCTTGGTGAAGGAAACATTGGAATTTTGGGCCCATGGTCAGGCAGCTCTCAAGATCTCTATCCTTTTGAGAAGCTGTGTTTTAATCCTCAAAAAGCAGATAGGCAAAAAAAAAAATCACAGAATTTGTAAACTCCAAGCACTGGTTAGACAAGAATCGGTTGCCATCAGTCAGGAGTTGGCCCAGAAGCAGATATTCAGCATGCCAGGGTCAAATGTAGAAGTCATGAAAGATAAGGGTCAACACTGTAAATATTGAGTCTTTGCATAAACTTGATCTATTTGTCAATAAACATTAATAACCTATGAAATGCTGCTAACCAGAGGTGTAATTTGAAGCTCATGGGTCCAGTGAAAAAAGTAAAATGGGGCCCCTTCCTGCCTTGTTCCATTTGGAACAGTGGCATATTTTATGTGGCAGAGGGGCCTTTGGGCACCCTCAGGGTCCAGACCTCTGTAGCAACCGCTACCACTGCAACCCCAATAGTTACACCCTTGCTAATCATTGTACTTCAGTATACCATAGAAACATCTGACTAAAAGATGTAAAAACACAGAAGCAGGAAACTTTGTGACAACCAAAATTTGTGTCAGTCTCATAACTTTTGACCATGACTGTATTTATGTGAACTTGCATTGTTCTAATAGACTGTCCTTTTTATAGGTGTACATGTTAAAGCTGAATCAACCACAGTGAGCTCGCAGTCAACACGGGAAACATCTCTAGCACCTGCTCTTGTGTCAACAGAACCGCCTGTAAGTAAGGAGAATACAAACACTGTGACTCCTTCTGGACCAGTGGAGACAGTTACAACACAAGAAACAAAAGCTGGAACATCCACTGAAGCAATCATATCAAAAAATGGCATTGACAGTGTGACTGCTACCACTGAGGTGACTCCAGACAGTGTGACTACTATCAACACAACCAATCCATCAGACTCGTCTCAAACGGCTGTAACCCCCTTGAATACTATTGGGGTATCAGCTAATCCAAACTCAAATATATCAACCATTACAAGCATATCAATAGTTACAAACAGCGAGCCCTCCACAACAAATTCAATAAGACATACAAGTGGGCCAACAGAGTCTAGCACTCAGACAATAACTAAGGTCATTGAGACGGGAAGCACAGATCATACGGGAAATACAGAAACTACTATCATTACTACCAAGGGTGATATCTCATCTGCTAAGCCAGTTACTGAAGAAACCACCCAGTCTTCTGGAGCAGAGCTTTCTCCAAAACAAACCAATACTGTTGAAGTAACACCCCCAAGCAAAACTGATGCCATAAGTGAGAAAACTAAAGCAACAACTGAACACAATGTTGAGGAGTCTCCAAGAGCGCTAAGTCCAGGTAAGTGTTTTGTCTTCAGATGATAGACAAATTAGTGAAGGGCACTTTCACCCAATTTCTAGTAAAAACTGGATGACAATCAATATGGTTTCCATAAAAGCAACCAAAAGAGTTGTGTAATCATCTCCCACTTCCTATATCCAGGATGTCTGTTGTTTTTTGTTAATGAAACGTTATCCAGGGGATATGCCGTAAATGCCTGATAGATGTGATCCCTCCTCTGGGACGCGCACCTGTCTCTAAAATGAACTTCCCCCAGGTTCCGTAACCTGGAAGTTACAGAAACAACATAGCTCACTGTTTCTGTAACTCCCATTCACTTTTATAGGAGATAGGAAAACATCATAGCTCATCATAGGAAGCTATGCTGTTTCCATAAAGCCTGACTGAGGACTGTCTTGTCAGCGATTTTGCTGTGAGGTAAAGCTGGTGCATGGAACCTGGGGGTGTTCATTTTAGAGATAGGTGCAGGTCCTAACTCTGGGATGCTATTCACTATTTATGGAATATCCTGTGGATATAAATGGGTTCTCCAGGAAGTCTATGATAATTACATTGGGGAAAAAAAGTATTTAGTCAGCCACCAATTGTGCAAGTTCTCCCACTTAAAAAGATGAGAGAGGCCTGTAATTGTCATCATAGGTAGACCTCAAATATGAGAGACAAAATGAGAAAACATATCTAGGAAATCATATTGTCTGATTTTTTAAGAATTTATTTGCAAATTATGGTGGAAAATAAGTATTTGGTCACCTACAAACAAGCAAGATATCTAGCTCTCACAGACCTGTAACTTCTTCTTTAAGAGGCTCCTCTGTCCTCCACTCATAACCTGTAGTAATGGCACCTGTTTGACATTGTTATCAGTATAAAAGACACCTGTCCACAACCTCAAACAGTCACACTCCAAACTCCACTATGGTGAAGACCAAAGAGCTGTGGAAGGACACCAGAAACAAAATTGTAGACCTGCACCAGGCTGGGAAGACTGAATCTGCAATAGGCAAGCAGCTTGGTGTGAAGAAATCAACTGTGGGAGCAATAATTAGAAAATGGAAGATATACAAGACCACTGATAATCTCCCTCGATCAGGGGCTGTACGCAAGATCTCACCCTGTGGGGTCAAAATGATCAAAAGAACGGTGAGCAAAAATCCCAGAACCACACGGGGGGACCTAGTGAATAACCTGCCGAAAGCTGGGACTAACGTAACAAAGGCTACCGTCAGTAACACACTACGCCGTCAGGGACTCAGATCCTGCAGTGCCAGACGTGTCCCCCTGCTTAAGCCAGTACATATCCGGGCCCATCTGTGAGAGCCAGAAATCTTGCTTGTTTGTAGGTGACCAAAGACTTATTTTCCACCATAATTTGCAAATAAATTCTTTAAAAATCAGACAATGTGATTTTCTGGATTTGTTTTCTCATTTTGTATCTCATAGTTGAGGTCTACCTATGATGTCAATTACAGGCCTCTCTCATCTTTTAAGCGGGAGAACTTGCACAATTGGTGGCTGACTGAATACTTTTTTTTCCCCACTGTATAAGCTCTATAATTTTATATGCGACGAATCCAAGGATTCCAGGATGGGTCCCATGATAAGAACTTGGCCATCGAGTCACTCTGCCTCTTCCCTCCTCTCTCATGTTTACCTCTAGTTACATGTATCATGTGGGTTAGATAAATTCATAAGTATAACACCAGTACTCAGGATACAGGTAATTAGCAGTGAATATGGGAGAAGAGGAAGGAGGCGGAGCAATTTGAGGGCGTGTGTAGATTGTTATCACGTGACCTGGGGTTGGAAACAAGCTAAAACCCCTGGGTTCATTGCATACAAAAACCTGGAGAAAGTAAGTGATGATACACTTCCTGTCTGCTCTTATTTTACGTTGTCTAAATTTGATATAAATTTCCGTGAAAACTCTAAATTGAAAATTTAGAATAAGCAGTGTTGTCATGGAGTCACCTGAGGACAGACACTAGAGGCTTGCTTGTAAGTTCAAACAGTGTAAGTAAGTAAACTGCAAAAAATGCTGCTTATGACCTGGCCGATTCAGGCTCGGTTCACATCTAGTATTATGTCATAGTGTCTGGTAGTTTCCTGAATAAAATTACGCATGCTGTTCTATTCTGTCTGGCATTTTTTATGGTATCTGTGATGAAGCTGCTAACAAAGCTTCCAAAGCAGATGTGAACACAGACCTAGAAAAACATCTTTTGTAGGGTAGGTTCACACTGCTGTTGGAAATCCGGATGATAGGGTCCATTAAAAAAAGAAAACAGATGCCATCATAATGGATGGTAAACGGACACTAACTGATGTTAATGTGTCCGTTTTTTTAACAGATCCATTGGATCCATTAAAAAACGGACACATTAACATACAGTTAGTGTCTGTTAATATCCATTATTATGAAGTCCGTATTTTGGGGATTTTTGTTCTGCTATCTAAGAATGCGCAGAAAAAAGAACGGGCAATATAATGGACAACCGTCCATTAGCATTTGTCATTTGTCTGTTAGCCATAGACGTTAATGTTACAAAAAAATAATGGACACTTAAACATCTGTCAACGGTCCTGCACCCTACATTATCTCCTCCAAAATAACAGACCTTTGATGAATTTGACGAAAACGGACGCTAAGGGACGACAGAACAAATCTCATTTAAATCAATGGGATTAATGGATTTTTGACGGATCTGTTAGTGTCTGTTGTAAACATTTTCTGATGGATGCTAACAGACATTATAACGGTAGTGTGAACACCCCCTTAGCAGCCCAGTAGTTTGAACTTTGTAGATGTTGGTTTAAAGTAGAGTTTTTACAGCTGTATCTTATAGCTGTATAGTATTTGCTGTACAGGAAGTATCAATTTGTCCACGTTTAGTGTTTAATAGCTGCCATATTTCATCTCTGACGATAGAGATTAGGACATTAGCCAGTGTCAATAAAGCTGGGATTGTGTACTATGTAACCTTTCCTATATTTTATCAAACAAACATTTGAGGCTTTGGATTTTTTTTGCACAGCTCTGTACATTACAAGAGCCTTAATATACTCAAATATGGAAGCTTTAGGAAAGGAGAAATTCCCAAGACGGAGCAAGACTTGGAAATATGCCCTTATTATGTTACTCTGTGATACCTTGGGGTAAAATAAAGCACGTCTTTAACAATCATTACTGTGCAGTTTGAGAAATGTTTCTGAAGATCTATGTAAACTAAATATACAGTTTGTAGAGTTCTGTTTAGAAAATGGCACAAGCTGAGATCATACGCTTTGAGTATCCAGTACATCAGATGAGAGTAAAGCAGGTTACCGATAAGGAGGCCAGGAAGAGCTGGTCACTAGGTCATGTGTAATAACAGCACATAATGGTTTTATCTCTTCTGTCCCACACTGTGCCCCAGAGATAAGCATTATATGACTAGTTAATGCTGTACCGTGGGACTGTGGCTGAAATATAGTAACTGTGGACTAGAGGTATTCTACTTACATAGTCTCTGGATCAGAAGTGGAGGAACGCTTGTTTTCTTATGCTTCATCCATTAAAGAGCATTTCCAGATTTATGTAAATAAAGAAGGCCATACTAAAAAAAGCAATGAAGAGAAAGAATAATTAATGTTATTAATTTGTATAAATATGAAGACAAGTATAATGTGTTCCTCGTGCTTTGTAGTCATGGAATGAACAGTTTCCATGTTTACGTAGTAGTGGAATGAACACGTATTCCACATAGACCGACATGTAGTGAATTCCCTGTGCTTCCTAGACACGGAATGAGTAGGTTATACATGTAGTTTATAGTGAAATGAACACATATTCCACATAGACAGGCATATAGTAAATTCTCTGTGTTTCCTAGAAATGGAATGAACAAATTGTGTAGATTATAGTGGAATGAAAATATATGCCACATATACTTGCATATAATAAATTTAGTGAGCTGTCTCTGGACATGGAATTAACAGTTTAAATGTGTAGTTTATTGTGGATGGAATGCATATTCCACATATACAATTCCCTGTACTTACTAGACATGAAATGAACAGGTTATACATGTAGTTTATAGTGGAATGAACACAAAATCAACATATACAGGCATGTAAGAAATGTGTGCTTCCTAGACATGGAATGAACAGTTTCAATGTAGCCCAAACTAGATGTGAAAGGATGTGCCAAAGATATGCCACATTGCATTAAAGATGCGTCATGTTTACGCCACTGCTTAGCCATAATGACTGTAATAAATCTAGGTCACTTTGTTTTCAGCACCTACCATTTTAAAGAAGTCTGCCTGCTGTCACTGAGTGGAAGTACCCTTGTTTCCATGCATGGGCAGGCCCAGTTCTGTTCTCAAAAATAAGAATTTGTTATAATGTATCAGTGTAGATATCACTTATCAATATTGAGCTGGGGAAAGAAGAGGTATTTCTGCTTTCTCTAGCTCACTGAGGATTGCCTACACCAGGGGAGTCAAACTCGTTCTCACCAAGGGCCACATCAGGATTATGATTGCTTTCAAAGGGACATATTTGGTGACAAAATGCCGACGTATATTGTACTCCTTCACCACCAACACTACCTCATAACACAAAAGACATACCATTTTTTTCTCCTTGAAGCACAAACAGATATTCACTTTTCTATCTTCATTAAAGTACTTCAATTTTTTTCTTATTGGAAATTATTTCCCAACTACACTTGGAAAACCGCCTGATGTGGAAATACAGCAGTCTGTCCTTCTGCCTGTCAAGATGACCCCCGCTCCAACTGCCAAGTGCTGCATCCCTAATTGAGAATACCTCACCTGTAAGATACCTACCTTAGTGTAACTACTGCAAACTGTATAGCAGGATGGCCCCCATTCTCAGTCCATGTGCAGGTGCCACCCCCTCTGACAAGCTCTATGTACCAATACTTTGCTTTTGTTCGCCAAGATGTTGCCATTGCTAACCACTCTATGTACTGGCAAACCCCCTTGCCTTGCCGTGCGCTTCGGTCAGCCCTAAGGTCATATGGGACATATATAGTGAAGTATTGATCTGTACAAATGTGAATAAAAGATTCTATTTAGCAGGGGTTCTGCTGCTACCTCTCCCTCTCTGCCCACTCCCCCCTCCCCTTTCCACTATAAACATACATAATTTGTACCTGCAGCCCATGTCTAGACAGATGTAGCAGAGATTTTCAGAGTGAAAATCAGTTTAGCAGATTGAGAGGGAGCTGAGAAATAATCTGATAGGTGGAAAAATAATAATTTTTCTTTGATGGATTTGCTTGTACTACTGGTGTAAGCAAAGTGTGTTGAAAAGTTACTGACGTTAAAGACAGTCACCCAAACAGCTCTATCCGTTTTATGGTATCTGGTACCAAAATGTTAGAAGGAGAACCTTTAACTCCCAATTGAAGCCAGCTTCCTTAAGGGTGCAGTGTGTCATAATCGGGCATGCACAGTACAGTTAGGGGGCGGTGTTGAGCATCAGTTAGCAGCAGCAGCAGATAGTGAAGCCCATTGATGGAAAGACCCTAAAGCCCCTTTTCTGCTCATTTGCATTGGGATAAAAGGACAATTTTTACAAGAATGGAGCAACAGTCCTGAATAAGAAATACACCATTGTAAATTGTGATGACAGACCTACAAGGTACTGTGGTTAGTTTATAAATCAACTTTGTTCTGACAGACTCCCTTTAAGGTCTACAACTTATCAAAATACCCTCCACATAAATTCCACCCATCCTTCCATGGACATACAGTAATTTGGTAGGTACTAACCACTGTATACCAGGAACACCCCTCAAGTTCTGTCATCTCGGAGATGCTCTCAGGCACTACAATTTGGCCCTTGTTAGACTTGTCCACTTGCCTGTATTTCCTGCTTCCAACGCATCAATTTCAAAAACTGACTGTTCACTTACTTCTTAATATTTCACTTCTTAACATCTGGTTTTAATGTTATGGTTGATCAGTGGATGCTGGCTGGCTGACTAATATAGAATGCTTGATCTCACATTATACCAAGCTTATCTGAGACAGGGGTTACAGCAGAGGTTGCCATACATATGTGACTGTATACTCACAGGTAAATTGATTGCCTCCCTATAGACAAAAAAATTGCAAATAAATTTTCAAGCATTGCAAAAAATTGAACCACACTATTCCTCTGCCTGTTCAGGTCTCTGTGCCACCCTCCGCTCGCACGCTGCGGTGAAAGAGGTGTGTTAGTTTGATTCCTTGCTTAAGATTCTTGTTGCTCAGTCTGAACACTGTCCTAGACTATGTAATTGAATTTCAGCCACACCCGTCTCCTGCACGTTCGTTCTTTCTGCTTGCCTGTGTGAGTGACAGCCTGTCTACCAATCCTGTCTGGGGCGGGTCCTGACTTTCTATAAACAGTTGTCAGCCCTCACATAGGGGCTGGCTATTGAGATTCTGTCTTGTGACTTTGTCCCTGCTAGCTCCTTTTCTGCTATTACCTGTATTCTTATTCCTGACCTCTGGCTTTGTCTTTGACTATTCTCTTGGATTTTGATTCTGTACCGCATTGCTTGACTGTTACCAACCCCTTGGCTTGCTGACCTCCCTTTTGTTGTTGGTTGTCCTGTCTGCGTTCTGTGTTGTCACTTATTCAGTGGGGACCGGCTCCAAGTTGTCTGCTGTCACCTAGGACAGTCAGGCAAGAGGCAGGGCCAGGGGGGGGGGGGGTTCAGCTTTAGGGTTCACTGTCTTGTTGTGCCCCTCCCCCCAGGATTCTGCAGCAGCACTGGGGAATTGCTCAACTGGCAATTCCCTTACAACTATACAACTATATTTTATATTATTACATTTTCAGAATTTTGACCCAGAATCTGAAAACAACGTTTCCATTCTTGTCGAATCTACATCTCAAACATTTCAAACTGTTCTGAGGGTAAATAAGGGTCATAAAGTGTGGGAAACAATAGAAATTTATTTAAGTTGTTTAGTGGTTTTCTGTGCAGATATAATGGGATGACAGTAGGGTTAGAGCCGAGATGAACTTCAACCAACACAATATTTTACTTCTGCTAAAGCTATTTACATTTCAATCTTTACTGCTATTACACATTGTCAAACTACCATTCACAGAAGTCCCCAAATTTGAGTTAGTAGCTCTTCTGTGGGACTGGACCAGACAGGCTTGTCTAATGTAGATTTTTGTACAACTTTCTGGTAATTCCATAGCAGATCGATCTTGAAGTAGCTTGAAACTTAATCTGTATGACCAGCAACAAATGAAAAAAAAAACAGATCTTTTTATCTGAAGAACACAAAAACATAGTATAACTTTCGTGTCTGAAAAAAAAAAAAAGTGGACAGAAATGGATCAGTTTTTTTTTACATTGATCTTTGTGTTAATGGATGGCCATCTTTTTGCATCAATTAAATGGATCTGCTAAACGGATGTAAAGAACATGATGTGAATTGATGCAAATTGAGGACAGGACCCTAAAACATGCAGGCTCTGGTAGAGTCGCCCTTTTTGCTCATGCTATAAGCAGGCCCTAACTGGGACTTGTTAGCATTTTTGTTTTTCTTTCCATTGCATTAATACATAATCTGTAGTCAACATTTAGAGAAAAAAAAATAAAAAATTGAAGACTTTGAGCTTTTCTCTCAAGTTTTAAAAGTTTCTGATTAACCATTACTTGTGAAGGAAGAGTTAGGACCAGTCTGGCTTCTATTACATCCCCAACAAAACTGTAGAGCTCTAAGACTGCCAGATTTAATATCCACGAGTGTGATTTAGATAGGTCCAGAAATATTTGGACAATGACACAAGTTTTTGCATTTTAGGTGTAACCAAAACATATTCAAGATACGGTTATATTATCAATATGGGCTTAAAGTGCAGACTCTCAGCTTTAATTTTATGGTATTCACATCCTAATTGAAGGGAGAGTTTAGGAATTACAGCTGTGTAATATGAAGGTGGCACATTGGAAGAAAACAAAGTGCTCATAGGGTGATAGTGTTACACCATGTAAACCATATGCCATCTGATCTGGGTGGGTATTCACCTTTACTTAGACATAATTCATCTATTTGATGCCAAAGAGGGAAGGTTGCAGCCAAGCGAGAAAATCCACCAGGTAAGCTGCCCGCCTGTCCAGATGGTCAAATCGTATTGAGAGGATAGGAAGAGTACTTCCACAACGCACTGGGGTGCAAACCTTTACTTGGCATATAGACATTTTTAATTTAGTACTTTTGGCTATCTGCATCCATCCAGTTTTATTGATTAATCTCCAATGTAATGTGTTTTGGGGTACACAGGGGTAAACATATAAAACACATGACAAACACATACTTTTTATTTAAAAAAAAAAAAAATTGCACCAAAAATGCTTAATGTAAACGTGCTTTTATTTTGGGAAGGGGAAATGATTGAATATGTGGGCCCAGATCATGCTAGAAAAATCACTGTTGTTCAAACCAGCCAATCAAAGTAAAGGCGTGGAGTAGTCACTAGGGACACTCCTTTCCTAGCTGCCAATAGTATGGGCGCATTGCTGGGAGTCTTGCAAGGAGTCTGCCATTATAGTATACTCATGATGGGCGATATGGTACATTGGCTTGGAGTCATTGCCGGGAGTATACCAGTATGGTTTACTTGTGAAGCTGTCATATGATGCACTGGATTAGAGCCTCTAGTAAATGAAATAATGTAGAAGGGGGGAAATAAAGAAAATAGAGGCTATACACAATACTATACATATACATGTACTATATTATAGAGGTAGCACTGGTGTGTTGAGGCTAATATGGGTGCCTTTATGCAAAACTATAGAGGTTAATCAATTAAAGTGGCAGAACTTTGATGTATTGTATGACATGACAAAAAGTGGACCAATGTATACATTTATTACTACATAAATAACAACTGGGGTTTGGAATACATCGTATGTAGAAAATAGAGAGCAATCATAGGTACAAATATATAAATAAATAAGTTAATAAAATATACAAATTAGATAATATATAATTGTTAAACATAAACCATAAATCTATAGAGCAACATGTAGTGATATGAAAGGTTCATGCTAGCAGGGTGATTAACTTGGGGAGAAATATGACAATAAATAAATATAGGTTTCTAAAAATTATTATAAAATGGGTAATGTAGGTATTTTTCCTAAGGCCACATATATTGCAAAGCTCGTTAATAGATATATGTAAGTTAAAAAAAAATTTCCATATGTTAATTCAAACCATATGGAGAAATGGTGTTCAACTTAAATATCCAATACATTTCTCTTTTCCGTAATTGTCGTAACTATCTGGAATAGTACATGGGACCTGTTCTAATGGTTAAACTTTGTGTTTCAAGTATCCTTTATGAACATTATATCTATGACAGTTAATCTGTGTTCTCAGCTTTTGTGTGGTTTGCCCCAGTGGGTAGTGGAAGTGCTCTTCCTATCCTCCCCATAAACTCTTCAATATGTAGCTGCCTCTTTTTTTCAAGGGACCAAAGGTAATTGGACAATTATCGCAAAACCTATTTAATGGGCTGCATGAGCTATTCCCTCATTAATCCATCAGTTAAAGAGGTAAAGGTCTGGAGTTGATTCCAGGGGTTGCATTCGCATTTGGAAGCTGTTGCTCTGAACCCTCAACATGAGGTCAAAAGAGCTCTCAATGGAAGTGAAACAGGCCATCATTAGGATGAATAAAAACAAGAAACCCATCAGAGACATAGCGAAAATGGCCAAATCAACAGTTTGGTACATTGTAGTAAAAAAAAAAAAAAAAGCGTACTGGTGAGTTTGGGAATTCAAAAAGGCCTGGAAATCCATGTAAGACAACAGTGGTGGAAGATCACAGATGATCCATGATGAAGAAAAACCCCTTCACAACATCCTCCCAAGTGAAGAACACTTTGTAGAAAAAAGGCTGCAATTCCTAAACGTTTCACAGGATATTTTTGTTCAGCCCCTTGCATTAAATCTGAAAGTATAAACTTCAATCCCATCTCCGTTGTTTAATTTCAAATCCAGTGTGATGGCATGTAGAGCCCGAATCATGAAGCTTGTGTCACTGTCCAAATATTTCTGGTCCTAACTGTACCTGGGTTACAATTTCTGCGCTCTATGTGGTACTAGTAATCACTAAACGTTCAGCACAAGTCTTCTGTGTCTGGTAATGTTGTTCTGTTTGTGTTAGAAATGTCTATGACTAGTTCATGGTTTAAAAAAAATAGTTACTGCGGTAAATCGGATTCCACTTTATTTTCTGTGCTGTGAAAAGCCTGTCTTACCATAATAAAAAATTAATTTGCCTAGTCCTGGAGAATCCCTTTAAGATATCTCTGCATCACTATCTTACTATCTACAGATCTGTATCTTCTCATTTCCATATAAGATCAGAAGATTTCCCTAGGTTCACTTTCAGGTACCAAGAGATACATTACACAAGGATAAGTAGATTTTCCAGCTGTTAAGCAATTAGGTTTCTAAACCTGTACAAGAAAATCTGCCGCTTCTTGAGTTTATTGGGACAAACTGACAAATTTAAATAGTGTGTGTGTGTGTGTGTATATATATATATATATATATATATATATATATATATATACACACAAACATACAGTTTTTTTCTTCTTATATAGGGAACAATTGAGATAATCACTATTGCTATTTCTGAAAGTGAAAATAATAGCTCATGCATGAATGGAGATACAGATATTAAGTGTTTCATAGAGTCAAGCTACATATAGAATAAATAAGGGAGCATGAAGACTCATTCAAACAATGCATCATATGTACATGTAACACCCCCTTGGGCCGACCTCTGTAGGCAGGGTGTGTTGTAGTTCTCACCTCACTATGGCGCAGTGCCTCCACCCTAATCTTGCTAGGAGCTCTATAGGAATTCAGGAGGGTCTTCCTCTTCTGCTAGGGGTCTACTCGGGAAACCCCCACCTAAGCTCAGTACACACTCACAAATGTTGAGGGTAAAACTACTTAACCGGTTTATTATGGGAAAGGTAAACAAGGGCAAACTTAATAAAATGCGAACAGAGAAATGTTTCAGCAATTCACATGACAATGCACAGGTACATCCTATAGTATTAACCCCCAAGTGGTGGAAATAGACTACTTGCCAGGCCTGGCAGGTATGATAAACTATAGGGAATAGCACAGGGTTAAGATAGTGACCCACAGATGATAGTCATCACACACATGCAATCATACTGCAGGTAACAGCTTGCACTCCTAAATAACAGCACACAATGCAGAATTACTAATGGCTGAAGCAATAAACAGAACAGTCCATCCGTTGGGGCCCAGTTGCCGCCGACGATGGCGCGCATTCAGGAAACGTTGGTGCACTATAGACACAGCAGATCCTCTCTACCACAGTTCTTATAAACTTTCTAACAGCAGTACAGCAAATTCCAGCAAAGCTAGTCACTAACTCTTACAGGGAATCTGGTGCCAGCCTGGAGTATCACTGGGTGCTGCAGATTTCAGATGACAGGATACTAATGGAGTATGATGCAGGAGTCTTCTTGGATGCAGCCCTGGGTACCTTTTGGGAGTCTGGTCACTCTGGACAGGTGGTACTGCTGCTGCAGGGATGCTGCTTCTTCCCTCAGAGTGAGCTGGTGGGCTGGCATGACTGTCTCTATGTCCGGGGTTACCCAGTGCCAAGCTATGTGCTCCCTGGCAGTTGCTGGAAGAAGCCCCTTCTGCCGCCCATGTGGCTGCCTGTCTTTTCTCTTCTCCAGACCTTTCCCATAATTCCCTGATCAGCCAATCAGTCCCTTTCTCTGATACTCCTCCCCCTGGAGTAAGGGGTGTAGGGAAATGTAATCCACTGTCCCTCAGCATAAAATGGCTGATGTCTGCTGTAATGGGTTCTGGCTTGGCATTAACTGCAACTTCTGCTGTATGCAAAGTGCTCCTTGCAGGGGTTACATACAGCAAGCCTCCTTGGACAATTATAAAAGAGGACTGAGTTTTATCAGGCTTAACATATGCCATACCTGAGTTTTCAAGGTTTCATTGGACTAAAAGTTTGTATTGCTATATATATATTTTTTTTTTTAAAGTCAGTTTACATAAGCATATGACCCGTGAACATAAAATGTATTAGAACAGTGGCTGAGAGGGAGAGCTAAAACCAGTTAGAAAGGAAAATTACAGCAGATAACACTTTGGTACATGCCAGTGGAAATCTAAGCTCTACAAATGGTGCAAAGTTTGCAAGTAAAAAGAAATCCATGAGATCTCTCTAATCCTACAAGAAGATAGAATGTGCTTAAAATGTTCTAACAAATTTCACAGGATAAATGCAGATTAAGTTAAACATGGTTGAAAAAAATTCAACTTTGTATAATAGTAAGTTTTAATGGTGGTGGACAGTTTTTTCTCAGTAATATTCACCAGTTGTTGTACAAAATCCATCTTGTCAAGTTCTAGTTGCACTCAACACACACTTTAAGATGATCTATTTCCCCCCATCCTGTCCACTGTGTATTGTAAAAGGAAGCATGTCCTTTGTGCTGCCATGCTAGGGTTTAGGGATGGGGAGGGAGGCTAGGGTAAGATCAATCCCATCCATTGTTTTGTTACTACAGTCCTGGCACATGAACATGCATTGTACCATTGAAGATGAGGACAGGTGACCCCACTTCACTGCGCATGCATTGGGAGATGCCGGAGAAGAGTCTTGGCCTATAACTGGCCAACTTAAAGTTAAAAAAACTCAGGCTAAGGTCCAATGCAGCGAATCACTACAAAAAAAAAAGCTGCGGAAAAGATTAAGTTTTTGAAATCGCAGAATTTCCGCTGCAGATTTTTTTTCTGCAATGTGTGGATGGGATTAATCAGAATTCCATCCACTTTGCAGGTAGTGTAAAATGCAGCTTTTTCGCAATGTGAGGCCCCGGCCTTAGTGAGTGACGGATGGCATTGATTTTACTAGGTTTGTCACTAAACCTCAGAAAACCCCTGGTAACAGGTTTCCTTTAAGTGCAGATTAGTTTCCTTGTCCTTATTTAAGAAATGCATAATAGGAGAATCTGTGTTTTAAGTCTGTATTAGTAGAGCATTGTTAACCCATTCCTAGAGCATCGTGTAGGTTGTTCTATTCTCCCCACTTCCGTCAGTTGAAAAAAATGGGATATGATCTCCTCATGAGAGCCTTCAAGGTGTGTTCTTAGTGTGTTAGAGGTAGGATAAAGCGGAAACGCCATGGCAAAAAAACACTGCGTTTTACACTACCATTTTGGCTAATCCCATCCACATATTGCAGAAAAAAATCTTCAGAGGAAAAGCTGCGTTTTCAAAAACGCCCACATTTTAAAAAATCACAACATGTCAATTATACCTGCGGAAACACTGGCGTTTTCCGTTTAGGTATAATTGGGGCAGAAAGTCCACAAAGGAAAACTCTGAACATACAATGAAAAAAACACTGCAGAAAAAAAACATGATGCATTTCTGACATTTTTTTTTTCCACAGTATTTTTTTTGCATTTCGCTATGTGGGGCCTTAGCCTTAGAACCATAACAGTATATTCGCATGTGATATATATACTGCAGGTTTTGTTGCAACAGTAAAAGCTGCACCAAATTATGTGGGTTTTTTGCCATGGATTTAATTTGTAATTGCTGCAGATTTGTCAAAGATTTCAACCTATGAATTACAAAACATGAAATCTGCAGACGACTTGCAGCATGTCAATATATTAAAGATCCACATTGCTTAGTAGTTTACGCTGCTGATTTTTTTTTTTTTAAGTTCAATTTTCTTCTACTGTTAATGCATATTGGTGACCATGTAACCTGTCAGTCTGCTCTTGCGCTGATCTCTTGGTACATAAATTGTGAAGCTTAGTAAAGGACAATGAAATAAAACATGACTTCTATAAAGCTTTTCATAGATATGGTGATTAATCTGTAATATTACTTCTGCCCTCAAGGAACAGTTACAAAGTCTTTTCCATGGCAGCAGTCACATAATAAAGCAAGGGAGATTGTAGATGATCCTCCTATCATTTTGCAGGCTGTGTAATACAATACATCATGAAAACTGATCTATCATCTAGCCAGGCGAGAAGCCTTACCTGCTCATCTCTGAAACACGAGGGAAATTAATTTACTTGCATCTCAACCTTATGAGCTGTTGTCTTCGCCATGAGCTAAAGATCAGCATGGATAGAAAAGCAGTAAGGACAGATGATTCATTAGAATTACCGCCAACAGCTTTAATAAATAATAAACCCTGAGGAGCTTCAGATAGTTACTGCTAACTAACAGACACTCCAAGAAGTTACAGTAATGGATGGCGAGTTCTGTCTGATACTGACACTACTTAAACAGCCTCCTTGTATTAATAGAACATTAGCAACAGTTTATAATAATAATTTTTCCTCGCTTTTTTATGTACCCATGATGCCTTGCTATAGTTGCTGTCTGTAACATGGTGGAAGGAAAATCAGAGATAATCATTGTTTTTTAGTCTAAACTATTGTAGAACTTGAAGAAATTTTGTCGACAATCAAGTGTTGTGGTTTACACAATTGTACACACAAGCAGGTAGGCTTTGGGTGTTTTTTTAGGTGTTCTTATTTAGATTGGGACATGACTTTGGTGTATGACAAAGAAGGCTTCAAAGGTTGGGAGGAATGCATTCATATTCCGTGATCTAAGTTACTGTGTGGCTCGGATCATCCAGTTTGTAGTAGTTTGTAGTTAGGTTACATCCACATGTGGTATCACAAAGTGGATCAGAACACCTTGCAATAGCCTGAACATAGAGTTATTATTCGTCTGCAGATGCTGTCCTAGCTAAGCCGTTAGAGATCTGTCTGACAACAAGCTTATCAACTGCTTCCGAATACAACCAGCTGACTTCTGGGTATCGCTCTGGGCTACAAAAGAATTGTCACATGGTGCAGACATATCAGTTTTTGCTGTTATGATAGATGCTGAAACTCAAGATCAGTGAAAGATAAGTAATGCATTGTATTACAAAATTACTCAATTTATTATGTAGAATAAATCTCAGTTTCAATATTTGTTCTTATTGTATTTTACATAAAGAAAAATGATTACATTAAACAAATAAATAATCCAATAAAGTTACATAGTACTGTCAAGACCTGTTTCTTTCATACAGTTAGTCCAGATATCTGGGTTAATCATTATGAAATAGCATTAATAAGGAATTAATGAGAAGTTGCTAAATAAAAATTGATTTTAGAAGGTATTCATGAGTAGTATATCTCGCATTTACCTCACATAAAACATGTATTTTAACTTATGGCTGTAGTAAAATGTCAACAGTATGAAGTAAATATATCTAGGAAATAGTAATCCTAGTAATGGTAGGTCAATAAGAACCATAAAGTAAAGTGTAATAAAACAGTATACATTAAAACATTTTAGGCCATCAACATAGGAATAAAAGTAAGGCAGGTGTTCACACTACCGTTGGAGTCCGTTATGAAGGTGTCCGTTAAAAAAAAAAAAAAAAAAACGGACACCTATTATAACGGACAACAACTGATGTTAATGTGTCCGTTTTTTTAACTGATCCAATTAATGGTTCAGTTAAAAAAACGGACACATTAGCATCAGTTAGTGTCCGTTAGCATCAGTTAGTGTCCATTTTTTAACACTGTCCGTTTTTTTGTTTGTTTGTTTGTTTCTGCTTTCTGAGCATGCGCAGGAAAAAAAACGGACATAAAATAACGGACAGTAACTGATGGCTATCAGTTACTGTCCGTTATAAGTCCGTTACCCATAGACTTCAATGTTAAAAAAATAACGGACACTTGCTGACCGTCAAGAATCCGTTTTTTTCAAACGGACAAAAAGTCCTGCATGTAGGATTTTTTGTCCGTGAAAAAAAATCGGACTTCTGACGGATTTGGTGTAAATGGACACAAACGGACACTAACGGACACAATATAAAAACCCATTGAAATGAATGGAAATTTTAACGGATTTCTGATGGTTCAGCTAGTGTCTGATGCTAAAATCTTGTAACAGACAATAGCAACGGACACTACTGACGGTCACCAACGGTAGTGTGAACGACCCCTAAGTGTATAAGGATTTAGGCTGAGGCCCCATGTTGTGGAAACACAAATTTTTTTTTTGTTGCAGATTTTTTTGCATTTTTTTGAGCCAAAGCTGGGAGTGGATTGAGCAAAAGTAGAAGTATAAGAACTTCCTATATATATTTCCATTCCTTTTGTAGCCATTCTTGTCTTTGGTTTAAAAAAAAAAAAAAAACACAACAAAATGACACATGAACAGACAATATGAGACATTACAATGTGACAAAGAAATAAACATTTCAAACAATAGGAGTGAGGGCCCTGCTCGCAAGAGCTTACATTCTATGAGGAGATAGGGGGACACAAGAGGTCAGAGGGCTTGTTTGCCACAATGGTCCATCCATCTTTTAATAGAAAAGATTGTGTACCTGAAACTGTATGACCCTGTCACCAGCCAGTATCTGTGAATAAACAGATACTAAGTGCAAGGAGTGCAGTGTAACTTCTAGATGGAGGGGACAGGATCTGAGGAACAGAGGAGGAAGGATAAAAGGTGTTATTGTTCTATACCTCCGCATACTACACGGTGATCAGGTCACATGATAAGCCTGACCATACAGATGTGATTTTAGGGCAGTTTTGAAGCTGCTGTAGTTGGGGAATAATCGGATTGTCTTGGGTAAAGCATTCCAGAGCACCGGTGCAGCTCGAGAAAAGTCTTGGAGACAGAAGTGGGATGATCGGATAACAGAGGATGCAAGTCTAAGGTCATTGGCAGAACGGAGAGGACGGTTAGGGCAGTAGACCGTGACTAGAGAGGAGATATAGGGGGGCACAGTGCTATGGATGGATTTTTGGGCCAGTGTGATAATTTTATATTGTATTCTGTGATGGATAGGCAACCAATACAGCGACTGACACAAGGTAGATGCGTCTGTGTACCGGTTTGACAGAAAGATGAGTCTGGTGGCTGCATTCAAGATTGTAGTAGGGAGAATTTAGTAAGAGGAAGCCCAATTAGAAGAGAATTACAATAGTGAAGACGAGAGAGAATCTGAGCGACAATGAGGGTTTTTGATGTTTCTACGGTGAGAAAAGGGCGAATTCTAGAGATGTTTTTAAGGTGCAGGTGGCAGGAGTGTGCAAGTATTTGAATATGTGGGGTAAAGGTGAGATCTGAATCAAATACAACCCCCAGACAGCGGGCATGCCACCTCGGGGTAATAGTAAGGCCTCAGACAGAAATGGAGATATCAGGGTTAGGTTGGTTAGTAAATGGAGGGAACACAAGAAGTTCAGTTTTTGAAAGATTCAATTTTAGATAAAGAGAAGACATGATGTTAGAGACAGCAGAGAGACAGTCACTGGTGTTCTGTAGTAGTGCAGGGGTAATAATATCAGTTTTATTAGAAATGTTGAGCTAGAGAGGAGATCATAGGTAGGTTAGGTTAGGAATTGTATCCACTCCTAACCCAAGTGGGCCAAGATTGTAGTTAGGATGTATTACTGTTTGAATCATTGAGTTTATAGAGTACCAAAATGTGAATAGGAGTGGGCATTCCCAGACAACATGTAAAATAGTATCTATTTCTCTACATCCCCTCCAACAAGTAGGAGAGACATTAAGGTAGATCATTAGACCATTTATATGGGGAGTGGTTACTTTAAGTATATAATATTTTGCCATTTTACTTTTGTAGATTGCATGGTTAGGTCCTAATACCTCTTAGAAATATATAATAGTTTATCAAAATGAGGTAAAGAAGATAGTAGTTGGTAAAGTCCTGATACCTTTTTTGCGATTTTAGTTGATCATGTAGGTATGTTTATACATGGTAAGATTGGTAATGGATATGCAAACTTCCTAAGAAAGGATCAAATTTGTAGAACGTTTTATTAATCTCATATTGAAATGTTAGTTCCATGAAGCATATAGACTTATCTTTGTACAGATCACCATCAGTATAGGAAATGCCTGCATTCCTCCAATTTGAAATCTCCAACTCCGTTATCGCTATTTCTAATATACACCGTGTTCCAAATTATTATGCAGATCGTATTTAAGTGTCATAAAGATTAAATGTTTTGCTTTTCAATAAAACTCATGCTATTGTGTCTCAGGGCTATTTGGATCACTGATATCAATTTCAAACACCTTTAAGGAAGCCTTCTTAAGGCTGAGGCCCCATAATGCGGAAATGCAGCTTTTTGTTGTTGCAGATTTTGCTGCAGTTTTTTAAGTCAAAGCCAGGAGTGCATTTAGCAGAAGGTAGAAGTATAAGTACTTTATACATATTATCCATTCCTTTTGTAGCCATTCTTGGCTTTCCGCAATGTGTGGCCTCAGCCTAAGAAGGACTTTCCACATTATTAAGCAGGCCACAGATTTCAAGGAATATGGGAAAGAAAAAGTATCTCTCTGCTGCCGAAAAGCACCAAATAGTGCAATGCCTTGGACAAGAAATGAGAACATTAGATATTTAGTGAAAACTTAAAGGGAGTCTATCATTAGGAAAACACTTTTTGAACTAATGACTACCTTGCATTCTTTTCTTCTCCCTGCCATTTCTGATAAAATCCATTTCTTGCATTATGTAAATTAGGATCACGGAGCATCGGTGGGCGTGCCCCCTGCGTTCCAAGCACCACCGCGTCATCACCTCTTGACGCCCCTTTGCTCATTTTGTTCACTCCCCTCACTGCTTCTCTGAATCTTCTTCCTTTCGCAAATCACTGCGTATGTCCGTGCCGCCATTTTCCGGTGGTCTGTTACACTGACAAGGCTAAGCAGTAAGGTACCGGACAGTACAAGGCAGGGCACTGCTATGCTATCAGGAGGGTATCTGAGTGACATTCCGGGATGGGCCGAGGCCTGGCTATAAAGTACCGACCTTCACAGGATGTACAGCAGCCATAGCGTTGTCCTAGGGAAGGGGGCGGGGCCACTACACACACACTATACACACGTGCTGCTGCACTTCTAGTGGGTTAAGAACCTTCAATGACATCAAGATCGGGGAGGGCCAGGTATGGAGTGTGCTGCAGTAATAGCTGGGATAGGAGGAGGCAGGAGCAGCTCTGCTATGAGCTCCATCACCCTCGGGCCTGACCGTACATGGGACTCTGCAGTGCCGCGTGACGTCCACTGAAAAAACAGCCCTATACTCACTGTCTTGTGATTATAGGTTAACTTGCAATAACCTGGGCCATTTATTGATGCAGTTATGTTAATAATTGCATTTGTACATATGGTGTTCGGTATGAATAACATAAAGTACTTTTTTGCACGGACATACAGTACAGACCAAAAGTTTGGACACACCTTCTCATTCCAAGAGTTTTCTGTATTTTCATGACTATAAAAATTGTAGATTCACACTGAAGGCATCAAAACTATGAATTAACACATGTGGAATTATATACTTAACAAAAAAGTGTGAAACAACTGAAAATATGTCTTACATTCTAGGTTCTTCAAAGTAGCCACCTTTTGCTTTGATTACTGCTTTGCACACTCTTGGCATTCTCTTGATGAGCTTCAAGAGGTAGTCACCTGAAATGGTCTTCCAACAGTCTTGAAGGAGTTCCCAGAGATGCTTAGCACTTGTTGGCCCTTTTGCCTTCACTCTGCGGTCCAGCTCACCCCAAACCATCTCGATTGGGTTCAGGTCTGGTGACCGTGGAGGCCAGGTCATCTGGCGTAGCACCCCATCACTCTCCTTCTTGGTCAAATAGCCCTTACGCAGTCTGCAGGTGTGTTTGGGGTCATTGTCCTGTTGAAAAATAAATGATGGTCCAACTAAACGCAAACCGGATGGAATAGCATGCCGCTGCAAGATGCTGTGGTAACCATGCTGGTCCAGTATTCCTTCAATTTTGAATAAATCCCCAACAGTGTCACCAGCAAAGCACCCCCACACCATCACACCTCCTCCGCCATGCTTCACGGTGGGAACCAGGCATGTAGAGTCCATTCGTTCACCTTTTCTGTGTCGCACAAAGACATGGTGGTTGGAACCAAAGATCTCAAATTTGGACTCATCATACTAAAGCACAGATTTCCACAGGTCTAATGTCCATTCCTTGTGTTCTTTAGCCCAAAAAAGTCTCTTCTGCTTGTTGCCTGTCCTTAGCAGTGGTTTCCTAGCAGCTATTTTACCATGAAGGACTGCTGCACACAGTCTCCTCTTAACAGTTGTTGTAGAGATGTGTCTGCTGCTAGAACTCTGTGTGGCATTGACCTGGTCTCTAATCTGAGCTGCTGTTAACCTGCGATTTCTGAGGCTGGTGACTCGGATGAACTTATCCTCTGCAGCAGAGGTGACTCTTGGTCTTCCTTTCCTGGGGCGGTCCTCATGTGAGCCAGTTTCTTTGTAGCGCTTGATGGTTTTGGCCACTGCACTTGGGGACACTTTCAAAGTTTTCCCAATTTTTCGGACTGACTGACCTTCATTTCTTAAAGTAATGATGGCCACTCGTTTTTCTTTACTCAGCTGCTTTTTTCTTGCCATAATACAAATTCTAACACTCCATTCAGTAGGACTATCAGCTGTGTATCCACCTGACTTCTGAACAACACAACTGATGGTCCCAACCCCATTTATAAGGCAAGAAATCCCACTTATTAAACCTGACAGGGCACACCTATGAAGTGAAAACCATTTCAGGTGACTACCTCTTGAAGCTCATCAAGAGAATGCCAAGAGTGTGCAAAGCAGTAATTAAAGCAAAAGGTGGCTACTTTGAAGAACCTAGAATATAAGACATATTTTCAGTTGTTTCACACTTTTTTGTTAAGTATATAACTCCACATGTGTTAATTCATAGTTTTGATGCCTTCAGTGTGAATCTACAATTTTTATAGTCATGAAAATACAGAAAACTCTTGGAATGAGAAGGCGTGTCCAAACTTTTGGTCTGTACTGTACGTGCCGCCATTTTCCGGTGGTCTGGACAGCACAGACATACGCAGTGATTTGCGAAAGGAAGAAGATTCAGAGAAGCAGTGAGGGGAGAGAACAAAATGAGCAAAGGGGCGGCAAGAGGTGATGACGCGGTGGTGCTTGGAGCGCAGGGGGCACGCCCATCGGTGCTCCGTGATCCTAATTTACATAATGCATGAAATGGATTTTATCAGAAACGGCGGGGAGAAGAAAAGAATGCAAACTAGGAGTAGAATAGCTTTTTTAAAGGCTATTCCAACGTGTCATTAGTTCAAAATGTGTTTTTCTAATGATAGACTTTAAGCATGATCATTGTACTGTGAAGAGATTTGTGGCTGATTCAGAAAACAGATTTTGTGCAGGTAAAGGCATAATGAGGAAGGTTTCTGCAAGACATATTCATTAAGAGAGCAGCTGCTAAAATACCGTTACAAAACAGCAAGCAGGTATTTAAAGATGCTGGTGCCTCTGGAGTCCCAAAAAGCTCAAAATGTAGGATCCTCCAGAGGTTTGCAATTGTACATAAACTTACTATTCAGCCACCCCTAAAAACAGTGCTCACAAACAGAAACAGTTAAAGTGGGCCCAGACATACAGTACATGGAGACTAATTTTGAAACAGTCTTGTTTACTGACGGAGTCATGTATTGGGACCAAATCATGGGGAGAGAGCTGGTAGGTCCATAAAGGTGTGAAAATGACCTCTGAAAAGTATAAAGAGTTTCTGACTGAGCACTTTCTTCCATGGTACAAAAAGAAGAACTATGCCTCCCATAGTAACATCATCTTCATGCATGACAATGCAAAATCTCATGCAGCAAAGAATACCTCTGAGTCATTGGCTGCTATGAGCATAAAAGGAGAGAAACTCATGGTGTGGCCACCATTCTCCCCTGACCTCAACCATATTGAGAACCTTTGGAGTATCCTCAAGCAGATCTATGAGGGTGGGAGGGAGTTCACATCAAAACATATCTGGGAGGCTATTCAAGCAGAAACTATCCAAAAACTCACAAGTTCAGTGTATGTAAGAATTGTGAAGGTGATATTGAAGAAGGGCTCCTACATTAACATGTAATTTGGTCTGTTAAGATGTTTTTGATTGAATTAGCTTTTGATTTCAGTAAAATCAAATTCAACAAATGACCATTTTCTTTACAACCTACAGTGGGTACGGAAAGTATTCAGACCCCTTTAAATTTTTCACTCTTTGTTTCATTGAAGCCATTTGCTAAAAGAAAAAAAGTTCATTTTATTTCTCATTAGTGTACACTCAGCACCCCATCTTGACAGAAAAAAACTGAAATGTAGATATTTTTGCAAATTTATTAAAAAAGAAAAACTGAAATATCATATGGTCATAAGTATTCAGACCCTTTGCTCAGTATTGAGTAGAAACACCCTTTTGAGCTAGTACAGCCATGAGTCTTCCTGGGAATGATGCAACAAGTTTTTCACATCTGAATTTGGGGATTCTCTGCCATTCTTCCTTGCAGATCCTCTCCAGTTCCGTCAGGTTGGATGGTGAACATTGGTGGACAGCCATTTTCAGGTCTCTCCAGAGATGCTCAATTGGGTTGAGGTCAGGGCTCTGGCTGGGCCAGTCAAGAATGGTCACAGAGTTGTTCCGAAGCCACTCCTTTGTTATTTTATCTGTGTGCTTAGGGTCATTGTCTTGTTGGAAGGTGAACCTTCGGCCCATTCTGAGGTCCAGAGCACTCTGGAAGAGGTTTTCTTCCAGGATATCTCTGTACTTGGCCGCATTCATCTTTCCTTCAATTGCAATCAGTCGTCCTATCCCTGCTGCTGAAAAACACCCCCATAGCATGATGCTGCCACCACCATGTTTCACTGTTGGGATTGTATTGGGCAGGTGATGAGCAGTGCTTGGTTTTCTCCACACATACCGCTTAGAATTAACGCCAAAAAGTTCAATCTTTGCCCCATCATACCAGAGAATCTTATTTCTCATAGTCTGGGAGTCCTTCATGTGTTTTTTGGCAAACTCTATGCGGACTTTCATATGTCTTGCACTGAGGAGAAGCTTCCTTCAGGCCGCTCTGCCATAAAGCCCCGACTGGTGGAGGGCTGCAGTGATAGTTGACTTTGTGGAACTTTCTCCCATCTCCCTACTGCATCTCTGGAGCTCAGCCACAGTGATCTTTGGGTTCTTCTTTACCCCTCTCACCAAGGCTCTTCTCCCACGTTTGCTCAGTTTGGCTGGACGGCCAGGTCTAGGAAGAGTTCTGGTCGTCCCAAACTTCTTCCATTTAAGGATTATGGAGGCCACTGTGCTCTTAGGAACCTTGAGTGCTGCAGAAATTCTTGGCCAGATCTGTGCCTTGCCACAATTCTGTCTCTGAGCTCCTTGGGCAATTCCTTTGACCTCATGATTCTCGTTTGCTCTGACATGCACTGTGAGCTGTGAGGTCTTATATAGACAGGTGTGTGCCTTTCCTAATCAAGTCCAATCAGTTTAATTAAACATAGCTGCACTCCAATGAAGGAGTAGAACCATCTCAAGGAGGATCAGAAGGAAATGGACATCATGTGAGTTAAATATGAGTGTCACAGCAAGGGGTCTGAATACTTATGATCATGTGATATTTCAGTTTTTCTTTTTTAATAAATTTTCAAAAATATCTACATTTCTGTTTTTTTTCTGTCAAGATGGGCTGCTGAGTGTACATTAATGATAAATAAAATGAACTTTTTTGCTTTTAGCAAATGGCTGCAATGAAACAAAGAGAGAAAAATGTAAAGGGGTCTGAATACTTTCCGTACCCACTGTAGTATTCAGTGGTGACCATCCCCTTTAAGTTATGTGTTTGTCTCACTCCATGGGCAGTTACAATAAATAAAAGCCACAGAACAATTCCCTGAGGGCAGTAAACAATGTGAACTCAGATCAAAGCTTCTTCATTGATCCTTTCTTTTGCAGCTACTTCAGCATTGCTCAACCTATTTATTGAGTACCATAATTGTCAGTATTTTGTAATAATTACAAGTGAAGATTTGTTACTCAACTTGTCTGTCTAAACCTATGGTGTGTGTGATCTTCTTGGAAAGTTTTCTGTACTTTTTAAATCTTTTACAACTAGTCAAAGGTCCACTTTTTTATACATTTCTGTAATGCAACTGAAATAAATAAAAAAAAAAGTAGAAAAAAAATCAGTATTACAGTGGATCAGTCATCTTAATATGCTGCCATATGTAAGGACAGCTTCTGGACTTTATAGCTAGTAGCCAAAATGGCAAACACAAAAAAAATGTGCCTTTGGCTGCTAGGAGCACATAAAGCCCAGTGTATTCATGAAAAGAGTCCCCCATCCCTGTTGGCATTGACTGGCAGGCCAAATGTGCATACAAAGCAGCCTTTCAGTCATCGGATAGGCAAGAAAAAGCAGGGGAAGCACTCGCCTCAAAAATGCACCAAGATCATAAAATATGGACCTAACCTTTTAAAAGCCCATGACCCTGAATAGCTGATAAAAACTGAATGTAGCAGAATCAAAAATAGATTTCTTTGTGCAATAAATGAAATGATTTTATTGCATATACTATGGCTACTGAAAGGTTTTAACTGCATAACTGCCCTGTAAGGATATTGCTAAGGAAAGGTGAATGCCTCCGCCTCTTATAATATATGACACAGTGACAGGATGAATCAGCGGTGAAACGTTCCAGAGCGGTTGACAATTCACTGAAATCTTAAAAGGAAACTTGGCATAAAGCAATCCTGGCAGTTGTTAATATCATAACCTGTATTATTGATAAGTGGATTGCTCTATAACAGATGAGAGCTGGACCGCTGCCTAGATGGATTACTTGAAAATTAGAATGACCACAGAATGTAAGGGCAAGGAGAAAAGTAGATGAGAAAAATAGAATAGTTCAGAGTGAGCGCCCACAAATATTTTTCATGTATATGGTACTTTACACTTTAGTTGAGCTACTACGATTGTGTGAGTAGGGATCCTATTATAGCTTGAAATTAATAGAATTGCCTGCATTATATGTATACACCAGCTTGATAAAGTATTGGCTACCTTCCACAGTTAAAGAGGTTTCCCATCTCAGACATTTATGGCATTGTCACCTATCTGCACCTTCACAAAACAGGGGTCGGGCCCCCTTCCTGCAACTGTGGTGAATGGAGAGGTTCCACTTCTTTCACTACAGGATAGCCTGAATTCAGCCACATTGATTTAGAACATGAACTGCCCAATATAGGTTTAGGTACAACATCTCAGTGGGTTCAAGTAAGGACTCTGACTAGGTCTTCTAAAATTTAGTTTGTTTCTTTTGAGCCCTTCAGAGGTAGACTTGTCCTTCAGATTAACCACTTCCAGACTGATACACTTTAGACATTTTCTTTCTCCTCTCTGCAAACATTTATTTATTTATTTTTATTTTGGCATAGTGTACTCCTAGAAACATTTTATTCTTCTTGGCATTACTATTAGCATTCCTGTTTTTAAGGCTAAGGCCCCACGTAGCGAGCCATAGCAAAAAAGTGCTGCTGGAAAAACCGCAGCGCATCACTTTTGTTTTGCAGCGCTTTTCGCAGAAAGTCCACAGTGTTTTCCTCTGCAGACTTTCTGCTTCAATTATACCTATACAAAAAATGCCAGCGTTTCCATAGGTATAATTGACATACTGTGATTTACAAAAAAACTACGGTTTTTGAAATCACAGCATGTCCGCTGCAAATATATTTTCTGCAGAGTGTGGATGGGATTAGCCAGAATCCCATCTACTTTGCAGTAACTGGAAAATTGCGGTGTTTTCTCTACGTGGGGCCTTGGCCTAAGTCACATTTAAAGAAATCATTATACTATAAATGTACCTTTCCCAAGAACTAAGGCACCCATTTCTTTTTCCCAGCAGATAGATAGCTGCATTTCAAGGTCACTTCTCTATAGGGGATTATTCAGGTTTAAGCAAATAAAGGTTATATATTGTAAAGGATAATTAATAGTTATATATATTTTAGATTGTATATATTTTCTTTTGTATCCTCTTTTTTTTTTTTTAAATAATTCTGCCAGCAGACACTGAATGGGAGCTTTTCATTACAGTACTTTTAGATGTTGATGCGGGTGTACAACTCATTATAGTACACATATTAACAGAATATATTTTTATTACCTGTAGGTTAACAATGGAGGTTTCCATTCACAAACAGATACTGAATTGATGCAGAAAGTGCATTATAAAATTAACGAGCTTTTAATTATAGAATGAATAAACTTTAATTGCAGAAACCAGAACCTTCTATGAGGCTTAAAAAATAACTTATACTTGCCTACACGGCATTCAATATTCAGAGCTTCCCCTTTTATCTTCCGTGTCAGTCTGAAGTACTAAGGTTCACGTGACCATGGTGGCCAATCTCGGGCCTTTGCAGTCACATTGGGATAACTGTGACGTATAAGCAGTGATGTCACTGATACTACACCTCCCCTGGCCACCCTGGGTTTTAAGTTTATCTTGAACAACCCATTTAAGCATTGATGATATATCCTTAACATAGACCATCAGTGTTAGATTAGTGAGGGTCTGACCTTGAAGACCAGCAGTTGTGCCTAGCACTGCAGCTCAACCCATTCACTTAAAGTGGTTGTGCCATTACAGACCCTGATTCCTTAGACACTGGGGGTGCTGTAAAGGGCGTTGTGTCTGCTTAAAAAATGATAGGGGGCTTGGTATCCACAGGACTATTTGTCCCATTGAAAGGGGTTGCACCATTACATACATTTAACTCCTATTCACAGGATAGGGACAACTGTCAGATTGCTGGGTGTCTGAACACTGGGACTCTCAGCGATCAGGAGAACGGGGGATAAAAGTCCCCCTGAATCCTCCCTGTGAATGAAATGTCACTACACTTGTGTGACTGGTACTCCATTCACTTCTATGAGGCTACCAGAGATTTCGGTCTGGGCAGCCCCATAGAGGTAAATGGAATGCTGGTCATGCAAGCACATTCCTGCTTCATTCACAGGGAGGATTCATGAGGACTTTCATTTACATTCTCCTGATCGCTGAGGATCCCAGTGGTCAGACCCTCAGCAAACTGTCCCCTATCGTATGTAACACAACCCCTTTACATGGGACAAATGGCGCCTTTGGTCAACAAGCTCCTATCATTGTTTATACAGACAGAGTACCCCTTTCACTGAGTGGATTAGCAAAGTTGCGAGTTTATTAGCACTATCAAGAGCAATACATAAACAACAAAGTTAATGTTTATTAGGTAAACTGTAACTCTTTTCTGAGAGTACTGTATATTTTATAACAGCAAAGCCTTGAATTTTGGAGGTACTATAGTTGTTTGGAACAGACACTAAAGTTTGGGAAGTTTATCTATGGCTGATTTCACATCTGCGCCATAGTCTCCTTTGATAACTCCGCCGCATAAACCTCCAGAAATTGTCGGAGAGAAAAGTCAGTATAAAAATGGCGGACACCTGATGGACACCATTATAGTCTATGGGGTCCACTGGTGTCCACGGGTAACCTCTGTTTTGGCAGTCAGGCTCTCCATAATTTGCATCCCCTGATGGACACAAATGATGGAGAGCCCAGTGCAGATGTGAACCTCGCCTTACACGGTTTTAGTAAATAACTTAGTGACAGTTGGTGCTGAAAACAGACATACGTCTATCCAGTTCAGCCTATTATCCTGCAATTTTGATGAGGTAGAGGCTAATTTTTCTAATTTTGGGGAAAAACTCCTACTCAACTCCTATCTGACAATCAGAATAAATCTTGGGATCACCATCCCAACATCTAAAATTAATAATAATAATAAATTATAACTGTAACCTGTAATATTTCTGCTCTCAAGAAAGGCATCGAGTACTTTCTTGAATTCTTTTAGAGAATTCCCCCTTATGACTTTCTGTGGCTGAGTTCCATAGTCTCACTGCTCTTCCATAAAGAACCACCTTCTATTTCTGTGTAGGATCCCGTTTCCTCTAAAAGTAGAGGATGCCACCTTGTTACAGTTGCAGTCCTGGGAATGAATGAGTTCCTTGCAGAGATTTCAGTACTGATCTTGATATATTTACACCTAGTTATTAGGTGGTCCCTTTTTTCCAAGCTAAATAATTCTAGTTTTGATAACCATTCAGCACTATAGTCCACTGATACCTTTTATTATTGTCATTGCCTGCCTTTGAACACAAGCTCTGATATGTCTTTCTTGTGCACTGGTGCCCAAAACTGTCACATTATTCCATGAGTGGTAGCAGTTTGCAGAATGGCAGAACTATGTTTGCATCATGTGCCTCCATGCTCCTTTTGATGTAGCCAATGACTTTATTTGCCTTGGCAGCAGCTGGCAGACAACAGATGCTACAGTTAAGTTTACTGTCAACTAAAAATCCTAAATCATCCTCCATGTCAGTTTTACTTAGTTTTATTTAGTAAGTAATCTTGGCATGTGTTTGCCTTCCCATGTACATAACTTTAGATTTATCAGCATTAAACAAAATGTGCCACTTTTATACCTAAGCTTCTAAATTGTCCAGAGTAGGGTTGCACAAACCTTCATATTTTTCAATTCCTTCCTTTGATACCACAGGCCTCACCCCACCCAGCTGCCAGGACTCCTTCAGGGCAGAGACAAACCCCACACCCTCACCTGATTGCAGAGACTCCTTATAGGGATCTCATTACCTATCTATTTCACTTTTTATTCTGCTTGCTTTTTCAGATAGAACCTATAATTTTCTGTATGGGAGGCAGAAACACTACCAGCTGAGCTATAGCTCAGAGTATTTTCCATATGTGTGTGCATATATTGTAACACTGTGTATGGTAAGTGCTGAGGGGGTGTGTATCTCACCCAGAATTCTCAGCTGGGTGAGATAAAAGAATCCAGAAAGCTGTGTTGTTTCAGCAAAGATAGTTGCCGAGGCACTTTTTCTTTAAAGTGTTGTATGGGCCAGATTTTATGGAATGGCATGTAGGTGGGTAGTGGGACGTGCCATTCTCTCCACCACTCGAGTACAACTTTCGCCTAGCTAGAGCTGAACCCAGTTGTAGCTGCTGAGATCTTACCTGGGGAATAAATACAAGCCTGAAAGGCTCAGTAAATGTCAGAGCTTGGAGATGGCATGTTTTGTGCTGGCCGTGCAAAGCCTGATCCCCCTGTGTATTACAAAGCAGGTAACCTTCCGTTTAGTTAGCACCCAGATGGGCAGGTGTTTTGTTTTGTATTATGTTGCAGTGGACTTGTACAAGTGACTGATAAACTTGGATGACATTGTGCTGTTGGTTGAAAAAATAAACTGTTTTGGACTTTTTAACTGCCGGAGTCTAAGAAATTACTAAAGCTTTAACATTGTAAAGGAGATTACAATAAACCTATTTTATTACATGTTTTATTAATTGAAAATCCCTAAGCATATCAAATGACAGACATATTTGGTATCAACATAAGTGTAGCAACCCATACAATACAATGAATACAATATTTAAAGTGATCCTCAAATGGCATAAATAAAAATGGTGCAATTGCTATTTGAATTGCTGGGCTAGCTCCATACTGAAGTATTGTTTTGGCATTGAGAAGACATTATTGCACTTGATATCAGTATTGAATTCTAGTATTGTGATAGCTCTAGTGCAGATATATTTTTAACAGTATTTTGTCGTCTTTTGTGTCACTTTACAAATATTAGTATCATCTGCAAAAATTTACATTTTGCAGAAATTTTCCCCAAGTTTATAAATCCTTCTTTCATGTACCAACCTCAAATGTTTTAAAAAAAACAAGATATGCAATGTCCACAGCCTCCTCCAGGTCCAGTCTAGAACTTATCTCCTCATTCGAACTGATCAGGTTGTGTGATGATGAGACCCTCAATTTATGTATCTTTCTTGGACATGTATCATTCCTCATTCGTATCAGTCACATATCTGTAGGAATGTAAAGCTGTGTTTACATTGGTGGTCAATTCGCTCCAATGATTTTATGTGCATACCATGGAGAGAGGGCCTGTCTGGCCCGTCAGTGTGATATCCCAGATGTCCGTCCTTCCCCCACTTGTTGGAATGTGGTGCTTACCCATCTGTCCGAGGATTCTGCAAAGGAGAGAGAGGGAGGGCTGGCTAAGGGGGAGGTGAAGGGTGTGGTTGGAGAGGGTCTCACACGGAGGTAGGGAGTTTTCTCAGAGTCTATTGTGTTGAGCATGGAAGAGAGACAGCTAGGACAGGGCTGTGTGCTCAGGTATCTTTTCTAATCTTTTATTTCCCTTTTATTTTGTTTTGTATTGTATCATCGCGCCTTTGCTTGTATGTTTATGCTTGATCATATTAATATTGTATATTTCTGTATATGCTATTAATCCATACCGACCCACTTGGGTTATTAAACATATAAAATTTATATCGCTCGTTTCGTTTTTATCCTATGACCCGGTCTACTCACAGTGTGTGAGTGGGAGGTTAAGAAAGAAGTTTGATCGCAGGCGTGCCAGGCGGCTGGGCGAGGCGATATTCTTCACAGGTTGGTCTGACAGGATCGATCCTACATAAACCCCTGTTGATATGGAGTTATAACATTTATTTTCCAGGATAGCATCTCTTCAAAGAAATTTACCTGTCTACAGTTTTCAGACTCACTTTTTGAATATTGGCACCACATATAACCTTTTGATATTTATTCAATATTAACCTGTGACCTTTTGTTTTTAATTTTTATACAGGAAGTGTGGCTGCCATTACAGTAATAGTAATCGTCCTTGTTCTGGTAATATTTGGAGGAGCAGCATATTGGAAGATTAGGTAAGTGTCTTCATATTGTTTAACACTTAGTCTCCACTTTGGTGATACAGCTATACATAAGGGAGTGACAAAAACATAATCACTTACTTTAGTTTGTTTAAGCTCTTTTCATTGTCTCTTAAAGCTAAGGCCCCATGTAGCGAAACGCAGCTAAAAAAACGCTGAGAAAAAAACAGAACGGAAACATATTGCGTTTTTTTTCCGCAGCGTTTTCCATTGCGTTTTTGCTGGCTTTTTCTCTGCGGATTTTCTTCCCTTATTAAACCTATAGGGAAAATGTCACCTCTACACACTAATAAAGAATGAGTGTTTAGGGATCCTTTAACCGATTAAAAGGAGGCAAGTCATTAGCAGATGGCAGCTATATAAATTGACTAGTTACACAGCTGTGTTTGTCATTGGCAGTACCATAAGGTGAAAGGAAGGATGAAGGTAAACAGTAGGCAGTAGAGTAAATGAGAACACCCTAGAACTGGGTATCAATGAAGTGTCTTGCCATACTGGTACACCTCTATGGCAGAAAATTTATCTTAATTTAGGATAGAGTTATAGAAGTCAACTCACTTTCAACCATTTAGAAATACAGATTTAGATCCCATGAACATGAATGAGTGTGCATCCAATGTGGGGAATGCAGTCGGATGACAATTAAAGCTTCCGATCCGTTCTATTCTGTAGACATGGATCTGGATAGGAGGATAGGACCTGCTCTATCCCGCTCTGTGTCATCAGATCGAAACTGATCGGACGCCCCTATAGTCATTAATGCAACACAAAATCCACTCGAATGTCACTCTGAGTGTCACCTGACTGCATTCCGCTGCAAACTCAGCCCCAAATCAGATGCACACTGTCTGTACATGGGGTCTTAAAGTTTACACACAAAATAAACGTACATGCCAAGGTTAGGTAGATATATTGCATTATATAGATTATCTTGTACTGATTTTTACTGTTTACATAAGCAAAAAGCAGAATTGAGAATATTAATAATAATAATAATAATATTAATGTTTATTTATATAGCACCATTAATTCCATGGTGCTTTACATTTGAGGGTTTACATACGGTACACAAGATACATAATACTGACAGTGACCAACTGCCCGCAAGGGCTTACAGTCTATGAATACAGCTCTGGACTATAATACCAAATACAATACAATATTCACCAAGTTCCACAACTTCTTATGCAGATATATACATTAAATAAATAGTGTGCTCATACAATATAAAGCAGAGTCCAATTCCCTACAACTCATGTTCCAAATTTAGTTCAAGTACCCAAATATACTGTTAGTCATTTAATATACTGCGATCTTTTCCAGTCCTGTTGCTTACAGTTACTTGAGTGTTGTTTGGGCCTCTTTCGACCTTCTAGCAAATATCATTAATTATATTCCAGTGCTTGTTGTACATGAAGAGGGAACAGAACCATTATGTGTTAAATCAACAGATAGCAAACACTGAGCTCAACTGGGAAATGAAAGCCGGTTCACTTCAGTTCACTCAACTAATCCTCCTCCACTTTAGACTATTTTAGCTATTACAAGAGATGGGGATACATACTATTATTAGCTGTCTTAAGAACCTTGGCAGTAAAATAAAGCTTATCTGAAAAGGTATGTTCGGATGTCTGTCATGGTCAACTGAGCAAAGATAAAACAGTTAGACATTAATATCAAGATATAAATTTGGTTTAAAACTTTCTATCCCATATAGGTTATAAAGCTAAGTAGTCCAATTACAAAGAACACAGGGTTAATACCAAATTCCCAACAGAAAACTTACAGAAAATTGTATGATTCAATTTTCCAACATAGTAGATTGTTGAGGGCTATAAAGTAGAAGAGTTAGCCATAATAAAGAAGCATGGGTTTCTAATAATACCTTGATAACCAGTGATGTCATGTTTCCCTTTGTGTTTCTAGAGTTTTTGTTTTTTGTAAGTACGCCTTGTATAATGGTCCTGATGATGGCCAAAGTGACTGAAGGTCATACTGTTTATGAGGGAAGTCAAAATCCAAAAATAGAAAGAGAAATGAGACATTTAGGACATTCCTAGACACTATATAAGGGACATGTACCAATCTATATATGCAGTCACTAAACTGAATAAATAAATGGTTGTTGATGACTGACAGTATTTGTTTTCCTGAAGTGATGACTGCACACTAACCTCAGGGATTACATGGGGTACATGACAGCACCATCACTGAGGCCGGTGATTGGCTGTAGTGGTCACATGGATGTGCGGCACGCCATTTCTCCAGGAAAGTAAACAAAGCAGCTTTGGAGTATAGGTTCTGGAGCAGCTGGGAGTATACAGAAATGTTTACAATGACATTGGGCAGGAAATGAGCCACAGTAATTTGAGATTAAACTATATCACAATTTAGGGGGCTTTCGTGGAGTAAGTATATAAAGCTTATTCATAGAGCATACTTCTAGCACATTCATACTATTTCTAGCACAAAATTTTGCAAATATAAGTATGTTTTTATACAAAAATATACTTGCTGCTGTTAGAGTTAATAAGAGCGAAGAACGTTGTGTTAAAGTATTCATCAGTTTATGAGAATACGGCTGCTCTCTTTAATAAGAAACTCCTGTCTGTTCTAGTTCCAAAGTAGTCAGCAAATAAAGTGGCATCAGATCACCTGTTTGATATGTTGAGAGAAGGCTATCTGATGTGGAAAGTTGGCTGTGACTTATTACATTTATAATTACATTTGTGAGACCAAGTGCAGAGCGAGGTTGGGTTCTCATGGGGCATTTGGTTTACAATTTTCTGGTGTTTTTTGTAAACACAGCAGAAAAACACAACTGAAAAAAGTCTGACTTTTTCATCCAGTGGTTTCAGTTTAAAAGTATGGACACCCTACAAACCATTATAGTCATTGGGGCTGTCCAGGCACCGTTGTTGTCCACAATTTTAGCAGTCTGTGTGTCCGTTTTTCTGGTCCTCCGATGAACTAGAATGACAAACACAGGGGCGCAGATGTGAGCATAGTGTAATAAACAAAGCAGCAACTGCACACAATGACAAAATTAGCATTCTATAGCCCAGACTTAGTTTTAATTTTCAGACTGCCTGTCTGTTACAGTGGCTGATTTTGGATTCTGGTGCATCTTTACACTTAGCTTACATTAAGACTTAGCTTACTTTTATCCAGAATTTTTCAACACTATTTTGGTGCATTTTTAACACATCATGGCACATTTAAGCTACACCCCCTTTTTCTTGAGAATCTACACCCACATATCTAGCATGTTGAAATATTTTAGCCTAAACTATATTTGCTACAGATGTGCCTTGTTTACGTCACTGTCTTTCATTTTTTGCAGCTGCTTTGTTTGTTTGTGTGTTTTTTTTTATAATGAAATGTATGTGTTTTTCAAAAAGCGCATGCATTTTTTCAAATGTGTTTTTCGGTTGTTTACAAAGCACCAGAAAACCACAAAATAAAAGTTCTGTGAGAATTAAGCCTAAAGGATAAGGAAACCTATTCACTGAAAATGAAGAAGGCTGAAAATGAGTTTTCAGCCAACTCGATTAACCATTAGTGCCATTATAGTGACTTAAAAGTCATACTATTCATATTGGTTATATAATATACCAGGGTTGCTACTGTAATTGTTTTGTTCTGGTTCCTCAAATAAAAGCTTTCAACTACAGACAAACACAAAATTACTGCATGTTAATGATCTGTACAGGAAAAGTTGGTAAAATGACACCCACTTTTCTGACATCACTTCCTGCCCAGTAACTATTGGTTAAAATTGTAGTTCACAGACTTCCTGCTCTGCTCTCCTCCTTCACTCATTCTGCACAGAATACTGTCAATATTGAGGTCTTTTTATTTACTCTTGGATTTGCACCAGGAAACTTAAAGATTACCTGAAATGGTGCAAGGTGCACATGCAGGTGGTGGGCATTGCAAGAAGTCTGAGAGCTGAAGCTTCAGTCAGCAGCTGCAGAGCATGCATTGGCATCAGAGAAGGCAGAGTAATTGTTCTGGCAACCAGATCTGGACTAAAAAAATGTTACACAAATTTATATAACGTGTTGCTGCCAATTTTTGCATAGAGAATTAAAACAAAATCTCCTAACTGGAGTTGCTGTTCCTTGTATTGCAGCTCACTTCAATGAGACTAGGCTGCCATGGGCAGCAGTACCAGTGACAACCACTACCAAATGGACAGTGCTAGGCCTGCTTAAGGTGCTGGGAATTGGACCCCCACCAATCTGTTATTGATAGTCTATCCTAAAAACAGACCATCAATATTATAGTCTATTTTAGTATCTCTATTACAGTTGTGTTAAATCCCTTAAGTGTAATCAAAATTCTAGGAAATAGTTCTTTTGTTGCTTTATTATTTCCAATCCAGCAACATATTATCTCACTTTGTAAATGTTATATTTTCTAGGCATTCATCGTATGGAAGACTACTGGAAGACCAAGATTATGGGTCGCTAGGAAACTACAACAATCCTCTCTATGATGACTCATGAGAGAAGGACTCCAGGCTCCAGAAGAACAAAACATTTCCTTTGGTCTAATTGTTTTGCAGGGTCAGAGCAACAAATACATATTACGTTCAAATCCTCAGGCCTGCTGAAATGAACTATCACATTGTATATTTGTTGTGTAATGAACAAAGTCATGAACTGAAAACCAAAGTAAAATTTCTCTACTATTCTATGTAATCATTGTTCAACATACAGCTCAGTCTCCTGGATTGTATAAATCACATAGATTATGATTCCACATATCGTTCCATAATCCAATAACTAATAGCCTTATTTAAGAAATGAATAAAGATATATTTTTTAATGAAAGTGCGGTTTTGCACATGTGAGATGATCCTGGCATGTAATCAGTTCTTTTATGGAATATTGACATTTTTAAAGCACTTTTTAAGAAAGCCAAAGAAACGCGTAATGGTACACTTGAAGAACATCTGATTATATATATATTAGTGTATGCAGCACAGATTGGTTTGTGTTATTGACTTATTATGCAGAAAGAGTGTTGGTAGTACATTGTGATGCATCATAGCACATTAAAGTGTAATGCACATATGGACTGACAAACATCAGGGTATATTATTACAGATAATATGTACAGATATTGCACTAGGTAGGGCAGACCACCCCACATTTGATTTCCTTGTCAGATTCTCTATTTTTAAATATACAATCCTGATTTTATTTTCTATTCTACAGAATGTAATAAGTTGCAATCCAAACAGATGTCATCAGACTTGCTATTTGATTCTTAGTTCATCTTCTTTTATCTGGCATATTGAATTCTATGTAGCTTTGTACAGTGCTGACAATTCAGATTAAAATCAAATCACTATAAATCATATCACTGATGTCAGATAAAGCCATGGTTCTATGCAGGACGCAGGCAGGCCCAAAAGATATGTGGTGGAAACGCACAGGTACAAAAATGCTGATGACTCCACACCTACAATACATGGCAGGGGGTAAGTCGCGTTTCACATGTAAGAAATTTTTACTAGCTGAAAAATTTAGCTTCAGGAATTTCAAATTTTGCATCAAATTCCGCTTTAAAATCTGCACCTGATAGGCAATATTTTCTGCTTCACATTCACTTCAATAGGAGTTATCAGGCAGAATCTGCCTAAATATGGAGAATGATGCTTATTTTTCCGCTAGCTGAAAAAATCTGCTAGAGGAAAAAATCAGCATCTAACTCCTATTGAAATGAATGGAGGCTGGTTTCAGGTGGAATTTAGAACTGATTATTTGCCTCAAATGTAGAGCCAAATTCCTCTGTATGAACATACCCTATCATTTCAAATGCACAGAAATAAAGCTTGTGTAAGGTGCCGGTCACCTTATACAAGCCCAGTACTGACTTTTAGATTAGATGGACTGTCCATGCGGAATCCGCCCCTATTCATTCATTTTGTACCTGTGCTGTTTCCACCACGTCACTTGGGCCTGTCTGCATGCTACATAGAACCATACACTACATAGTGTGATTAGAGTTTCTGTATATACCGTAGGAGATTCCATAATGAGTGGTCCATTACTAAGCAACAATTTGACTTCCTGTTTTGGTAACTATCACCAGAATAGAAATAGTGACAGAAAGTTCTGTGATATATACAGCCTTCTCATGCTACTCGGTTTTGTTTCTTATATTTCCTACTTGTGGAAAACATTGTGTAACCAATAAAATTAGACTTTAAGAATATTGCTGTATCAGTTTTGCAGAGGAGGAAATGGTTGCACTGAATAGTCCTACCACTAGGTGATCTGTAATTGTATCCATTTTCTCATTCAATGGACCATATCAGTCATTTCAAGGCACTGCTTTGTACACTGAGTCTACATAAAATCACTTTATGGACATTTACTAAACACTGGAAGTATTGTATCACAAAGTATTACACTGCGTGCCTTTTTTCAAAAATGTGAATTATTTGCAAAAACTAGAAAGAATTTTAGGGCTCAACAGCTGTTTAGAAAACCCTTTTTAATATTCTTTAGAATTAATGTTATTAATATAATTTGGGCCAGAGCAGAGAGCAGCATGGTTTACATGATTTAACAATGGACTTCATTTTCCCTATGATGCGTGGCAGAGCAATTGAATCTTCACTACTTATCGGTCTCAGTCACTGGACACTCCAGAATCAGTTTATATTATAAAGGTATTGCCCCAGGCAGACAACCGATTATAATCATTCCTTTTACAGGAGTTGTCTACTTGAGGTTCAAGTCTTCTAATCATGAGGTAGTAGATGGGGTTCTTTGATCGGGGCACCTTCCTAATAGCCAGTTCTGGGAGGCATGTGAAAGGAAGATAGTATTCATTATAATCAAAAGATGCCCATTGACCTCAATGGGATCTGTGTTATGTGCAATGCTACTATTTGAGAATTATATTTTCTTTCTATTCCAATGGTATTATCAGCTGTTGTTCTTAGAAGCTTTGAGTTTGAGTTGTGAAATGGTAATGCTTGCACTTACTAGCCTTATACACCCCAGTTTTTTTATGATGCTTCAGCTGCTTTAACATTTGAGGCAAATTGAGTGTGCTATTTATTTTACCTATTGTGCAGTTTTTGTATTAAACATCATTGTAGTTAAGAATTGCCAGTTTACAACCATATTGACACATAACCCTGTTAGGCACTGGATTGATGAGCATCTTCCCTTGCTGGTAGTACACTGCAGAACACTGTATTACACAAACTGTATATCATTTATTTGCCTCTTTCAGCCAATAAACTCTTAAAGATTAATATCTAATTCATTTTGCAGTTTTATTGGAATGAGTAACATTTTTTTGTTTCATGTTTTACCTGACTTTACATTGCTTTGCATCAATATTCATATTAGGAAAAAGGGCTGGTAAGAAGAAGAAGAGGACAACCATCACTAGTTTGTTTCTTAGTCATTTGTCAAATGCTCCTGTGCTGCAGGAACATGGCGATCAACGGATATCCACAGCACAAGGGTACTTACTTATGTAATGGGGCCCCTACCGAATTTGTGCCATTGAGAATGGTTGTATATTTTATGTAGCAAAGAGACATTTGGAGCTCCCTCAGGGTCCAGGGCCCGGTTGCAACTACTACTACTGTACCCCCTATAGTTGCACCCCTGTTCTGAATGTCAGCACCTGAAGCCATAGTTCTAAGTATGTGGGAAAATACATACAACCATTATGGAGTATTATATGCCAGCCATTGAAAATGAACAGTGGTGCTGGCTGTGGCAGGTACAGTGAAAGAGATTCTCCGCAAGAGCTTCTGGTTGGTGCCTCTCTGAGCTGTAGCGAATAGCAAGTGGATCCAAGCAAGGAACCCCTCAATGACATCCATATGTCCTAATACAGTATATGGACATATGCTTTCCTGAGGAAACAACAACTACCCTCTTTACTAATGCCTATTCCTCAAAGTTGTCAAAATAGATATTGTATTAGTCAGAGCTTAGTTATACAATACATTGAATCTCCATGTTGGACCTGAAGCATTGTTGGTTCACCACCTGGTTTCCAGGAACATGACTAGTACATGTACTGTAAGCTGTGCAGGGACATTGTTGCCATATCATTTACATAATTGCTCTCTTTATTCTGAAAATTAATGTCACATTTAATATCTGGTGAGAGACTGAACTCATAAATAAAGGAGAAAAACCTCTGAAAGGTCAGCAGTAATGTTTGATAGGAGCCTGTAAACAACAGCATATTGCTCGCTGACTTTATAAGGGAATTCTCCCCACACATTAATATGTCATTGCACTTTTTCTGGGACTATTTTCATGTCTGCTTTGTGCTGTTGATTTATGTTTACAGTGACTAGACATGACAGGTCTCTATGATGTTCTTCTCAGTTTAGAAACTGACGGAAGCAATGCAACATTATTTAAGTCACACATTCATTTGGAAATCACAAAAGGTCTTTTAACAATGAAAAGAAAAGCCAAAATGTATATTATGAATACTTAGTATATAGCAGAAATACGGTGTCCTATTTAAGAACAGCATATAATAATGACAGGTCTGCTACAAACTATTATTCCAAAGGGCACAAAAAGTATACTGTGCCATTCAGTTAACAGCCACAAGGAAAGAATACAATAGACCAATAGTTAAGCGTGTGATGTATACATGAGAAGACATAACCAACTCCTTTCTAATGATTGACAGCTGCTTTGTATCAGTGGACAGCAGTCATTGACAAGAGCAAAGATGTGTAGAGTAAATAGAAGTGCACCAATTCCAACTTCAAAGAAGTCATTTACCATACCATTAACTATGTTTATACAGTTCTGTGCAAAAGTGTTAGGCGGGTGTGGAGGGGGGGGGGAACCCACTGCAAAGTAAGAATGCTTTCAAAAATAGAAGTGTGAATAGTTTATTTTTGTCAATTAACATAATTATGAGAATTAACAAAAGAGGAATCTAAATCAGATGAATATTTGGCATGAGCTCCATGTAGCAAGCCGCAGCAAAAAAACGCTGTGGAAAAGACAGTGGCTGGAAACACATTGCGTTTTTTTCTGCAGCGTTTTTCACAGAAAGCCTCTTTCTGCCCCTATTATACATATACAGAAAATGCTATCATTTCCGTAGGTATAATTGACATGGTATAATGACATTGACATACAATTTTCAAAAACTTTTCCACTGCAGATTTTTTTCTGCAATGTGTGGATGGGATTAGCCAGAATCCAATCCACTTTGTTTGTACTGTAAAACTCTGCGGTTTTTGCCGTAAAGTTCCACGGCGGCCAAAATCACAACGTTTATGCTATGTGGGGCCCAACCAAAAAGTGTTGTATTTCATGGAATAATATCAATAGAAAGTCAGGTCTTCCCTCAAAAAATAAGCCCTTGCACAATTCTGTTATCAAAAAATAATTAAGTTATTGGTCTTGGAAAGTAGCGATGGAAAAAAAAGGTACTGCAAAAGGTTTCTACTTTGCAAAAGTGGTAAAATTTTGAAAACTATAAACATTTGGTACCAATTTAATCATCATCAACCCAGTGAATAAGTTTATCAGGTTATTTATCAGGTCAAAATTTATAGCATAAAATGGCAATGACAAAATTGTTGTTTTTTTCTATTCCTCTGGTTTCTAACATTGATGGGCATTAATATTGGATCTGCGGCGGTCCAACACCCACGGCCCCCACAGGTCACAGCGTGGTTTGTGGTATCGGTTACATACTGCGAACCACGTTGCTCACTCGCCATACAAACTGTAGCGGCGAGTGTAGGGACTGCAGCACTGTTCAATTGAAATCTATGCATCAGTGATGCAGTACCTACGCTCGCCACAACAGTTTGTACAGCAAGTGAGCAGTGCTGCCCGCGGTGTGTAAACAATACCATGAACCGTGCTGTCTCAGTACGGATAAACCCTTTAATAAAGGAGGTATATCTACCCCAAAATGGTGCTATTGAGGCCAGCGCCCTACGTTGCAGAAATGCTGTGATTTACTTTACCTGCAAAATGGAAGAGATTCTGGCTGATCCCATCCACACAATGCAGAAAAAATCTGCAGCGGAAATTTTGCAATTTCTAAATCGCAGCATGTCAATTATACCTACGGAAACGCTGGCGTTTTCTGTATAGGTATTATAGAGGCAGGAAGTCCTCAGTGGAAAACTCTGCGGACTTTCTGTGAAAAAGCTGTGGACAAAACCACAATGCATTTCCGCTACAGTCTTTTCCGCACCGTTTTTTTGGCTGCTGCTCGCTATGTGGGGCCTTAGCCTAAAGAGGTTATCAAGTTTCTAACTGTGGAGGATTAGCGTCAGTGGTGAAAGGCAAAGTGGGTTCACAACAGATAGAGACAGTGACACACTGGTAGCATGCAAACAGGGTGCCTGTGTTTATTTTTATAGTCCAGGACCAACAGATAAGAACAGCCTTTTTCGGCAACAAAGAATACAAAATCTGCTCGGCTGAGCTCTAACTAACATAGACGTTCCTGTCTATCCCAAGTGCCAATCTATCAGGCACTGGACACACAGCAGTGATAAGTACATTGTCACTCACAGGCAGAGTACAGAAGTCCAAACTTTACAGCTCCAGCGCACATCCAGTTCTGAGTCCCAGAATGGTTTGGCCCATTTTTTTGACGAAAACTAAGCCAACTAATAGGTGGTGTAAAGTTACTAGACAGTATAAAGGTGCACCAGATTTATCATTTGACATAAGACACTTGGATAAATCTGGTGTAGTATAAGACTAGTCTACATTTGCACTTACTTTTGGACAGTATTAATAAATCTGCCCCCATGTCTCAGGGTTACACGGACAGTACATAATTGGTGCTTGCCACTGAAAGTAGTCAGGAAGTGACATGTTTGCAAAGCTTTATTTTATTAACAACACCGGAGTACATTATTAACAGCTATTCATTCCATTAATTCTGTACAGAAGCTTGAAAGTATCATGTCAGGAATGAATTGTTAGTGACAAAATGTCTTTTCCTGTAGCTCAACAATGAGTAGCTGTGAAATAAGAACCTGTCATATTTAGAGAAACCTTCCTGGTAGCTGACAGCCGCCTGCAAGTTTTCATCACTAAACAGGCAGTTTGCGGTATTAAAACTGCTAGTTTGAAATTGCTTTGATACTTGGCAGTGCAATGAGTTTGGCTGTGAAAGTGGCACATTCCAAAGTATTATCTGAGTTATATCAGAGGCTCACAACAGAGAATGTCCAGGGTTACCTAAGACTCAGCTCATATTTTTGGTAGTCCTCTTCTGTCAGGATTACAATGCCCTTTGAAGGTCAGAACAAGGGTGCATGACTATGCTGTTCTATCCAATAAAGAAACTGAAACCCGTCAGACCCATTATAAGTAAATGGTGGCAAGAAGTGTAGTAAATGGAAGATCATAATGGATTATAAAGGAAATTTCATATCTGCTATGGTGCCAGTAGAAATGGGTTATCCTACCAAATGCATTTATTACGTATTCACAGAATAAGGGTGGGTTCACACTACTGTTGGATATCCGTGTCTGTTAAAAGAAAAAAAAAATTGGACACCTATCATAACAGACATTAATGGACACTAACTGATGTTAATGTGTCAGGTTTTTTTTAACTGATCCATTTAATGGACATTAGCATCAGTTAGTGTCCATTTTTATACTGTCTGCTTTTTTTTGCTTTTTTTTTTTTTTTGTTTCTGCTTTCTGAGCATGCAAAGAAAAAAAACGGAAAGTAATAACGAACAGTATAACGGACGCCCGTCAGTTATTGTCCATCACCCATAGACTTTAATGTTAAAAAATAAGTCCCACATGTTGGATTTTTATGTCTGCGAAAAAAATGGACATGTGACAGATTTGGTGTAGACGGACACTAATGGTCACTAATGGACACAAGATAAAATCCCATTAAATTGAATGGAAATTTTATCGGATTTGTGACAGTTCTGCTAGTGTCCATTGCTAAAATCTTGTAAGGACAATAGCAATGGACACTACTGACAGTCACCAGCGGTAGTATGAACGACCCCCTAAGTGAAAAAAGTATGCTTACACTAGACCACACTAGAATGGGGGTCCCAAACCCCCATTGTGGAGAAGTTTCAATGAAGCGGAGGCCTTGCATGCACACTGCGGCTCCATTTAAATTCTAGAAAACTGATGGACCTAGTTGAGTGCAGTGCTCGACTATCTCCTTCAGTCCCATATATGTTTAATGGCTCAGCAGGATGTTTGCATAACCACTGCTCCATTAAAATTCCTGCAGAACGGGGACACTCAACCCCATTCTAGCAATCCGTTATATCATACAGATATCACCTATTCTGTGGAGAGATGATAAATGTTTTTTTGTGGAATGACCCCTTTAAAAAAGACCTTTTACCAGCTCCACCAATTCCACTTTTCTTGCATCCTCTAATAGGTGCCAATCCACTGATTCTGGAACAGTTATAGTTTTTTTCTCTAGCCCTCACCGTTTCTGGGTAATCAGTGCTGCTAGTTTAAGGGCCTGATATGTTAATTAGGGTCTGTACTGTCAAGTGGGTGGTCTTGGGCACGAGCAGACATGGGGGCTTCTGATTGGATAGTGTTGGAGCTTAGAACCATGCTTCCTTGACTGCTGCTGCGTGAGACTATCCACTTGACAGTAGAAAGCCTGATAAGCATATTGAGCACCAAATACATCTTCACTTATTGCTCAGGAACAGTAGGGGCTAGACAAGAAAAGTACAACTGCGCTGGAATCAGTGAAGCTGCATCTATTAAAAGATGCCAAAAACTGGAGTTGGTGGAGGTGATGAAAGGGTTCCTTTTACGTTATTTATTTATTATGCTTACTTATATAGTGCCATCATATTCCTCAGCGCTTTACAGACATTGACAGTCACTGTCCCCTATAGAGCTTACAATCTACATTCCCTATCAGTATGTCTTTGGAGTGTGGGAGGAAATCGGAGTAAACCCACGCAAAGACGGGGAGCACATACAAACTCCTTGCAGATGTTGTCCCTGGCAGGATTCGAACCCAGGACTCCAGCGTTGAACACCGTGCTGCCCTAGCGTTGTTGAACATGATCACTGTGGTCTGGTAGAGTGGCTGCTATACTCTTAAGTGTGGTGGCAAGAGCTAGAGATTTTTTTTGATAGTGTGAACTTCCTAATGTGTTTTTATTTATTTTCATATACCTTTTAAAAACTTTTTTCACTTTTTCATTTCACAATGTCCCACAAGGAGACTTGAACCTGGGATCTGATGATCCCCTATACAATATGCTGTAATACATCGGGATTGAAGATCATGGTACATAGGCTCCCTATGTGTAATAGGGTAAGTCAGTCATTAGGTCATTGACTGATTTCTTGGCTGCCATAAAAACCCCTCAGAACCCTGTCATCTTACTGTAGGGCACCTGTGGACATACCCGAGGGGTTGTACTCTGATACTCTAACCATCTCTATTGATCACTGCATCTGAGGGGTTAAGCTGCCTGAGTTGAAGCATTTTTGACTTCTGCTGCTAGTTCTGTGTCCCAGCTGTATAATACGACTGGAATTCAGAAGCCATGTAGCAGACACAGCTCCTGTGCCTACTGTAGAAAAGCAGTATCCTATTAGTGCGCTTAGTGTTACCTGTATGCTCAGTGCGATGTAATAGTAGGGAACAGAGCAGGAAGGGGTTAGTATGTGTATCTTTCCCAACAGCCTCCTCCCCTTCCCTCTCCATAGACTTCTATAGTATGTTAGAATAATAATAATAATAATAGTCCTTTAATAGTCCCACGATGGGGAAATTCAGTGTGTTACAGCAGCAAAGATAAGCAGATACAAATACAAATACATGTACAGGAATGTTCCAAGGTGAGAGTCATTACATTGATAGTAGACAGACAGATAGGAATTAGCAGAGGGGGGGGGGTATTTAGCAGGCAGAGAGATATTTCAGTTCTCTGTGTGTAATGATCTCTGCTTAGGTCGGTGTTGGTTGTACATCCTAACTGCGGTGGGGAGGAAAGACTTCCGATAGCGCTCCTTCTCACACCTAGGGTGGAGCAGTCGGTCACTGACAGTACTGCCCAGCGCGATCACAGTCTCATGCATGGGATGGGACTTCTTCTTCTGCATGGAGCTCACCACGGACAGTATCCTTTTGTCACCCACCACCTGCACTGGGTCCAGTGGGCTCCCCAGGACAGAGCTGGCCCTTCTAATCAGCTTGTCAAGTTTATTTCTGTCCCTGGTTGATATACTGCTCCCCCAGCAGGCCACTCCAAAGAAGATGGCTGATGCCACTACCGAGTTGAAAAAAATTTCTAAGAAGTGCCCTCCGGATTCCAAAGGCTCTCAGCTTCCTAAGCAGGCAGAGCCTGCTGTGGCCCTTCCTGTACAGGGCCTCCATATGATCTGCCTAGTCCAGCTTATTATTAAGGAGCAAACCCAGGTATTTATAGGTGTTCACAATCTCGATGCCCGTCCCCAGGATGTCCACTGGTTTAGGAGGGCTTCTGCCTTTACGGAAGTCCACCACCATCTCCTTGGTCTTCCCCGCGTTAATCTTCAGGTGGTTCCGGTGGCACCAGTCCACAAAATCCCGGTTCAGTTCTCTGTACTCCCTGTCATCATCGTCTGTGATGAGGCCTACTATTGCAGAGTCGTCAGAATACCTCTGTAGGTAGCAACTAGATGAGTTGCACCTAAAATCTGCAGTGTACAGTGTGAAGAGGAAAGGGGCGAGAACCGTACCCTGAGGTGCCCCCCAATAAAAAACAACGTAACCCTGACACACAGTCTTGGGCTCTCACATATTGAGGTCGATTTGTGAGGTAGTCTAGGATCCAGTTGGAGAGGTGGTGGGCCACTCCAGCAAGGCCCAGCTTGTCCCTCAATAACCTGGGCTGTATGGTGTTAAAAGCACTGGAGAAATCAAAGAACATTATTCTCACCGTGTTCCCTGGTTTCTCCAGGCGAGACAGAGCCCTGTGCAGAAGATGGATGATGGCATCATCTACCCCAATGCCCAGCCGATAAGCAAACTGGAGGGGGTCCATAGCGGGGCTCACTAGAGGGCGGAGATGTGTGAGAACCAATCTCTCTAAGATCTTCATCAGGTGGGATGTCAGTGCTACAGGTCTGTAGTCGTTGAGGTCCATAGGGTGAGGTTTCTTTGGAACTGGTACCATACAAGAAGATTTCCATAATTTAGGGACTATTTCCTGCTTCAGGCTCATATTATACATATATGTAATTATACCACACAGCTGGTCTCCACAAGTCTTAATTAGCCTTGCACTGATGTCATCTGGCCCTGCGGCTTTCCTCGCCTTGATCTTTTTCATCTCCTTCCTCACCTGGGCCCGTGTGAAGGTCAGACTGATGTCATCTGGCCCTGCGGCTTTCCTCGCCTTGATCTTTTTCATCTCCTTCCTCACCTGGGCCCATGTGAAGGTCAGACTGTGGTCAGATAAAGACGGATTTCTGGATTTACTGGTCTGTTGGGAAGTAGCCACATGGGGTGAAGTCATTGTGGTGGGGGGAGCTGAAGGACATACTGGGGTGGGAGGAGCTGGTGTGTGATCAAATCTATTGAAGAATAGGTTTAGTTCATTAAGCCAATTAACATCTGCCTCAATCTGGCAGACAGACTGTTTATGACCCGAAATTGACTTAAGCCCCTCCCAGACCCCCCTTATGTCTTTTCTTTCCATTTGCTTTTCCATTTTTTCCTTATAACTGGCTTTTCCCTGTCTGATTTGATGCCTCAGCTCCTTTTGTACTTCCCTCAGCCCCTCCTTATCTCTTGTCCTGAATGCCATGTTTTTCTCCTTAAGTAGTGTTAAGTAGTATATCAGAGTTAATCCATGGTTTGTTGTTGGAGAAGCACCTCACCACTTTTGTGGGTACTGTGTTGTCCACACAAAAATTAATGTAGTCCGTTATGCAGTGTGTGAGTCCTTCTATATCTTCTCCATAAGAATCCTGCAGAACTTCCCATGCGGTTGTGTCAAAACAATCCCTCAGAGCCTCATCACTCTCCTCGGACCATATCCTCACTGTGCGGGTGACAGCTGGTTCTCTACGTACAAGTGGCTTGTACACAGGTCGGAGATGCACTAGGTTGTGATCTGATCTTCCCAGGGGCGGTAGGGCTGATGAGTTATATGCCTCCCTCGCGTTGTCAAAGAACAAGTCCAGTGTTTTGTTGTCTCTTGTGTGGCAGGTTACATACTGTGTGAAACTGGGCAGTGTGGATGATGGGGAGGCATGGTTGAAATCACTTGAAGTAACTTAGCTTGATAAATATATAACATTTTTCTTTAATAAAATATATTACAAAGTTCCTTCCATTCATTTATGAAAATGTGTTTTATATTTGGAGTTATGCTCTAAAATAAATACCTAATTTAAAATTACCTAATTTTATGATGACATATTCTCTTTAGATGGAAGCAACATGATGTGAAAGCAGCAGATAACAGATAACTGAAGAAGACCAAGGTTACAGACATGATCTGAATTATAAAGGTGTTCTCTAGGCTCACAGGTTTTGTAATAGCATGTTGGTATTTTACATTTTGCCACTAACCCCACCCACAAGTCTACACTTTTATTGTTTTGAAACGCTCACGAATAATTTAACTTACTAAAGTAATTCCAGTAAGCTTGAAAATATTTTCACTTTTATGGCTTTAGTGAAAGGCTTAATAAACACTATAAAAACCTCAGTCTCACTGCCTATAAATAGAGACAAGAAAAACAAACCAAACTTTGTGTTAGGCAACAAGAGAGTGATACCACAATACTAATGCTTAATACCTTGACCAATGTTTGGTGTTAAATGGATAATAAATATAGGCAAGAATCATAAAAGAACAAGAAATATACTGTAGCATCCCTCATTGTTAGTCTTTGCATTGTCTGCATGATCTTGAAACAGTCTTATAGAAATCCTGTAGAGAACAGAGAGGTTAAAGGTGTTTACTGGGACGAAAATATTGATGACCTATCCTAAGTACAGGTCAGACACCCAAAACTCCCATTGATCAACTATTTTGAGCAGCTGAAATACAGAGAATGGAGCAGGAAGAAGACAACCCTTTTTTCTGTGCAGTGGCCAAACCAAGTTACTGCAGATCATGCGGATTCCATTTTCTTGAATGGAAGCGAAGTTGTACTAACCTGTTTTGGCCACTACACAGAGAACAGAGATGTCTGTTTCCTGCTCCATTCTATGTTTATCAGCTGCTGAGAACAGCTGATTGGATGTCCATTGTGAGAATCTGCCTCAAAATCTGCATACAAAAACTCCGCGAGAGCTGATTTGTTCAATCTTTGGCTAAAGACCTACTGAGGAGTAGGACTTAAGGTAGTGGACTCAAATGGTTTAGGTCATTTCAACAAATGTATGCTTATATAATAGCCAGTCTAATAGTAAAATTGCAGATTACTGTATTTACCAAAAGTGCAAGCCATGAGGGGTCTTGTTTTCTTCTAATTTGCTGCCTACTGCCTGTTGTCAATTGAAATTAATCTCTAGCATTGCAGGAAGTGGCATGAGTCTTTCATACACTAAAATAACTTGTCTGTGTTCCTGCTACACAGGTTCATCTTACTCATTGTCATCATCATTACACATCTGGGAATATGCCTAGAAAGTGAATCCACTATATCTATGGGCAGTAGTGACATGAAACACTGTGTAATGCTGGAAGATATGATACCCATGGATAAGCCCCCAGAAATCCACTAGACTGCAAGCAGGCGTGCTACAGAAGCTCTCAGACAAAGAATAGAAAAGCCTAAAATAAGTACTAAAACCTCTTTCTAAGCCCTGAAACCCATAAATACTAGAAACCCATGATTTATTACAAATTATGACAAAAGAACATCTAAGTTGTAACAATCTTTTTGTCCTTTTACATACAGGACAAAAAAGGAGTTCTCCTGCTCTATCCAGTTATTTTACAGCCACACACATAGCAGGATGTGGGGTACAGCACAGCTGAGTATCAGGGACACACACATTTCTTTTTTCATTGTAACAGACAAAATAGGATTAATGGAAAGGTAGATTTAGTGGAGGAAGAGTTAGGATTTTTTTTTTTTTAGATGTTTTAGTGTTCCTGGTACCAGGGCTGGACATAAACAGCACAGGGCCCCATATGTAAGAACATGATATGGTTCCTTTGCTTTTCCAAAGCTCATAATAGAGCCATAAAATTAATTTGCTCCCTTACATGCAATGTAATATATACCATATAAGGAAATGGTTTCCCGCTCAGCTAATAATCCCCTGTGTGTCAGCAAAGTACCATACATGGTATGTATGTCTCTGAGCAGCACTATACAAGCAGGCCCATAGGCTTTAAAGGGCATTTTATATTGGTGCCCTATTATCAGAATAGGCCATCAATTTGGAATTGTGGGTGTCCGACATCCAGCACCGCCACTGTTCAGTTGTTCTCAGCTGCCTTCAGACTTGGATAGCTTTGTCCACTGTATAGCGGGTAAGCTACAGTTATCAGGAATGGCCACCATACAGTGGATGGAGCCACCTGTAAATGACTGTATAGTTCCAGTTCCAGCACCCGGCAGCAGCTGATCGGTGGGTGTGCTGGGCATCAGACTCCCTGCTATCAGATATTGAAATCCAAAAATATAAAATGCACGGAATCCCCTTTATGTATTTTTCATTCCTGTGTTCTGTATCCAGATAAAACTAAGACATGATAATTTGTTTCAGTTTCATCATTATTGAAGGTTAATAAACTTTGTCTTGTAGAAATGTTTAAGGGAAAAATTTGCTATGAAATAAAACTTATCTTGTACAGAATCAAATAACGAAGCAACTCTAAAATTTTCCAGTATCTTAATCCCTTCAAAAATGTAATTTACAACTTAGCTTCCTCTGACAAAGATACATAGATATAAAAAGTGTAATATAGAATTTCAAAGTCATTTCAGAACACCACATTTAGTTACAGGTTTAAACTGGGAGATGTACTGAAGTTATAATTCACTTGTAGTGCCCCTGCCTGATAATTCAGCCACAAAAAGGAAATTGTGGCTGGGTTTCTGACATGTTCCAGATCATAGAAAGTTCCTGCATTCATGGTCTTATCCAATGGCAACCAATGAAGACAAGAGACTGTCACTAAGATGGTTTGAGAATATGTTTAAAACTCTGCAAAAATTTTAATCATTAATAATATGTAAAAATGTTTAACTTTTAATTATCTATACATTTAAATCTAAATATGTTTATATTTGTGGGAATATCCCTTTAAGATCTATTATAAAACAGATCACACAATTGGTCTGCCGTATCTGTCATGGTTCCTTTAAAAAGAGAAATCATGGCACCAGTGTGAACAGAGTCTTTATTATGCTTATGGTTGGAGTATATTTTCATACAACCACAAGAAGTTAATTGACATTGCAGGTTATTTTCCAAGAACACTAAAACAGTAGTACGAAATAGTAATACAAAATTCTTAAAATAAGAAAGGAAAGTTGCCAATAACAATTAGGCACACACCCTCCAGGACTTGTTTAGTTGCAAAATTGCCATTTTTGTTGACCATTACTGCCTACTTCGGGTTTTACTTCTTTGCTACTTACAGAAAATACATATAGTTTATGATTGTAAATTGAATTCACCAATGAACAACCTGCCAGTGAAACATTTCCATGGAGATTAGTTGGCGGAATTTGAGTCACTAATTTAAATGGTAGCTGTATATCCCTGGAGTCAACATATGGGATATCAGTAATGTTTGCAATAAAGGTGTTTATTGAGCATAAGGGTCAGAATATTGTGGTTTCCCTTATGGATATAACATTTTAATGACAGGAAATGGAGTTACTGTGACCTGTAGATTACCGGCATATGTATTTACTGAAGACTATGGTTGTGGAGGTATATCATAGCTGTGCGGGAGTCTAGTTAGTGATGCTTTACAAATTATGTGTGTGGGGTTGCCCTAGCACTAAGGGGGCGTTCACACTACTGTTGGTGACCGTCAGTAGTGTCCGTTGCTATTGTCAGTTACAAGATTTTAGCATCGGACACTAGCTGAACCGTCAGAAATCCGTTAAAATTTCCATTCATTTCAATGGGGTTTTATATTGTGTCCATTAGTGTCCGTTTACACCCAATCCGTCAGAAGTCCGTTTTTTTTTCGCGGACAAAAAATCCTACATGCAGGATTTTTTTGTACGTTTGAAATAACGGATTCTTGACGGACAGCAAGTGTCCGTTATTTTTTTAACATTGAAGTCTATGGGTAATAGACTTATAACGGACAGTAACTGATAGCCATCAGTTATTGTCCGTTAATTTATGTCCGTTTTTTTCCTGTGCATGCTCAGAAAGCAGAAAAAAAAACAAAAACGGACAGTGTAAAAAAACGGACACTAACTGATGCTAATGTGTCCGTTTTTTTTAACTAAACCATTAATTGGATCAGTTAAAAAAACGGACACATTAACATCAGTTAGTTTCCTTTAATGTCTGTTATGATAGGTGTCCGGTTTTTTTTTGTTTTTCTTTTTTTAACGGACACTATCAGAACGGACATCAATGGTAGTGTGAACCCTGCCTTACAGCAACTGACAAAATACTGACCTGTTGCATGACGCAGTCGTGATACTATAATCTTAGTCTAAGGGTGGTGAAAGTATTCAATTACGCCCTAGGTCCGGTGGAGAGTTGGATAGTGTGAATACTATCAGACATCTAAACCTCAAATAAACTTTGAATGGACAGGCACAGACGACATTGATCTGTCTTTTAGTAGATTAGTGGACGTCCTTTATGTTCATTTTTTATTTTAAGATAATAAAAGTTAAGTTTTATCGTTTGAAACCATTTATTTTCTGTGAGATATTAACATTTAAAATGCTACAAAAATTAGCCTGTTTTTGGAAAGATGTTTGTCTGTGCTTTTCTCTCTTTTCTCTCCGGAACCTGATGACTCCAGATCCCGGAGTCAGGCCCGGCCAACGCAATAACAGAAAGGGACTGCAGGGCCCCTTTCCGTGGTGAGTAAAAATAACAAACATTTTTACTCACCTGTCCTTGGCGTCCGACGTCATCTTCTGGCGTTCCAGACATCACTGCTGAGGAGCTGAGGCCTGGCCTCAGCGGTCACGTGGGGGCGTGCCTCACGTAATCGCTGAGGCCCAATCACAGGCCTCAGAGGTGACGTCCACAACGTGTGACGTCAGCCGCAGAGAAGAAGAAGCGGTCGCCGGCAGGGAAAGAGGAGCAGCGAGAGAAGGCTCAGGAGAGGTAAGACAAGGTGAGTATAACTGTTTGTTATTTTACATTACTTACCCCGGGCCTTCGATTATTATACTCTGGGGTCTGAAGAGACCCCAGAATATAATATAATAATAGCACTGTAGGGCCCCTGTGGAGCATTATACTGGGGGCCCCCTCTGGATAGCATATTATACTGGGGGGGCCCCTCCGGATAGCATATTATACTGGGGGCCCCCTCTGGATAGCATATTATACTGTGTGGGGCCACTGTGGAGCATTATACTGGGGAAGGGGCCCCTCTGGATAGTATGTTATATTCTGTGGGGCCTCTGTGGAAAATTATAATGTGTGGGGGGGGGGGCCTCTGGAGATAATGTTATATTCTGTGGGGCCACTTTGGAGCATTATGCTCTCCAGAGGGGCCCCCCAGTATAATGCTCCAAAGTGGCCCCACAGAATATAACATGCTCTCCAGAGCCCCACCACTTTATAATACTCCATAGAGGCCCTGCAGAATATAACATGTTTTCCAGAGGGCCCCCTCCCCAGTATAATGCTCCACTGTGCCCCACACAGTATAATATGCTCTCCAGAGCCCCACCAGTATAATGCTCCACTGTGGCCCCACACAGTATAATATGCTCTCCAGAGGGGCCCCCCAGTATATTATACTGTGTGGGGCCACCGTGGAGCATTATACTGGGGGGGGGGGGGCTCTGGAGAGCATGTTATACTGTTTTGGGCCACTGTGGAGCATTATACTGGGGGGGGCTCTGGAGAGCATATTATACTGTTTTGGGCCACTGTGAGTATTATACTGGGGAAACCTCTCTGGGCAGTATATTATACTGTGTGGAGGCCATTCTGGAGCATGTTATACTGAGTGGGGTCACTGTGGAGCATTATTCTGGGGGGGGTGCATCAGCAGAGCATATTATACTGTGTGGCGCCACTGTGGGGCATTATTTGGGGGGGACTAATGATCATTATACTAGGGGGCCCTCTGGGGAGCATATTATACTGCGTGGGGCCTACTGTGGAACATTATACTGGGGGGACGCTCTGGTGAGCATAATATATTGCATGGGGCCACTGTGGAGCAAAATACTGGAGGAGGCACTGTGGAGCATTATACTAGCAGGGGCCCTCTGGGGAGCATATTATACTATGGGCCACTGTGGAGCTTTATACTGGGGGAATGGACAGTGTGGGGAGCCTGTTATACTGTGTGGGGCCACTGTGGAGTGTATTATATTGTGTGGGGCTTTTCGGGAGCATATTATACTCTGTGGGGCCATTGTAGAGCATTATACTGGGGGGACTGTGGGGAACATATTATACTCTGGGCGACCACTGTGGAGCATTATACTGGGGGAACCCCTCTGGGGAGTATATTATACTGTGTGGAGGTCATTATGGAGCATGTTATACTGTGTTAGGCCACTGTGGAGCATTATACTAGGGGGCATTGTGGGGTGCATATTATACTGTATGGAGCATATTATATTGTGGGGGGCTGCTGGGGAGCATATTGTACTGTCTGGGGCCACTAAGGGATAATATACTGTGTGGGCCACTGTGGCGTATTATACTGTGTGGAGCCTTACAAACCGTGTGGGACCACAATGGGGGGCTGAGGGGAGCATTTTATACTGTGTGGGGTCACTGTGGAGCATTATATACCATGTGGGGAAACTGGAGGGCTCAGGAGAGCATTTTATACTGTGCAGCATTATATACCATGTAGAGCATTATACTGTGGGGGGGGGGGGCTCACAATTCCTGCTGGCAGCCCTGTGTGCTATGTCTGCATCACAGCTCTCTCACTATAATCTTGCACATACGTGTAGTGCCCCATGGCCATGTCATTCCCCATACAGTACTGTGCATGAACTGGCCATGGAGTTATTGGGGCCTGCACAGTACTATAGGGGCTGACTATACGGGGAACATACTCAGTAACACCAGATAGTCAGCACATATGTACCCAGAACAAGATCCTCTGGTGGGCCTAAGGCCCTTCAGTCCGACACTGTATAACGGAGAACTATTATATATAAGGGTGGGTTACTATATATAATTGGGAAACTTAAGTATGAGGGGGCTATTATTTATAAGAGGGGAACTATTTATAAGGGGGGTATAATTGTTAAGTGGGCTTATTTATAAAGGGGGCTATTAGTGATAATGGGGACTATTATTTATAAGGGTAACTATTATTTATGAGGGGGCTATTATTTATAAGGGAGCAGTATTATTTTTATGGGGTGTCTGTTACTGATAAGGGGGATATTACTGATACAGGGCACAATTTATCATTTATAAGGGCGCTATTACTGATAATGTGTAATATTATTTATAAGCAGAGACTATTATTTATAAGGAGGCGCTATAATAACTGATGACTGGGTGCAAAAATCTAATAGGTGGTACAAAGGTGCTCATTTGAATTGTATGTGGTAAAATGGGGCTTGTTATTACTTTTTTGTTGGCAGAAAGGAGGCGTTATTATAGGGGTTGTCACTGGAAGACGATGGTGTTGTTTGCATATCAACATTTGGGGCCCCGCTTTTAATTTTTGCCCAGGGCCCCACTTTGTCTAAAACCGGCCCTGCACATGATGCACACCAAACAATGGTTTTATACAAAAAGTAGCCCATTTTGGGGGCTTGTTGTTTTGATGAAATTTTTTGGCAATGTGCCTAATTGAAAAGTTTCGAAGAAGTGGCTTTTCAGAAAAAAAAAGCCAGCAAAAAATATCCTTTTATGGGAGCAGAATGCCACACCAACCATGTGGCAAGTGGCAACTACAAAATTTTAAGAAATTTTTTTTGCAAACTATCAGCATGCATGGATTGCCTGCCAGTTGAGAAGAATTGGCTTTTTAACCCCTTAAGGACACAGCCTATTTTTGCCTTAATGACATTATTTTTCATTTTTCCATCATCATATTGCAATAGCCTTAAGTTTTTTATTTTTATGTTGACATAGCCATATGTGGCCTTGTATTTTGCGGGATTAGTTGAATTTTTTTTAACAGCATAATTTTTACAACACAAATCATTTAATAATCTACTTTTTTAACAGTTTCTGGGAAAGAATGAGAAAAAACAGCAATTTTGCAATTGATTTTTGCACTATTAATTTTGCGCTGTTCATTCTATGGTAAAAATAACATTCTTAATTTATTCTGCGGGTCAGTACAATTATGGCGAAATCAAATATGTATAGGTTTTTTAATGTCCTACTACTATGACACTAAAAAACTCTTTTTTTAAGAAAAGCATTAGTTTTGGAGTTGCTATATTCTGAAACCCATAACTTGTTTTTATTGTTTTATTGTAGCTTTTTTTTTTTTGCAGGCTATTGTAAAGATTTAATTGGTATGATTTTAGGATTCGAGCGACTTATTGATCGCTTTCTATTCTGTTTTTTGGATTGAGGTATAAACAAAAATGGCGATTTTGGAATTATTTTTTACTTTTATTTTTTATGCCATTCATCATGTGGGTGAAATATTGTAATAATATTATATGTTACGTTGTTTAGGACTTGGTGATACCAAATATGTGTACTTTTTTTCATTTTTATTTTTTAAAACATGCAAAACATTTTAAATGGGGAAAATGGGATTTATTTGTGTTTATTTTATTTTAGTGTTTTGTTATTTTTTTTTTTTTTTAATATTTTATTCATTTTATTTTTTCTTTACCACTAGGGGGATTAATCACCTGTCCAATATACTACAATACATTTGTATTGCAGTGTATTGTGTCTTTTACTTAATTGTATTTCTATTACCAAATATATAGGTATATAGCAGCTCTACACAGGGCTCTGCAGACGATTTAGGTGAATACAGGGCAGTAGCATTTAGTGATTACCGGTGACGTCTCTGACTAATCGTTCACATTCGCCCTCTCTTTTATCTGGACGGCCATGACCATTTCTTCCACTCTCTGTAAAGTTTGCAACACAGACATCTTTAGCTCCTCACTTTTCCAGGCACCTGACCCATATTGTACTTACCTGCACACCCATCCTGCTGCTACCCGAATTATAATGTCATTTCATGTCATTTTGGCTGTAGAGCGAACGCTGTAAAAACAAAGCCCGTAAGAAAGTCGCACAAATTCACTTTTTCTTCAAATCCACCCCATTTTGAATTTTTTTCCAGCTTCCCAGTACATTGTACAGAATAATAAATGGTAGCATCATGAAAAAAAATTTGTCCCACAAACATTAAGACCTCATATGGTTCTGAGAATGGAAAAAAAAAAAAAAGTTCTTTGGTTTGGAAGGGGGTGGGGGGAGTCAAAAACAAAAAAATGAAAATCGAAAAATGTCACCAGCGGGAAGGAGTTAACCATACACTGCTCTGCCACTTGCTTTCAGGGCCGGTTTTAGACAAAGTGGGGCCCTGGGCAAAAATTAAAAGCGGGGCCCCAAATGCTGATATGCAAACAACACCATCATCTTCCAGTGACAACCCCTATAATAACACCTCCTTTCTGCCAACAAAAAAGTAACAACAAGCCCCATTTTACCACACACAATTCAAATGAGCACCTTTGTACCACCTATTACATTTTTGCACCCAGTCATCAGTTATTATAAAATAATAATAATAATAATAATAATATAGTTCTTTAATAGTCCCACAATGGGGAAATTCAGTGTGTTACAGCAGCAAAGATAAGCAGATACAAATACAAATACAACATATACAGGAATGTTCCAAGGTAAGAGGCATTACATTGATAGTAGACAGCGCCTCCTTATAAACAATAGTCCCTGCTTATAAATAATCTTACACCTTTATCAGTAATAGCTCCCTTATAAATGATAAATAGTGTACTGTATCAGTAATATTCCCCCTTATCAGTAACAGTCACCCCGTAAAAATAATACTGCTCCCTTAAAAATAATAGCCCCCTCATAAATAATAGTTACCCTTATAAATAATAGTCCCCATTATCACTAATAGCCCCCTTTATAAATAAGCCCACTTAACAATTATACCCCCCTTATAAATAGTTCCCCTCTTATAAATAATAGCTCCCCCCTTATATTGGATGCCTTATATATAATAGTTCCCCCCTTATAAATAATATCCCGTCTTATAAATAATAGTTCCCCCTTATAATAGCCCCCTCATACTTAAGTTTCCCAATTATATATAGTAACCCACCCTTATATATAATAATTCTCTGTTAGACAGTATTGGACTGAAGGGCCTTAGGCCCACCAAAGGAACTTGTTCTGGGGCCCCACCCAACAGCTTCCTGCTAATAGCCTACACCACGGCTCCTTCACTGAAGTCTTACATATGTGCTGACTATCCTGTGTTACTGAGTATGTTCCCCGTATAGTCAGCCCCTATAGTACTGTGCAGGCCCCAATAACTCCATGGCCAGCTCATGCACAGTACTGTATGGGGAATGACATGGCCATGGGGCACTACACGTATGTGCAAGATTATAGTGAGGGAGCTGTGATACAGACATAGCACACAGGGCTGCCAGCAGGAATTGTGAGCACCCCCCCCCCCCACAGTATAATGCTCCACATGGTATATAATGCTCCACAGTATAAAATGCTCTCCTGAGCCCTCCAGTTTCCCCACATGGTATATAATGCTCCACAGTGACCCCACACAGTATAAAATGCTCCCCTCAGCCCCCCATTGTGGTCCCAAATGGTATGTAAGGCTCCACACAGTATAATACGCCACAGTGGCCCACACAGTATACTACCCCTTAGTGGACCCAGACAGTACAATATGCTCCCCAGCAGCCCCACACAATATAATATGCTCCATACAGTATAATATACACCGCACAATGCCCCCCTAGTATAATGCTCCACAGTGGCCTAACACAGTATAACATGCTCCATAATGACCTCCACACAGTATAATATACTCCCCAGAGGGGTTCCCCCAGTATAATGTTCCACAGTGGTCCCCCACAGTATAATATGTTCCCCACAGTCCCCCCCAGTATAATGCTCTACAATGGCCCCACAGAGTATAATATGCTCCCGAAAAGCCCCACACAATATAATACACTCCACAGTGGCCCCACACAGTATAACAGGCTCCTCACACTGCCCCTTCCCCCCAATATAAAGCTCCAGAGTGGCCCATAGTATAATATGCTCCCCAGAGGGCCCCCGCTAGTATAATGCTCCACAGTGCCCCCTCCAGTATTTTGCTCCACAGTGGCCCCACGCAATATATTATGCTCACCAGAGCGTCCCCCAGTATAATGTTCCACAGTAGACCCCACGCAGTATAATATGCTCTCCAGAGGGCCCCCTAGTATAATGCTCATTAGTCCCCCCGAATAATGCCCCACAGTGGCGCCACACAATATAATATGCTCTGCTGATGCCCCCTCCCAGAATAATGCTCCACAGTGACCCCACTCAGTATAACATGCTCCAGAATGGCCTCCACACAGTATAATATACTGCCCAGAGAGGTTTCCCCAGTATAATACTCCACAGTGGCCCAAAACAGTATAATATGGTCTCCAGAGCCCCCCCCCCAGTATGATGCTCCACGGTGGCCCCGCACAGTATAATATACTGGGGGGCCCCTCTGGAGAGCATATTATACTGTGTGGGGCCACCGTGGAGCATTATACTGGGGGGGGCTCTGGAGAGCATATTATACTGTGTGGGGCCACAGTGGAGCATTATACTGGGGAGGGGGCCCTCTGGAGAACATGTTATATTCTGTGGGGCCTCTATGGAGTATTATAAAGTGGTGGGGCTCTGGAGAGCATGTTATATTCTGTGGGGCCACTTTGGAGCATTATACTGGGGGGCCCCTCTGGAGAGCATAATGCTCCAAAGTGGCCCCACAGAATATAGCATTATCTCCAGAGCCCCCCCTCCCCCCACACATTATAATTTTCCACAGAGGCCCCACAGAATATAACATGCTATCCAGAGGGCCCCTTCCCCCGTATAATGCTCCACAGTGGCCCCAAACAGTATAATATGCTATCCAGAGGGGGCCCCCCAGTATAATGCTCCACAGGGTCCCTACAGTGCTATTATTATATTATATTCTGGGGTCTCTTCAGACCCCAGAGTATAATAATCGAAGGCCCGGGGAAAGTAAGGTAAAATAACAAACAGTTATACTCACCTTGTTCTTACCTCTGCTGGGCCTCCTCGCGCTGCTCCGCTATCCCCGTCGGCGCTGGCTTCTTCTTCTCTGCAGCTGACTTCACGCGTTGTGGATGTCACCGCTGAGGCCTGTGATTGGGCCTCAGCGATTACGTGAAGCACGCCATCAGCACGCCCCACGTGACCGCTGTGGCCAGGCCTCAGCGGTGATGTCCGGAACGCTAGAAGATGACGTCGGACGCCAAGGACAGGTGAGTAAAAATGTTTGTTATTTTTACTCACCTCAAAAAAAGGGGCCCTGCGGTCCCTTTCTATTATTGCTTTGGCCGGGCCTGACTCCGGGATCCGGAGTCATCAGGTTCCGGATCCCGGGGTCCCCTTTGGGGACGGGGCCCTGGGCAATTACCCAGTTTGCCCCCCCTAACGCCGGCCCTGCTTGCTTTTACACATTTTAACATTTGAAACTCTCCAAACTTACCCTTTTTTGGAGATAGGTGCTTGCCCATAGCTTTTTAGACTCACATTGTGGTTATATTGCAAAAAGCAATAATTTTATAGAAAAATAAGCCCATTTCGATGACTTGTGGCTAAATGCCTAGTGGAAAAGTATGAAGAACTGTCTTTAAAAAAAAAAGGGGGCAAAAATGATCCATTTCTGGGAGCAGATGTGAAATCTAAAGGGTTTTGGTTTTTTGATGCCAACATTGTGGTACCAATAGTGTGGTATAGTGGAATGTGATGGACCAGGCCACAGTACGTCTGGCCAAGTGGTGGCATTGGTGGTAATACTGGCAACATGAGTGGCAACATGGATAGAATAATATGATGGACCAGGTTGCCGGATATGTCTGACTGAGTGGTGGCAGCTGTGGTAGTAAGAGTGGCAGGCAATAAAGCAAGGAATGATATGATGGACCAGGCCACAGGATATGTCTGGCTGAGTGGTGGCAGTTGTAGAGTAGTAAGAGTGGCAGGCAATAAAGCATGGAATGATATGATGGACCAGGCCACAGGATATGTCTGGCTGAGTGGTGCAGTGGCGGTATGTGTTTCTATCACTAATCTGCCTGCAATTGATGGAATCTGACTAAATTGTGTTCTAATTCTCCTACTCCTAGTTGTATAGCAAGCTTTGCAGCACTCAGTGCTCTTGATCATGCACTGATAAATAACACATCCATCCCCTACTTCCACCATCACTGATGGTAGAAGTAGGGGATGGAAAAACAATTTGGGCTTTGACAACTCCTTTAAACAGGGCCCTCATGTTCCAACCCACACAACCTTAGATACTGTATATGACATCAGCACTGTCCACCTACCACTGACTTTTGGCTGAGAGGCTGTCAGGTGGCACCAGAATGTTACAGTGACTCACACGGCATGTATCTCTTCTTTTCTTTTACTGTTCAATATATGTAATAGCGGGCATTTTAGTTTGTCCGAGATGAATTACCATTTATTTGGTTTTGTTGAAAACAAAACAATTTGTAACGTTTGGGTCGAACCCACTTCATGACAAATCGGTTCACCCATCTCTAATCTCTCCCAAAGTTTGCAGTATCACATAATGTCTTTACGTCTTTCTCTATAGCATCCTCTATGCTGTTATGACATCAGCACTGTAAACACCCTACCTACCATTCGTGATTGGCTGAGAGGCTGTCAGGTAATGCCATAAGCTTGCCTAGGTCACAGAAACCATGTGATCCTTCTCCTCTGCTCTTCTACCTTGTGTGGCAGCAGCCGTTTTAGTTTGTCCAAAAAAAGTAAATTAAGTTTTGATTTTGTTAAAAACTGAAACTTTTGGAAAATTTGGATCAAAACTGGTTAGTTCTAAACCGATTAACTCATCCGTAATGGAGACATTCACCAACAAATCCATATTCCTTCTATTTGTGAAATTAAAAGGAAACACATACAAGGTAATAACTTAATGGCACCTTACTCTTTACTACTAACATTGGTTTCTCCCTAACATTAGTCCTAAATGTGAAGATGCCTCACTTGGATTAAGCAGTAAAAGTTTTAATCATCTTATCTATCATATATCTGCCGGCCACTCACATACCAGCTCTCCAGTGGCCATGCAAGTCAGATACAGTAGAAGTACTGTATCACTTAGAGAAGACAACAGACACAGAAGGGGGTTAGAGGTTAAAAAGGAAAAACATTAGCAAATAGGGGAGCTGATGAGAGCAGGTTTGGGAAGGGAAGACTCTGACTATAAGGCTCTTGTGTTATTGAAACTGATGTTTTCAATTCAGATCCTTTTAGTCCAGTGGGCATCTGCCCAGGATTGGCAGATGCTGGTGCCGGCCTTGTATTGACCTACCCTTTTTTCAGAGTGATAGAAACTATGGTACTGTCTTACCATACCAAATATTTATTGGGTACAGTAAGTCCTGTCCCTCTTCTGGCAGACCAAGTAGTTAGCTGTAATCTGTAGGGAAATGTGTCAGCAAGTGTTGAATTTCCTTGACATCACAGCGAAAACTAAGCATTACAAAGTGCGCATGCAAATCAATAGCTTACAGTGGGTATGGAAAGTATTCAAACCCCTTTAAATTTTTCATTCTTTGTTTCATTGCACCCATTTGCTAAAAGCCAAAAAGTTCATTTTATTTCTCATTAATGTACACTCAGTACCCCATCTTGACAGAATAAAAACAGAAATGTAGATATTTTTGCAAATTTATTAAAAGAGAAAAACTGAAATATCACATGGTCTTCTTGGGAATGGTGCAACAAGTTTTTCACATCTGGATTTGGGGATCCTCTGCCATTCTTCCTTGGAGATCCTCTCCAGTTCCGTCAGGTTGGATGGTGAACGTTGGTGGACAGCCATTTTCAGGTCTCTCCAGAGATGCTCAATTGGGTTGAGGTCAGGGCTCTGGCTGGGCCAGTCAAGAATGATCACAAAGTTTTTCCGAAGCCACTACTTTGTTATTTTAGCTGTGTTCTTAGGGTCATTGTCTTGTTGGAAGGTGAACCTTCGGCCCAGTCTGAGGTCCAGAGCACTCTGGAAGAGGTTTTCTTCCAGGATATCTCTGTACTTGGCCGCATTCATCTTTCCTTCAATTGCAACCAGTTGTCCTGTCCGTGCAGCTGAAAAACATCCGCATAGCATGATGCTGCTACCACCATGTTTCACTGTTGGGATTGTATTGGGCAGGTGATGAGCAGTGCCTAGTTTTCTCCACACATACCGCTTAGAATTAACGCCAAAAAGTTCAATCTTCGTCTCATCAGACTAGAGAATCTTATTTCTCATAGTCTGGGAGTCCTTCATGTGTTTTTTGGCAAACTCTATGCGGGCTTTCATATGTCTTGCACTGAGGAGAGGTTTCCTTCAGGCCGCTCTGCCATAAAGCCCCGACTGGTGGAGGGCTGCAGTGATAGTTGACTTTGTGGAACTTTCTCCCATCTCCCTACTGCATCTCTGGAGCTCAGCCACAGTGATCTTTGGGATCTTCTTTACCTCTCTCACCAAGACTCTTCTTCCACGATTGCTCAGTTTGGCTGGACGGCCAGGTCTAGGAAGAGTTCTGGTCATCCCAAACTTCTTCCATTTAAGGATTATGGAGGCCACTGTGCTCTTAGGAACCTTGAGTGCTGCAGAAATTATTTTGGAACCTTGTCCAGATCTGTGCCTTGCCACAATTCTGTCTCTGAGCTCCTTGGGCAGTTCCTTTGACCTCATGATTCTCATTTGCTCTGACATGCACTGTGAGCTGTGAGATCTTATATAGACAGGTGTGTGCCTTTCCTAATTAAGTCCAATCAGTTTAATTAAACACAGCTGGACTCCAATGAAGGAGTAGAACCATCTTAAGGAGGATCAGAAGGAAATGGACAGCATGTGAGTTAAATAAGAGTGTCACAGCAAAAGATCTGAATACTTGTGACCATGTGATATTTCAGTTTTTCATTTTTAATAAATTTTCAAAAATATCTACATTTCTGTTTTTTTTTTCTGTCAAGATGGGGTGCTGAGTGTACATTAATGAGAAATAAAATGATCTTTTTTGCTTTTAGCAAATGGCTGCAATGAAACAAAGAGTGAAAAATTTAAAGTGGTCTGAATACTTTCCTTACCCACTGTACCTATGAATCCAAATTGCAATTAATATTATATTTATTTGATGAAGAAAATCAACATGCCATGGAATTAACCCACGGATTAATGAAAATATGACCTCTTTCTAACACTATGTATAACCAGTCATGTTCTAGAAACAGAAAAGGTGATGCACAAATCTAGTTTATCCGTTGGTCATCCTTTGGATTAAATGACAGGATCTGACCAGAATAAATATGAGGAACAGGAGACTTTTAGCCTTTAAAGGGAACCTGTCAGGTCAATTTGGGATACTAAACCACTCACAGGTCCTTATAGACCTGTGGTTTAGTGTCCCAAATTGCACTGTTGTAATGCAATCCACCGGCGCATTAAAAATAAAAAACCTCATCCTAGAGATGAGTCTGATGAGTCTCAGTGAGGGAGCTGTGATGCAGGCATAGCACATAGGGCTGCCATCAAGAATTATGGGGTCCAATACTGGCAAAATTTGTGAGCTCCCCGATGTATCTTACAGTTTACTGTCCTGTGGCCCCCACACAGTATATATATAATGCCCCCCCACACACAATAATGTTCCACATAATATACAGTGCTGGCCAAAAGTATTGGCACCCCTGCAATTCTGTCAGATAATACTCAATTTCTTCCAGAAAATGATTGCAATCACAAATGCTTTGGTAATAATATCTTCATTTAATTTGTCGTCAATGGAAAACCACAAAAAGAATTGTCAAAAAGCCAAATTGGATATAATTCCACACCAAACAAAAAAAAGGGGGTGGACAAAAGTATTGGCACCCTGTGAAAAATCATGTGATGCTTCTCTAATTTGTGTAATTAACAGCACCTGTTACTTACCTGTGGCACATAACAGGTGGTGGCAATAACTAAATCACACTTGCAGCCAGTTGAAATGGATTAAAGTTGACTCAACCTCTGTCCTGTGTCCTTGTGTGTACCACATTGTGCATGGAGAAAAGAAAGAAGAACAAAGAACTGTCTGAGGACTTGAGAAGCAAAATTGTGAGGAAGCATGAGCAATCTCAAGGCTACAAGTCCATCTCCAAAGACCTGAATGTTCCTGTGTCTACCGTGCGCAGTGTCATCAAGAAGTTTAAAGCCCATGGCACTGTGGTTAACCTCCCTAGATGTGGACGGAAAAGAAAAATTGAGGAGAGATTTCAACGAAAGATTGTGCGGATGGTGGCTAAAGAACCTCGACTAACATCCAAACAAGTTCTAGCTGCCCTGCAGTCCGAGGGTACAACAGTGTCAACCCGTACTATCCGTCGGCGTCTGAATGAAAAGGGACTCTATGGTAGGATACCCAGGAAGACCCCACTTCTGACCCAGAGACATAAAAAAGCCAGGCTGGAGTTTGCCAAAACTTACCTGAGAAAGCCAAAAACTTTTTGGAAGAATGTTCTCTGGTCAGATGAGACAAAAGTAGAGCTTTTTGGGAAAAGGCATCAACATAGAGTTTACAGGAAAAAAAAAAGAGGCCTTCAAAGAAACGAACACGGTCCCTACAGTCAAACATGTCGGAGGTTCCCTGATGTTTTGGGGTTGCTTTGCTGCCTCTGGCACTGGACTGCTTGACTGTGTGCATGGCATTATGAAGTCTGAAGACTACCAACAAATTTTGCAGCATAATGTAGGGCCCAGTGTGAGAAAGCTGGGTCTCCCTCAGAGGTCATGGGTCTTCCAGCAGGACAATGAGCCAAAACACACTTCAAAAAGCACTAGAAAATGGTTTGAGAGAAAGCACTGGAGACTTCTAAAGTGGCCAGCAATGAGTCCAGACCTGAATCCCATAGAACACCTGTGGAGAGATCTCAAAATGGCAGTTTGGAGAAGGCACCCTTCAAATCTCAGAGACCTGGAGAAATTTGCCAAAGAAGAATGGTCTAAAATTCCAGCAGAGCATTGTAAGAAACTCATTGATGGTTACCAGAAGCGGTTGTTCGCAGTTATTTTGTCTAAAGATTGTGCTACCAAGTATTAGGCTGAGGGTGCCAATACTTTTGTCCGGCCCATTTTTGGAGTTTTGTGTAAAATGATCAATGATTTGACTTTTTTTTTCATTCTCTTTTGTGTTTTTTCATTGCAAGCAAAATAAATGAAGATATTATTACCAAAGCATTTCTGATTGCAATCATTTTCTGGAAGAAATTGAGTGTTATCTGACAGAATTGCAGGGGTGCCAATACTTTTGGCCAGCACTGTATCTCTGGTGCTCCCAGCACCTGCGCTGTTCTTCAGTGAAGCCGGAGATGGACACCCCGGCTTCAGTGCACATGCCCCGTACCTCCTCTGGCTTCAGTGAAGAACTGTGCAGGTGCGGAGAGTACAGCGGCAGGGTGAATATAAAACTTTTTTATTTTTAATGCGACCATGGATTGCGTTATAACAGGGTGATTTGGGACACAAAACCCCCGGCCCATATGGACCTGTGGGTGGTTTAGTGTCCCAAATTGCCCTGACAGATTCCCTTTAACCCCTTCACGCATTCTCACGAACATGTACGTGGGAGAATGTGGTTAGTTACCGCATCTCCACATACAGGTACGTGACGGTGATCGAGCGGGCTCAGAAGCAGAGCCTGTGCGATCACCGTGGGAGCCCGGCTGTATTTGACAACCAGGCTCCCACTGCAACAGCGGGGACCAGTGATAACACCGATCCCCGCTGTTTAACCCTTAAGATGCCATGGTCAATAGCGACCACGGCATTTTAAGTGTTTGCTAGCAGCACTGAGTGCCGCGGGCGGCATCCGGAGAGGGTGTCAGCTGTAACTGACAGCTAACACCCTGCTCCTTAACCTTTTTGCCGCCCCTGCCCCCCCCCCCCCGAGGGGTCTGGCCAGTGACCCCAGGCTGCCTGAAGCCCCCACTACCTGGTTGATCCTGCCGGGACCTCTGGAAATCAGCCTATGTCTACATAGGTTGAATTCCTGTATAGACTGCAATACACGTGTATTGCAGTCTATAGTGCTGAATCAGCGATTAGACTATCATTGGTTCAGGTGTCCTAGTGGGACATATAAAAAAAAGATAATATTTATTAACTTATTTGGGTGGTATGACTATCTGTTTGAAAAGCAGAGCATTTAACATTTTGAAAATTGCGATTTTTTTTTCCAAATTTCCATCAAATTTCCTATTGTTTTTATAAATAAATACAAAAATATTGATCAATGTTTACCACTAACATAAAGTACAATGTCTCACGAAAAAACAGTCTCAAAATCACTTGTGCAAGTTAAAGCGTCTTAAAGTTATTGCCATATAAAGTGACATATGTCAGTTTTGAAAAATGCACTTTAATGCACTTTTGGGCTCAGACCTGAAGGGGTTAAACTTCACTTGGTTAAAGATAGCTGCCAATTTTCCTATAATTTGCTTTGTATGTATCCACCCTATTGTTGACTAAGAATACTTTTTCCCCCAAAATACATACCGTAGCATGAAGGGGAAAAGACAGACAGGTTACAAAATAGATATCCAGTAGTACAGCATTGCTAGAAACATTAGAGATATTTTTTAGCCACATTATTAGGGCATGACCTCAATGCTTCAGGGAAAATACAGGGGAGTAAATTATGTGTTATGACTATAAATGGAGGGACATAACAAAGGAAATGGATATGCAGGATGTCCCGTATTATAGTAATCATTTGCTAATAGAAACAGATGCCTGACTATACAAGGCTGGTGAAAATACAGTACATTCAAATGACATCTATCAATTAAACATGGCACAGGATAATATCTTGCAGACACTGATGCGTAAATATTCTATGCATAGTAAACGGAAAACAAAAAATACTACAACTTTGGGGTTAAAATCTATGTCTATCTTGTTTTCAGTAAGAGATTTTCCTAAAGAAGTCACTGCTCTTAGTGTTGAATAGCATGTCTTTATAGGAATTTGTTGGTCACCAGCCTTGCTGAATCCATGCCTAAACCACTGCAGATGGTGATAAAATGTAAGGGTGACATGACGAAATACTAATTGTAATGAAATATCCACAATAAAACATTGAATGTTAAGATTTTGTGGTTTTGTTGAACTTGTAAAGATTTTTTTTTTGCCGGCACTGTATTTGACCTTTCATAGTTTGCGTCTATCAGTGATTTTGTAAGCGCTGGTTGTGGACCCACCATGTCGCCAAAATAGTTTCACTGTGGGTTACTCTTGAGGGCATTAGATTTTGTTTTTCACCCTTTAACCCTTTTACGGAAATCTGGACTTTGATGCAAGGGACCACCAAGATCAGGGCAGGCAGCACAGTTCAAGTCAGGCAACACAGGTTCATAGGTCCAGTCCAGGCACAGGTCAGGGCAGGCAACACAGGTTCAAAGTCATGAAATATATCTGGGATCAGGTAACAGGAAAATAGGCAAAATAATACAAGAGCTTAATGGGACACAAAGTACCTTATTGCTAAGGTGCCCTTCCCTAGGGAAAGTGCCTTAAATAATCTTGGTTGGTCATCATGATTGGTTGGTGGCAGATAGCAGGACACTGGCCCTTTAAGTGCTGACAAATGCACAGTTGCCTTATTGGAGAACATGCTAGCAGGAGGTAATAAGTGGGATCAGGCACAACAGAGTCATACTGGCGCTCAGCAGGGTGGGTGAATGTTCCGTAGCCTATGACAGCTAAAAAACAAGCAGAGAGACTGCTGGCCATGGACTGCCATTGTTACTGTTATCAGCCTGTCCCATACATGGGAGAGCTGCAACACAACTAGTTACAATCTAAGAAAATGAGCACTTTAAGGCTGGGGCTTCGTGCAGCGTAAACGCTGCAGCAAAAACCACGGGTTTTACAGTTCCTGCAAAAGTGGATGGGATTCTGGCTAATCCCGTGCACACATTGCAGAAAAATATCTGCAGCAGACATGCTGCAATTTCAAAAGCTGTCGCGTTTTTGTAAATCACAGCATGTCAATTATACCTATGGAAACGCTGTCATTTTCCGTATAGGTATAATAGAAGCAGAAAGTCCACAGAGGAAAACTCTGCAGACTTTCTGTGAAAAGCACTGCGGGAAAAACTGCAATGTGTTTCTGACACGGTTTTTCCCGCAGCACAACTCCCTACGTGGGGCCTTAAACTAAAACAGGGTTTCTCTCCAGTCTTCCAGCATCTATAGCAGGTCATAATTTGAGGCGTTTCAATACATGGAGTAATTGTGGTCATTATCTATGTAGGTGCTGCAATGAAATCACATTTTCACTATTACGTAAATTCTTAAAACTGTTAACTATAAGTATATATAATTATAAGTCCCTGTTTTGCATTCACAAATTTTCTAACATGTTATAAATTCTCAAAGATAAATAATTACTAGATTAATAAGAAATAAGCGGAAGCCCAGTGGTTTAGTGGTTAGCATTGCTGGTGCAACAAATAGCACCTGGTTTCATATCTGACCAAGGGTAACATCAGCATGTAATTAGTTTTTTTTTTCTGCCACATTCTAAAGACATAATGAAAATTGGCTTTCTAGTACAGCACCAAGTACGCTGCTATGGCAAAAGAATTAGGACATAAGCCTAGGGCTTAAAACTCTGAATAATTAGGTTTTTAGCAAGGGAGCCTAAACTGGGCTGTGAGAGACAGGCCAAAGGCAGAATGAAGCCTGAGGCCTGCACCACATTGTAGACTGCAGCAGCACCTTCAAAGTCGAAAATGTTACAGTATCTTAATTATCGTGTCCATATAGCTAATAATACCCCCCCCCCCCACATAGGTAATAGTGTCCTAATTATAACACCCCAGGTAATACTGTCCTTATTATCCTCCCCCCACATAGGTAATAGCCTACAGCCCCCATAGGTAATAGTGCCCTCCACATAGGTAATAGTATTCTAATTATTTCCCCACTTTGCACTAAAATCTATACCATGTAAACTATAAACCATATAAATATATAACGGAATAGTTGAAGGAAAGATAGAGAGGTGTATTCTAACCCCTAATTTATATAACATAACCTTCCTTCCGCTATATATCGAGGGGCCTAGTAATATAGTATTAAATAATTGTGTATCTCCCCACCTTGTACATTGTAGCATATATATTAATGAAAAATCCCAGTGCCTAGAAGAAGTCGAGTATACAGTGAAACATGCGTTTGATGGTGTGGCTTTAGATATAGAATACAGAGGGGCAGTGTAACGTCTCTGCCTGTTCAGGTCTCTGCGCCACCCTCCGCTCGCACGCTGCGGCGAAAGAGGCGTGTTCAGTTTGATTTCTTGCTTAAGGTTCTTGTTGCTCAGTCTGAACACTGTCCTAGACCATGTAATTGAATTTCAGCCACACCCCTCTCCTGCACCTTGTTTCTTCTGCTCCTCAAATAGTTAATCTTAGCCTTGCCTGTGTGATTGACAGCCTGTCTACCTATCAAGTCAGGGGCGGGTTCTTCCTTCCTATTTATTGTTCGCTTACATTCACATTGGCGCTTGATATTGCCTTGTGCGTACTGGCTATTACTCCGTGCTGTTTTGTTACCTGTATTCTTATTCCTGACCTCTGGCTTTGACTTTGACTATTCTCTTGGATTTTGATTCTGTACTGCATTGCTCGACTGTTACTGACCCCTTGGCTAGCTGACCTCCCTTTCTTGTTGTTTGTTCTGTCTGCGTTCTGTGTTGTCACTTATATTCTTATATTAAGAAGGGATTGTTGACCAGTTGCTGGCTGTCGCCTAGGACAGATCAGGTAAGTTAGCCAGGGACAGTGGGGGGGTTCAGCTTAGGGTTCACTGTCTTGTTGTGCCCCTCCCCCCAGGGTTCTGCAGCAGCACTGGGGAATTTCTCAACTGGCAATTCCCTTACAGAGAGAAAGAATTTATCCCACCACTTCATACATAGCAATCTCCCAAGTGCCTTACTTATAAAGAAAAAAATGAACTTTTGTTTATGAGACAAAAACACCCCCAAAATCCGACATTTTATACTCTCCCAAAAGTCCACAAGGGCTATAACCCCGTGAGAGAGAGACCGATTGTCTCGGGCATAGGCGGCATATCAGAGGGTATTAGTACTTATGTAGATTTTATCATACGCCCTTTTGTAGTGACTATGCTGTCCTATACCTGACACCATGGATGTGCTCTGTCAACTCCACGAGACACGCTTTCCGGCTGGCACATTAGTGGACCAGCCTGGACGTTGAAGCACTATATAGTGTGGTCTTGAGTCGATCAGAAGCTTCCTGGAAACAAGGAGGGTACAACTCTATGCACACAATGAGTTTGTCCTGACCTCTTGATTTTTGTTCTGAAGAGGAATTATTTTCTGTTTAATGAGAAATATTATTGAGACCAGGACATCGTTGGTGGCCTTATGGATTGAGTACATCGATGATGTCCTGGTCTTCTGGACCAGAACTACGGGAATTTGTGGACACATTAAAGCAGAAGAACATAAACATGAGGTTCACGGCCAGTATTGACAGCGAAAAAATTACTTTCTTAGATTTGAATATACACATTCAATCAGATGGCATGGTATCCATGTCAACCTTTAGGAAAGAGTTATCTTCCCTGTCCCTGCTGAAGAAAAGCAGGCCCAAACCTAAGCCTTTAAATGGTCCCTCAGTCTGGTTCAGTAGGACACACAATCATGGAAGACGCTGATTATGAATTGTATTACTGAATTACTGAAATAACTGAACGTTTCAAAGATATTCTAATTTATTGCGATGCACCTGTATCTTGTGTCTTATACTGTATATACCTGGATTTATGCAACTTGTGCATTGATACTCGTTTTTAGTGCATTTACATTATATGCCTGAGACACTCCTTCTAACATGGGAGCGTTCTCTCCCTCTTACAGGGATATTAGCACTGATCAATGTGGATACATTTGTGATAAGTCTTTAATAGCACGAACATGCTGTAACATTCGAAGTTATGTTACTATATTCTAAAACGACACATTGATTAGAGGACTTATATCTGTTACATTGTTACCCGGGTGCATTGATACTCGTCACGGATTACATGTAAATGTAAATGTAACACTAATACAAACATCATTTGATCCACCTCGCAACAATATAACTATCCAGTGACTTATCTAAAATACCTACACATTATAATGAAACCAACTCCTACATTTTATACCTGAGTCTTAAGCTACGGCCCCATGTTGTGGAAACTCAGCTTTTTTTGTTGCAGATTTTGCTGCGGTTTTTTGAGCCAAAGCCAGTAGTGGATTTAGCAGCAGGTAGAAGTATAAGAACTTCCTATATATTTCCCATTCCTTTTGTAGCCATTCTTGGCTTTGGCTCAAAAAACTGCAGCAAAATCTGCAACAAAAAGAGCTGCGTTTCTGCAACGTGGGGCCGTAGCCTTATACAGGCTCTTTTGCAGTAGCGGCATTGAGCCTGGCTGGGCTCCTGCATTAATCCGTGAGGACTTTTTTGATCAGAAAATGGTTAGGATCTGAGGGTTCCCATGATGTATCCATTGACACTCATCTATGTCAGGTTTGTATATTAAGATATAATAATCTCACGTATACGAAGTGTGATATATCCTCTTGTGAATATACTCTGTCTAATACTGATTTTAAATATGATCTATGAGAGTAGATAAGTCAGGGTGATACACAAACCGATATAGACTTACATATACTTGATTTTCTATTTAGATTGTAATTATTGTATTTCAGATGTACTACAACAGCATATAACATGGATGACATTCATTCAGCTATAGATGGTGCTTTTTAATCACACACACGTTTTTATTTTGGGTGCGATTTATTATAAGCTATTTTTTAGCGCTATTTGGTATTAAAAGTTAAGTTAAGTTTTAGCCCATTTTTCTCCTCTTCTGAGGTTTTCTTATAGCAGCTGGATGCACTTTGTGCGGACATTCGTCGCACAGTTTATATTGTGGAGACAATGACATCTGAGATTGATAGGTAATAGTATTCTAATTATCGCCCCCACAGGTAATAGTTCCCCCTTAGGTAATAGTGTATCCACCCCACATAGGTAATAGAGTCCTAATTATCCCCCCCCCACATAGGTAATAGCCCCAGCCTCCCATAGGTAATAGTGCCACTCCCACATAGGTAATAGTATTCTAATTATCTCCCCCACAAGTAATAGTTCTCCTTTAGGTAGTAGTGTATCCACCCCACATAGGTAATAGTGTCCTAATCATCACCCCCTCAGGTAATAGTCCACCCCCACATAGATATTAGTGACCCCCACAGGTCTCCCCACCTCACATCACATACAGTTCAGGCCACACAGTTTTGCATACTTACCTCATCTTCCTGCAAGGCAGTGATGCTGCGCTGGGCTGTGCATCTCCTCTAATGTCCTCCCGACTATGCTGTCACCTGCTCTATTGTACTGATGCACTGCAATAGAGCAGGAGACAGCAGAGCAGGGAGGACATTAGAAGAGGTGAACGGCTCGGTGCCGCATCAGTGCTTTGCAGGAAGAACAGGTAAGTATGAAATTCACTACAGCAGAAGGCAGTAGGGTGGCAAGGGAGCCTAAGAGGCAAGTGCAACCACTGTGACCCATAAAGCTGTTTGTTCTGTCTTTGGCTGGAAGGTCCCCAGTAGAGGGGAGTGCTGAGGACCTACCAGCCAAAGACAGAACAAACCTGTCAAGTGACGCGGCTAAAGGTGTCCCTATAAAGTGGCCCTGGGTCTGAGATACAGTATGTCTTAAGAGGGGGTCTGATCTGGGGTCTGCATAAAGTATGTAGCTAGTTTGGGTTCTTTATTAAAGAGGATCTGATCCAAGGTCTGTATTTTGTCACCTGAAGGGGTCTGTATTTGTTTAGGGGTTCTAGCCTGGGTGACTATATTTATTTCAGAGGTCTGGGGACTATATTGTTTAGTGGGTCTTGTGTGTGGTCTATATAGGTTTATGTGTGTCTGGTCTATGGTCTGTATGGACATTATATGTACTATTTGTGATTGAAGTGCTGTAGCTTGGGGTGTATCCTATATAAATGTGCAGGCCATTAGACCAGAATGTTTGTTATACTTTGTAGGTCTTTTCCATATTCTCTGATGGCCCTGCTCTAAAGTTGTCAGGTAACTTATATCTGTGACAATTACCTCAAATCTTTCTCTCATAGGTGGCAGAACAATGGAATTAACCAATGTATTTGTGAAGAAAGTGTAAGAAGTATTATCCTTTACCTTTTTATATAAAGATTTTTAAAAATACAGCATTCACCTCATGTGATACTGTATGTACTGGTAGAGTAACATGGTTAAATGTAGTGGCCACCTTCCAAGATATAAAAGACCAGCTGTTCTAAACTTTTATGGGAAACAGAACAGTATAGCATGTAATCCATTAGATTTCCCCTGGGTGTTATCTTGACAGTTTAGCTTTCTTCAGTGTGGTTATCAGTACACTGTCTGTTGGACCATTAACATTCTATATAAAGAATGTTGGCAAATATCCCATAGAAATGTTGTTATTATTAGCACTAGACATTTCACACTACAAGGTGTAGACAGCAATCTCCAAATGTGACCCTAAACTGTAGAGATGAAACAGATTTTTCCAGAGCCAGACCATTATACAGTAAAATTGTGACAAACAAATCCACACCAAAAATGTCATGTGTGAATATAACCTTAAACTGGTTAAAGTTGTAGTGATGACTTACCTAAAAATATATATTTTTTTTTTTCTATGGGGCCCAGACGCCAATTAATTTGTCAGGGTTGGGATTTCAATTTTTGACAACAGGTTCTGCAAAATTTTTCAAGGTGATCACAGCCCCTTTTAAGCAAAGACACATCTCCTTTTGGTGACGTGAATACATAATATGCCGGCCCAACATCTTTTATGCAGTGTGACTGAAACATTATGTGCCAAGGTCACATATAATAATGCCAGGGTGTACACTGATTACACGCTGATTATATCATTACCTGATAGCCAGTAGCCAGTATCACCAATTATACCGCTATACAAGTTCCAGCTATTACCGGTAAGCCATGACCACTGCTGTTAACATTACATAATAACTGAATATTACCATCATACTGATACTGAATAAAATCCACCATACAAAGAACATTATTACAACTAGCACTACAGTAGCCATATAGTGATAGATACCAGCGTATATAGACTGTCTCTGCAGACTGGAGTTATTCATACTTTCCATCTTTTCCATTCTGACCAGACCACCATGATGACTTCTTAAAGTCACTACTTGTCTCTGCAAAGTTTATATAACAGGCATCTTTGGCTCCTAGCTCTTCCATCATCCTATCTACCATTATCTAATCCATAGTCACCAATTCCTACCTACCTAATGTTTTCCACCCATATATTGCAGATCAGACCAGAGGAAGGTTCTTTCTAGATCCAAATGTTGTCTTTTCCTATTGATCTGTGATCTGCCTATCCAGAATATTGTGATGCATGGCGTAATGTAACCATCTTTCAATTACACATGTTTTGTTATACACATGTTTATTTCCTTTGTGTGTATTGGAACAACACAAAAAAACTGAAAAAATAGCCAGACATGATATAATTTCACGCAAAACAATCCCTCACACCCTCTTAATCAAGTCTTTCTCAGACAGCAGAGATCCTTCAGTGAAAGGTTCATACACAGTTCTACTATGGAAGGGAAAGGTTCAGAAGGTCATTCATTCCCTCCGCAATCTCACTCTTTAACAACTCTGTAACTAGTGTGAGAAGGTGACAGGCAGAGTTCTGGAGTCTTGCTATATTAGCCCCAGGTTTTTAACATATGTCTGTTCCAGGGCAGGTTTTGAGTAGGCCTCAACCCAGGTGTGAGTCCTGGCCTCATTACTGGCCCATAAAAGCCTACAGAGCCTGCACTTCAGGGCAGATCCTGGGGAGTGAGAGGAGCCATCTGGATCTGTCCTGCGTTACTGAAAGTCTGGTGAGACTGTCCTGTGTTGTTTTGTTTGTGTGGCTAATAGTAGCCTCACGTATAGTTAGCTCTCTCATGTTTAGTTAGTGCTCGGACGAGCAGGACTTTGTTTTGACATTTTTGCCTGAAGTTAAGGCTGTATTGTTATTTTGTACCTGAAGTGAAGGTTTATTTAGTTTTGCTGTTTTTTTTTCTAAATAAACCTACTTTCACCAGAGTTTGTGTCCCTGTCTCTAACTGATTTGGTCCGCACCACGGCTACTACCGAGCTACCTTCCCCACACTAGTTAGGGGTCATCCTATCATTGTAATGTTTGTTATTATATAATTGCTCTATATGATTATGTTATGTGTTTGTATTGTCCTACCATTCTATTACTATTAATGTGTTCTACACTGAGCCGTGGAATAACCAATTTCCTGATGGGATCAATAAAGTATTCTATTCTGTTTTGTTCTATAATTTCTTAACCTTGCTCAAAACCTTCCACTTCACTATACTATAGCTGCCTGTCATTCCTCTCTGTCTCCCTTGTTTTCCCTCTCTCTCCCATCCATGTTTCATAGTTACAGTATTGTTTTTGGTTTCTCGCTGATTGTTCTTTAATTCAAAAACTGTAAAATATTTTTACAATGACTCACTTGTGCTGCATGTAAACATTTGGCAGGTGTGCAAGAGGTCACTGGTTGTTTAGAGAATTTCCTTATACCATTATGTACAAGTGCTATGACAATGTCATTTATATACCCCTTGCTTAAGCAGTACACCTATTGAGATTATTTAATGAAAACACTATAGTTAATGAAAAAGTGAGTTTGATACCAAGTTTCTTATGTTTTATTCTCTAGTGCTTCTTTAAGGGGCGTAAATATCGGGGTAGCAGCGGTAGCGGCTGCCACAGGGCCCGGGACATTAGGGGGCCCGGAGCCCTGTGGCTGCCGCTACCGCGAACCCCACAAACCAGTGGTGTAACGATCGTGGTCGCAGGGGGTGAGACCGCGACCGGACCCAGCAGGGTACAGGGCCCGTGACCAGCTGGAGATGGCCAGGCCCCGGACTACTATGATAGCGGTCAGGGAAAGCCTGGTTCCCCGACCACTATACATACTGTTACTGCATACTGCAGGCCCCTTTCCAATAGATGGCAGGGCAGGGCACCCAGGGTAGGTGACTGAAAATAATAAATACATATTCTCACCTCTCCTGGGTGCAGCGTCCTCTCCGGCGCTTCTCCGTCATGACTGAGGCCTGTGATTAGGCCTCACATGGGGCGCGGCCGCGTAATGACGTCAGAGCGCCCCCACGTGATCACTGAGGCCCAATCACAGGCCTCAACAGTGACGTCAGAAGAGGGCCTGAAGACACTGAAGACGACAGGATGGAGCGAGAATGCCAAGGAAAGGTAAGGCACAGTGAGTATGAATGTTTGTTATTTTTAATCACCTTCCCTGGGCCTCTGATTATTATACTCTGGGGTCTGAGGAGACCTCAGAGTATAATAATAGCACCGTAGCGGAGGGGGGCTGTTGGGAGCTTATAATACTGTGTGGGGGCCCCTTTGGAGCATATAATACTGGGTGGGGGCCACTGTAGAGCATATACTACTGGGTGGGGGCCACTGTAGAGCATATACTACTGGGTGGGGCCACTGTAGAGCATATAATACTGGGTGGGGGCCACTGTAGAGCATATAATACTGAGTGGGGGCCACTGTGGAGCATATAATACTGAGTGGGGGCCACTGTGGAGCATATACTACTGTGTGGGGCCCACTGTGGGGGGCATATACTACTGGGTGGGGGCCACTGTGGAAAGCATATAATACAGGGTGGGGGCCACTGTGTGGAGCATATTATACTGTGTGGGGCCACTGTGGGTAGCATATTATACTGTGTGTGGGGTGAGCAATGTAGAGTATATAAAGCTGTATGGGGGCCACTGTGGAACATATAATGCTGTGTGGGGGCCACTGTTGAGCATATAATACTATCTGGGGCCACTGTTGAGCATATTTTACTGCTTGGGGACCCGTCACTGCTTCGGGGGGGGGGCCCATGTCAAATGTTCGCCTTGGGGCCCAGCCATTCCTAGTTACGCCACTGGCTTCTTTACATTTCACATTAGTAAGGGCTGTACCAGAGATTTGGGGCTCCTCCACAGGATATAGGAGTGGTGTACAGGATGACGTAAGGATCTTTCTATGATTAAATGTGTTTTATATGATTTATGTATTCTGTGACCAAGACGCTACATTACATTCAAAATAAGCCTTTTCTTTAGCTAAAACCTTTGGCTGGCAACGTATTGGTTGACATCTCTGCTTTTGCCATTACTTTTGTGTACAAAATGGAAGATGAATAATCATATGTCACTGAAACTATTTATGGTATAGACAACTGCATTACTGGAGCAGGAACCAAAAGGGATTTTCCCATAAAAGACATTTTTGACATATCCACATATGTTTGATAGATGCGGTCCCACTTATAGGTCCTGCATCTCTCTCTCTGAAATGAGCCCCCAGTCTTCATGCCCCACTATTTACCTCGGAGCTACACTATTTCTGTAAGTCCCATAGAGGTGAATAAAAGTTATGGAAAGAGTGGGAAGTTATGAAAAGATCCTGTGGATATGCCATAAATGTCTTTCATTGGAAAACCTCCTTAAGGCCGGGGTCCCACGTGGCGTTTTACAGTCAGGGCAAAGTGGATGGGATTCTAGCGAATCCCATGTCCACTTTGCGGTAATAACCACATGGCGCAGTTTTGGAAATCGCAGCATGTCAATTATACCTACAGAAACGCCGGTGGTTTCCCCATAGGTATAATTGAAACAAAAAGTCCGCAGAGGAAACCTCTGCAAACTTTCTGTCTAAAGCGCTGCCGGAAGAACCGCGATGCGTTGCGGACGTGGTTTTTCCCGCAGCGCTATTTTGCTGCAGGACGCTACATGGGGCCTTAGCCTAAAGTTTTGTATTTCCATGCATTTCATTCAGTCTATGGCATGCTACACCACAACAGTAGAATGTGAACCATGTCGATTAAAACATTCATTTCAATAAGATTTGTTGTCACCTTATTATTGCCCTGTGTTCTAAACACTGCATATGTAAGAGCTTTCAGGTAAACCTGCTAAACAAGAAATGCAACAAACAGGCCTGTTTCTTGCTCTTGACTCCCCAGGTTCAGTCTATGTGTAGGGAGTAGTACATGGTCACAGATTTACCCAGGCATATTAATATTTCTGGCTTGAATAACTAGATGCCTTTATTAAACTGTATTAAGTCTTTTCACCAGATGAAAGAGTTTTTTTTCTGGTGGAGAGACTCAGGGGGACTATGTCTCCTCGTAGATACTGCCTTTGCAGCCCATCTTTAGTATATGTAGTCTTAAAGGCCATGCATGCTCCTCTAGGAATTATGGGAAAGAATATTCAAATACATTTTTCTTGATGGAAGGAGCAAAACTGTGTCTATTGGAAGGTAGCTCTTGGAAGTCAGCTCCCAACTTCCAAAAAGCCTTGTGACTTGGCTTTGTACAGTCATGGCCAAAAGTTTTGAGAATGACACAAATATTATATTTTCACATGATCTGCTGCCCTCTGGTTTTTATGTGTGTTTGTCAGATGTTTTTATCACTTACAGAAATATAATTGCATTCATATTATGAGTAACAGAAGCTTATATTGACAGTTAGAATGAGTTAATGCAGCAAGTCAATATTTGCAGTGTTGACCCTTCTTCTTCAGGACCTCTGCAATTCTCCCTGGCATGCTCTCAATCAACTTCTGGACCAAATCCTGACTGATAGCAGTCCATTCTTGCAGAATCAATGCTTTAATTTTGTCTGAATTTGTTGGTTTTTGTTTGTCCACCCGTCTCTTGATGATTGACCACAAGTTCTCAATGGGATTAAGATCTGGGGGAGTTTCCAGGCCATGGACCCAAAATCTCTATGTTTTGTTCCCTGAGCCATTTAGTTATCACCTTTGCTTTATGGCAAGGTGCTCCATCATGCTGGAAAAGGCATTGTTGAGCGCCAAACTGCTCTTGGACGGTTGGGAGAAGTTGCTCTTGGAGGACATTCTGGTACCATTCTTTATTCATGGCTGAGTTTTTAGGCAAGACTGTGAGAGAGCCGATTCCCTTGGCTGAGAAGCAACCCCACACATGAATGGTTTCAGGATGCTTTACAGTTGGCATGAGACAAGACTGGTGGTAGCGCTCACCTCTTCTTCTCCGAATAAGCTGTTTTCCAGATGTTCCAAACAATCGAAAAGGGGATTCATCAGAGAAAATGACTTTACCCCAGTCCTCAGCAGTCCACTCCCTGTACCTTTTGCAGAATATCAGTCTGTCCCTGATGTTTTTTCTGGAGAGAAGTGGCTTCTTTGCTGCCCTCCTTGAGACCAGGCCTTGCTCCAAGAGTCTCCGCCTCACAGTGCGTGCAGATGCACTCACACCTGCCTGCTGCCATTCCTCAGCAAGCTCTGCACTGCTGGTAGCCCGATCCCGCAGCTGAAACACTTTTAAGAGACAGTCCTGCTGCTTGCTGGTCTTTCTTGGGTGCCCTGGAGCCTTTTTGGTACCAATGGAACCTCTCTCCTTGAAGTTCTTGATGATGCGATAGATTGTTGACTGAGGTGCAATCTTTCTAGCTGCAATACTATTCCCAGTTAGGCCATTTTTGTGCAGTGCAATGATGACTGCACGTGTTTCTTTAGAGATAACCATGGTTAACAGAAGAGAAACAATGATGGCAAGCACCAGCCTCCTTTTAAAGTGTCCAGTGGTGTCATTCTTACTTAATCATGACAGATTGATCTCCAACCCTGTCCTCATCAACACCCACACCTGTGTTAATGGAGCAATCACTGAAACGATGTTAGGTGGTCCTTTTAAGGCAGGGCTGCAATGATGTTGAAATGTGTTTTGGGGGATAAAGTTCATTTTCTAGGCAAATATTGACTTTGCAAGTAATTGCTGTTAAGCTGATCACTCTTTATAACATTCTGGAGTATATGCAAATTGCCATTAGAAAAACTGAAGCAGTAGACTTTGTAAAAATTAATATTTGTATCATTCTCAAAACTTTTGGCCATGACTGTATATGTTCATTATATCCCAAGTCATGTCACAAGACTTCTTTAAAGTCAGGCACTGACTTATAAGGAGCTACCTTCCAATAGGTTCATTTTTTCATCAAGGAAAACCTATTTGGAACAGTGGTTCAAATGTATACTGCATCTTTGTTCCATATGTGTATGTTTGAAGGATGCATCAAACATTTAGAATATGAATGAATTGATTTCTTCTTTTTCTTAACACAGATCCAAACATATACTGTAAAATCAATGTAAATATATAACCATATGTTTGTATCCATCCTAAAACATATATGCTTTAATGTATATAAAACTTTTCAAAAATATGCCAAAATTACACTTTAAGGCATGTCTGTATAACAGATGCCCAAGCACACCAGTGTGCAGTGGCTGAAAATAGGTAGAAAGTCCGGCATCCATTTCTTTGGAATATAATCAATGACTTTATTTAGGACACAATAAAATCCATCAATGTGAACAAGAGCATGAACTGCTTGAGTGTTTCAGACACCTGCAGTGCCCTGAGTTATAGTCATAGTATGGAATGGTTAGCACCATCAAACAGCGGTGGAAAGAAGGCTGGTAAATCAGTGAAAGGTTCTTCGACATGTCCAATCTAAAGAGACCCTGCTTTACAACTTATAGGACTTAAAAAAAGTATCTGCTGTTAACCTCTTAGATGGCTTGGACTGACTCACAGGTGAACAATTGAATCCCTAGGTGGACCCTGGCATGGCACAGTACACTCACTGTACTTCATGCAGATACTCATAATACAGTCTCTCGACCTGGGTATATGTTGGTATAATATACTGGACCCCAGGACAGAAACAATTAGAGGCAAGAACTATGCAGCAAGTTACTGCTGTAAAAAATTTTTTTTAGCAACGTTTTAGGGATTTGTGAGTGAGTGCAAAGTAATATATGCATGAAGCTGTATAGCGGGCCCCCAGAATGAATTTTAAATGGTGAGTCCTAGGTACCCCAGTCTGACACTGCCTCTTAATGTCAGATATCACAGGATGCCTAAAGAGGTCTTGTGATGTCAATGAAGCATGAGAGCTATTCTGACAGCATGAAGCGGCAATTTTCACATTATTAGGCATGGAGCATAGCTTTGTTTACCAAACATCTAAAACATGCACTGCACTAGTATGAACCGAAAACTGACTCCACATTTGTGACCTACATCAAGCCTATAAGTCTATGTAATAAAAATGATTGTAGCATACCCATACCATTCTATTATGAATAAGCATTAAAAGAGTTTCATGTTTTTTTTTTCAATTTGTCAGGTTTAGGATAACATCACACCACAGTAGCTGTTCCATTCTTATTGTTCAGATACAAATTACAATCTTCATCCATCTATCTGTTGTTCTGATCCTTTAACAGATCAGAACAATGGACTTAAAAACTGTTGTGTGATAGTAGCTTTACAGCCTTATATATTTTTGTAACAGCGCTATTAGGCTACATACTTTACAGAACACAAAGGAAATTGTATATGTTAAAATATAAAATGCCCTACCACAGGAGGTAGTAATGGCAGATACCGTAGCAGCATTTAATAGATGTCTAGATGGTTATCTAGTAACAAATAAAATTGAGTGTAATAAATATAGGAAACAGATTTTTGGAGGGATTTACTCTCCAAATTCAGTCAGTCAGTCAGAGGGAACATGTCCCTCAATATAGTGTAATTGGTCAACCTAATTTACTGTTTAACCATGTAAGTACTATTTCTTGGCTATGCAAATGGATAATGCTGTAAATAAGTGTTTTGATAAAAAACGATAAAAACACATTGGAGATGCCTTCCTGATAGTATTGCAGTATCTGTATTTCTGAGCATTGAGACCCCATTATTCCTGACCAAATCCCCAATTCCATCCCTTTGATTAACAAACTGCCGTCTGTTACAGCCAAAATTTTAAATTTTAACTTATCAGTCCAGAGCAACTGTTGCCATTTTTCTGCATCCTAATTCCTAAGTATTCGTACATAGCCGAGACATTTGGCCTTGTTTCCATGTCAAAGGTTTGTCTTTCTGGCCACATTTCTTCCATGAAGACATCGTCTGGCCAGGCTTCTCCAAACAGTAAATTCTGAGCTGATGACATTGCAGGACATTTCTGATATAGAGAGAAGTAAGCATGATATGTCCTTCATCTACTGCACTAATCCAACCACTGTGTCTATAGTCCTCAATCTTGACAGTTTCTTGGTGCTTCTTCAAAAGAACTTGAACAGGGTATCTTGAAACTCTAGTCTGCTTTGCCTGAGAAAGACCTTGCTGATGCAGCATAACTTAATCATAAAGAAAAACAAGGAGTCTTGGAAGTGATGATATGGCCCCCCACATACCTGTGATCTCAACATCATCGAGTCTGTCTGGGATAAGCTGAAGAGATAGAAGGATTTGAGCAAGTCTACATCCACAGAACATCTGTGGTTAGTTCTCCAAGATGTTTGGAACAAACTCCGACATTTTTTCTCTCAAAAACTGTGTGCAAGTGTACCTCCCTATTCTAACCTGACCATCACTGGATCCCAAACAGAACCTGAGTTTGTCGCTAAAGATGATATGGTTCCAGTCTGTAGCAGTCTGGATTTCTCGTTCATAACACCAGTGCAAATGAAAGGGGCAGTGGCTGGCTTTCAATGGCAGGACACATAATGGGCACTGTGACACCAAATCTCTTTCTGCTAAGGGCCTGAAAATGATCAAAGCATGGAATGAAACAAAGGTGCCACCTGTGTCTGGATGGTGGACAAGGAAACTTTGGGAGCTGATTGTGCTTGTCGGCTGAACAAATAATTCTCTCTACTTATGGTCTATCCAGAGCTTGTTCATTGTTTGTGGGCCCTCACGTAACTACTACTATCAGCAACTAACAGCTAGATTAGAATGAGCTAGATGGTCGGCAATGTAGAGGGCAGTGGGAGAAGCACTTTCATAACCCCTTGTGGCAAGGCCCAGTGTCTAAACAGAGCACATCTGTAATCATTTACCGTACATATCCACCTCAGACATTTTTCAGCAACTTGACATTTCTAACTGGTTGCAGTATTCTACACACTTATTTGTACCTTTCTATTGTTCTTTACTTATGTTTTGCTTTGGGAGTTTGTTCAAAATAGCTGAACAATGTAAAGTTGATATAGTTATAAATCCCTTGCCATGAAATGGTTAATGTGTGCAGCAGTATTGTCATTTTGTTATAATAAAAGCGACTGTGTCTCTAACCCACAATTTTTAGATCATAAAGTTTTAATAATTGAGAAACACATCATTATGGTAATGTAATTTGACATTAATCTGCTCAGGAATTTTCTAATCAGTATTTTTTGAAATCTCATATGTTATGCAATTTTTGGGTGTCCCCTGCTGAGTACAACAATAACATTATTATTGCAGTATTTTAGCAACACATTATCTAGAATCACTTGTAACACACATAAAATATCCAAAATAATAAACTAATTCTTATTTACCAAACATGATTTTGTTGCTACATTATCTGACTTTCAGAGGACAGGCATGACTGGTTCCTGCAAAGCTAAATATTCTATGTGCAGAAATGCAGAAGACGCAATAGTATCTGTGAATGCATAGGTATCATGTTAAACATAACTCACCACATGTGTGTTTAGTGTATATTACTCATGTCCAAATTACTTAATTTAACTTAGAACATGACAGATACAACAATGAGAATAGGCTTGATGCTTTAGATGTTCCTTCAAAAAAGCTGGGGACACTGTATGAGGCCCCCAATATCTGATACTTTACAAATGCATTCTGCTGGTTTCTGAGCTTTAATCTTTCAGCTTCTACTGTTGGTTCATTGTCTGTCAGAGCATGTTCTAGAGCAGGGGTAGGCAACCTTCAGCACTCCAGCTGTTGTAAAACTACAACTCCCAGCATGCATTCCTACTCTGCTGTTCTTGGAATTTCCATGGAAGTGAATGGAGCATGTTGGGAGTTGTAGTTTCACAGCAGCTGGAGTGCCGAAGGTTGCTGACCCCTGTTCTAGAGAGTCGCATTTTAAGACGTGTAGTGTTCTGATGAATCCCAGAAAACCCCATAATACTGTTGGCAATCTACAAATAAACCTTCAAGTATATGGTAAAAAGTTGCATCTTAGTGTTATATTGATGTTAGATATATTTTAGGTTTATGCCCCACATTGCAGAAAAGCATATTTTTTTGTTGCAGATTTTGCTGCGGTTTTTTGAGCCAAAGCCAAGGATTGAGGAGAATGTCGAAGTATAAGAGCTTCCTATATATTTCCCATTCCTTTTGTACCCATTCTTGTCTTTGGCTCAAAAAACAAAACAAAAAAAAACTGCGTTTCTGCAACTGGGGCCTCAGCCTTATTCTGTTTTATGGTGCTTATTGCACTTACCCAGCTTTATGTGGAATCCTGAAGAGTTAATCAGCCATTCCTATGCTGTTGGGTGGATGGGAGGAGTTAGCTGTTACTTAGCAACCAACCCCTTAAGATGTCGTTCACGCGAAGGGGTTGAGACTCAGGCGTTTGTTTAACGGATCCATGAAGGATCCATTATTTTTATGGGCCAGTTCACCTCAATGGGTGAATCATGTCCATGAAAATGGACTCATTTGTCTGATCAATGACAAAATAAAGCATGCTCTATTTTTTTTATAGATCATGGATAGCCCATGTCTGAGGAGGTTGGTTGTCTGAATAGGTTCTTAGCCAATTTGGGCCTGTTTCTTGAGTGGAGTTGGTAGTGAGCTGCAGATAGGTGCAGATATGTTTGAGACAGCACCTTTCAGCTCTCTAGGTTAGTAAATGGTAATTAGGCCGGGAGTTGTGTCCGGAACCTGGGAGCTCTCATTCATCACTGAGCTACAGCCGCACATATTAGTCACATGCCAGCCATCGTGGGGAAAAGACTCTCATTTAGGAAGACTTGCCCTCCAGACCATTCCTGTGGCATGCAGACCTTGAATGCATACCTGCAGAGGATGACTGAATCACACATCTTCCTTCCACATGGCTACCTACCACAGGTACCTGCCCTAAGAGTTCTTGGAGTCTCTCCGGTGCACTGGTACTGTTCTGCTCCTGGCATCCATTGCACCTGACAAAGACTATTGCTCTGCACAAGCTGATGTTGTCTCTCCAACCTCCAGGCTGGTTACATTTTAGACACTCCCTTGTAGCCCTGGATTTCTGTCTTAGTTCTAACCAGTACAACCCATGGTGATGCAGGCACGTCAGGTACCTTTGGTTCCAGTGCAGATCCTTCTGCCTCTTACATCCCAGACAGGGAATGGAATTCCCTGGGGTAAAACACTCCTCCACCTCTGTTACAGAGATCCCTGTAAATATGTCTCTGGGCTCCAGACCACAGTCATAGCCCATACTGAAGCCCTCAACAATGCCAGCTGCTATCTGGATGACCTGGATAATAGGGAACCAGAGGGCTCCCTGAGGCCACTGATGATGAGGACTTAAAGATCACTCTGGAGGCGATCTTCAACCTGATATTGGGAGAACTTGCCTCTTATCACATAAAGCTGGACAGGGCATATCAGACGCTAAAACTCATGGGTACTATGTCACATTTCCATTTTCCCTTTGAATTACTATGAAATTAATGAGGCTACAATGGCCAAGGTGCACAACCTCCACAACTTTGAATTTGACAAGGCTCCTATCCAACTCTTCCTCAATCTGCCCTGAATGATTACAGAAATGAAGGCTGCTTGAGCCACCCCTTGCCTCATTGAGGGACCATAATGCCACATATAGTTGAGGCTTCCCATTCTTTTTGACAGCCAGAAAGTATGGACAATCAGCAACCCCCTGAGTCTTTGCCAAGCATCCCTTCTTTTGCGAGACTCTGGGTATTCTTGCGCACACAGCGACCAATAGGGAGCTGGAGGGCCCACCCCTGCATCCGCAGCCTGTAACATTCTTAAGGGGAGATTCAACTCAGTTTAGCCTACTTCATGTTTTATACAGTATATATTCATATATATTTTTTTTCACCCCGATCTTTTTAACTCCCTTTAATTTAAAGAGAAAGTTAACTCTCTCCTCCCCCTTAAATTGGAGGAGTACTGTGCTATTGTTTCATATTCATTGGTTTGCTTGTTCATTTTTTTCTGTGTTACTTTTGTAATCAGTGTCCCAGTTTTGTCTTTTGTGTTCCCTTCCTGAGTGTACTGCCTTTCTACCTGTCTACTGCTAGGAATCACCTTCCTGCATTGCCTGGCACTCCCAATTGGATAATGATGCTTAAGGTGCCTCACAACTAATACCCTCCACAAGACACTTCCTTTCTGGGTCTGTGACTAACCCTTCTATTTAATGCACACCCCACCCCACCCCACCTCATATGTGTTGCATTGAATGTTAGGAGCCTTAACTCTAATGAAAAGCAGCACCTAACAGTCAATGAATGTAGGGCCCTTAAGGCAGACATGATTTTTAACCACAGTGGCTCCTTTTGGCCAGCCCTGTATCCTACTTAGTTACACACTCCATGAGAAAAGCTGCAAGGCCATTCTGTTACCTATGACCTGTGCCATCCAGATCACCCCCTCAAAGCTTGACCCACAGGCCCAGTTTGTTATATTACAGGGCATCTAACTCCCCTGATGCTTCTCAGGTTAGGATTCTCTCTCAGGTGCCCCAACCCCCACCCCTCTCCTCTTAGTGATAACTTCAATATGACTTTTTTGGATCTGATGAACTTCAGCAACCAATTTAGACTTTCCAGGGATTTCCACAGGTTGCTGCAAAAATATGGTCCTTGTGATCTCTGGTGGTGGTGATTCAACCACTCTCCGGCCATTTGTATTCTTTTTTTCTCCCCATCTTAAGCACCCACACGCACATTGATTACTTCTTTGGCAACATCATGACTCTGCACATCCTGGCAGGTGCATAGATAAGTTTATGGCCCACACAGTTGACAAGATTTTAATACTCTATTCTAAGCAGTACTATGATGAAATAGGGGACAAACCCCACACCCTCCTGGCCAAGCAATTATGGGATCAAACAGAGATTGGCAATCTGCACGCTCTTAAACGAGGAGAGAGACACATAGTCTGTGTCCCAGAAACCATTTCCAATATGTTCCACTCTTGTTACACTGACCTCTAGTCTGTACCAGACAACTTACCTAGCCAACCAAGCTCTCTTGAATGTGGCTTCCTTGAATGCTGTGGCTTCCCTACTCTGGCTTCCTTCAGCGGTGGCCTCCCGCATGGTGCCTATTTCAGAAGGGGCAATCTGGTATCATTAGACACCTACACAGTACTCCACCCTCAAATACATCATTCACATGAGGGCCCAGATCAAAGAGTTTATGGTCCACACAGTTGACAAGAGTCTAATTCTCTATTCTAAGCAGTGCTATGATGAAATAGGGGACAAACCCCACACCTTTCTGGTCAAACAATTATGGGATCAAACAGAAATTGGCAATCCGCACGCTCTTAAACGAGGAGACAGACACATAGTCTATGTCCCAGAAACCATTTCCAATATGTTCCACTCCTGTTACACTGACCTCTACTCACTACCAGACAACTTACCTAGCCAACCAGGCTCTCTTGAATGTGCCTTCCTTGAATGCTGTGACTTCCCTACTCCGGCCTCCTGCAGCGGTGGCCTCCCACATGGTGCCTATTTCAGAAGGGGCTCTCTGGTATCATTAGACACCTACACAGGACTCAATGGCTTTCTATACCTCTATTATGAAACCTATGAAACCTACGAGTCTTGAGTTGACCCAGAGACCCCTATAACTTTCCTACTAGGTGACCTGTTGCCCTCCACCACATTTAATTTTTAATTTTTTTTAATGCAGAACAAATGTCACCTGTATACAGGGAGGGGAGATAATACTAGGATGGTGATTGATCTGATAAATGCTGCCAATCGATCTGGCGAAGTCTCCTTAGTTTGGGCTTTGACGCTGAAAGTGTTTCACTGCGTGGGAAGTTTATGTATGTTGGTCTGTCCAAAGTGGTTCCTCACAGTGATTGAACAATTTATTTTTCACCCATTGTGGTTATTGAGCTGCCCCATGCCTCCTCCCAGCCTATCCAAATTAAGAACAGCACCAGTCATAGCTGACCCTTGTCAATCCCTTTTAACCCCTTTCACTCATTCATGGAGTGAAAGTCCAGGATAGAGAACTCAAACTATTGCTGTTTGAAAATAACGTATTGACTGCAAAATCTTCCCTATGCTATATGTAAAAGAATCCTTATAAATTGCTCCTTCATACCCCAGAGCTACTGCATTGCCTTAACCCAGCCATCCCTAAATCATGTTGGCGATCTGGATCACTGATGGACACACTGTTTAGTATATTCTAGATCTGTCCTTTAATACAAATAGTTTGAAAAGAGGTCAGCTGTTAGGGAATTGCCAATTAAGCAATTCCCCAGTAGCTGCTGCTGGAATCTGGGAGGAAGGGGAACAACGGAGACAGTGAGTTCTGATGCTTGACCCACCCCCTGTCCCTACCTACTTGCCTCAACTACCCTAGGCAGTAGAGAACAACTGGGCAACAGTCCCTTCCTATAATACAAGTGAATACACAAATGTAGACAAGACAAACAAACAAGAATGGGTAAACAAGAGAGCCAAGGGTCAGAACCAGTCGGGCAGCGAATTACAAAATCAGAACCAGAAGAAGAGTCAAATGGAAAAGCCAAGGTCAGAATATAGATAATCAGAGGAAACAGTATAACGCTAGCACGCTCAGAGAGACTAATAGCAAGCAACCAAGAGAGGGTTGGAAAACTATATAAAGGGTATGAAGAATCCACCCCAGGCTTGATTGGCAAGGAAGGATGTCAATCAAAAGAGCACCAAACGTTAACTCTTTAGAAACCAGAGGAAATCAGAGCCCTGGTTGGAGTGGCAAACTGCAATGACTACTCAGCTGTGCTAAAACAGCAGTAGGCCGCCGTAGCATGCGGCCAGAGGATGGCACAGAAATCCGAACGGGCAATGATGTTACATCAACGCTCTAAATGGGGTGGCTATTAGTCCTGGCCCAGTATTTTTTTTCACCCAGTGAGAAACAAATCGTTGAAGCTCCTACTTCAGATTCATATGGCTGCGAAGTGCCTCCTTGTCTATCACTGGAAGCAACCCTCTGCCCCTTCAGCCATAGACTTATATTCTAGGATCAAAGAGATTAGAACCCTGAAACTACTTGTCTCAGACTGAGGCTTTAGAGAAGAATCAAGAAGTGTGGCGCTTCAGGGTGAAGTGTGATGTACATGCTGTACTGTACTTGCCGAAGAGTTTGAGAAAGCCAAAAAAGGAGAAAGCTGTCTTTCTTTCCGTTGTGGGTGGTCCTTGAAGGGAATTAGGGGTGGTAATCTGCAGCACTGACTAAAGTACAAACTGCAGATTGCATGCACCTAATGCCCCTTTTCAGCTAATTTGCATATTTCTAAATCAGCCAATATTTCAGGAACTGAGCTGCAGTCTGAAAAAAACAAAGGTAGATTTGAAAACAGTATCACAAGCTCTACATAATACTGTTTGTCTTAATGCCATATTTTGAGCTGACAGACTCCTTTTAATGCTAGACCATGGTAGGCCCTCAGATTTCTTACTCCCTTGTCCTACCCGTTACTTTGTGTCTCCTTTCTCATCTTTTTGTTTAATAGTGTGCATTAGATTAACAGCGCTTACCTACTCCTGCTGCCACCATTTTTTTGCAATTGTTATTCTGCTCTTTTTACCCCATCAGTAATGATCTTCCTGTCATGCTCACTACCTTCACTTGCAACCTAGGATTGATGATGTGCTGTACATCACTGAGATATTTAACCTAAGGCTACGGTCACACCTGCGTTTGGTGACCTTTCAGGGATTCTGTCAGGCGGACCCCATTATATTCTATGGAGTCCGTGGGTCCCCAAGCAGACCTGAAGAACAGAAACCCCAATGCAGGTGTGAACCTAGTATATATGTGTAGGTTTTTTTCTTTATCTGCCATTGTTTTGGAATTTGGAAAATTCAATAAAAATATAGTTAAACAATGGTGGTTAAGCAAGGGACAGACAGTCCCACACCATTGCACCCCACAGATCACAGAAGAAACCTTTGGTTTCTGTGAAACATCTCCATTGCTTAACAGTAAAGAAACCTGGTACCCATGCCCTGAATTTCCCCAATAGTGACTGAAACATAGGACAAAGTCCAGGGGTCACTCTATATTTGCCACAGTGGAAAGAGACAAATGACTGGAAAAGGGAAGGAAAAGGAAATTCCACTTCTGTGTTTGTAGAGTGCCCAAAGCAGTGATACTGTTCGCTTAAAGAGAACTGTGCCTCTATAAGAGATGGGCGAACTGATTCATCACGGGCCGGGTTTCGCCCGAATATTCCAAATTGTTCGGTTTTTAACAAAACCAATTAAATGGCAATTAGTCTCGGACAAACTAAAATGACTACTGTCATATATGTTGTGCAAAAGATACAGAAGAGACACATCAACCAACAGTTAGTGGTAGGTGGTCCAGTGCTGATACACTTCAATACACTGCTGATGTCATATATACTATATAAGGTGCTATGGGCACAAGGCATTTCAATGATTGTGGATATAAGGATGGATGTGTTATTCATCTAACTGCATGATTCAGAGAGCACTAAGTGCTGTAAGGCTTGCAAATTGCAACAGAAATAGAAAAATCTTAGGAGCAGGAGAGTTTAGTCAGATTAAATCAATTACAGGCAAATTAGTGAGATAGAATATTTTTGCTGTGATAAGTCTGACAGTAATACAGACAAGGGACAGTTAACGCTTTCATTGCCAACAATCTAATTTTGCCTTAGTCTGTAATGGAGCAGTTTCAGCTATCTAGAGAGTGTTTAAACATAGTTTTTAGTGACAGTCAGCCCATTGCAAAATCTTTTCTTATTTTGGCAAGATATTAAATTTTTTCCATTAATTCCATTACATTTTTCTAACAGCAGAACGCTGATTCCATCTGCGCTAATCTGAAGAAAAAAACTCTGTTATTTAAACAGATTTTTTTGTTGCTCACCCAATAAACAATCTTGCAGCCTCCGCTAAGCTGAAAAAAAAATCTCGATTATTTAAGGGTTTTTTTGTGCTCACCTAATTAACAGACAGAGTGTGACAGAGCCTGCTAATCTGAAAAAATATCAATTTCTTAATCATTTTGTTGTTGTTGTTGCTCACCCAATATGCAGTCTCAAAGCCTAATCTGAAAAAAAAATCTCCAATTGCTTTTTTTGGGTTACCCATTATACATACAAACTGCTGCCATTTTAACCACAAAAAATACAAGCTGACTGATGCAGTTCTAGTCTAATAGTCACTGACCAGGTCGTTTTTCTTTAAATAGTTTTTTGCAAAAAAAAACCCAAAAAATTTATAGTAAAAGGACAGGAAAAAATCAGGGCAGGAGACTGGCAAAAGGGCGGGAGGAGGAAACACATGTACAAGTACTAATAGTAAGAATGTTCTGGTCTTGACAGCCCTGCCAGTAGCCACAATGTTGTTGTACTTCCGGAGAATAAAGATATTTTTGAAAGCTGTGAACACAAATGTTGAGTCTGGGTTCTGTGTGTTCCTCCTCCTATATTGTAACAGGTAATTTACCATCCTCTCTTTCTGTACTGTCATGTTTCCTTCACTGACACAGATCCCATTCTCTAGTAGTCATTTGGCACCTGCTGAGAGAGATTTTTCTCATAGCCCAAGATTTCCTCTTCTTTCTCTTCTTGATGAGTTGGATGAGATCTGCCAGTATTTTTTTTGGATGTAAAGAGTAGAAGAAATGTTGGTGGAGGTAGTAGTGGCATGCTACTGGTAGTCGTGCTGTAGGGGCACTAAAGGGAAATCTGTTAGGAATTGTTAGCGTATAGTAGGATCCCATAGCCGTGATGGGTCACAAAAAAGTGGGGAACATGATGACATTACTGAATCAAATGATGATTCTATTAGAGATAAGACCTGACAACTGGATCAATGTGACAGGGTGACATTAGAGGAAGAGAGCAGTGGCAGCTGCAATAGTAAGAACCCGATGTACTGCTCTGACATCCAAAAGACATGCCTGGGATAGATCTAAGGCATGTTCAGGTGGTGGTTGCACTGGCAGACATGTTTCTACTTCTGCTAGTTTTGGCAGCAACAGCCTCGTGCAGTACAATACCAAATGACAAATCGATGGCAAAATCTGCAAGCAGATAATTAGCCACGGACATGTAGGCAAACATGTAGAAACTAGGTCTCTTCATGCTCACATGAAATGGCGTCACCAGCTCATTTGGGAAAATAGAATTGGAAGTGGCACCAAGTGAGCAAGACCATTCTATTTCTTCTCCCCATGATTGTCTTTGTATGCAGGCCACATCCACACCTAGAACGTGGTCATCGCCATTAATATCTCGATCTGCTTCTCTTTGTCCTCCTCCACACCAACATCAGTCATCATCCATAAAGGAATATGTGTCCAGTAAACAGCAATCTGCACTCAGTCATCTGGCTGATCTGCAACTTTAACTAGCACCTGGCCAAGTTACTGACGGTATAGCACACAGTCTCGATGGAGAATACTTAGTCACCATTATTTCTCAAGGAAAGCTGTCCCTGTTTGGTATTGCCATGTGGGCCTCTCCTTGTAAATGTCCATGTGGGGAAAGGTGCATGCCACCATCAATACGTGGAGCAGCAATTATGGGCATGGACAATACATAGCATTCCTGGCCCACTGGGTCAATGTTTTGAGCATCAGAGGCCACAGTCTAGAAATGAAGCAAGGCCCAATGCTTTCTAGTACTGACATCACGTCATGGGTGCAGGGCAGTCACAGTTTCAACACCAGACAGGACCATCCACCTCCTCCAGGTGTTTTAAGTCTCTAGTCACCCACAGTTTATTGTTCAGAAAGCACTTAACCACCTGTAGGGGAACTATGGTTTCTGTGCAGAAGCTAATGTAGTCAGTAGTAACCCCAACCACCTGGTCAACATTGTCACTTGTACAGACAAATAGCACATCACACAGGGTAGAGTCAAAGCAACTGCAGTTCTTCCACAACCTTGCTGGGCCATGATTGGATCAGCCTCCTTTCAGCAGGATGACACTGTGCTAATGGCCTGTAAGATCATGTTATGGTCAGAAAGACCCAGGGGTAGTGGGGAAGGGACCTATAGGCGTGCTTGACATTAGCAAACATCAGGGCAAGCGTTTTCTCTTCTCTAGTTGCGTCCCCGACATATTGGTAGAATTTGGGTAGGAGGCCAAAGACTTCTATGTGATTAAAGTAGTCACCAGACACAATCATGAGGGCATTTTGGTATCTTGTTTGTAGCCCAGAGACCATTTGGTCAGAGATTCGCAAGCATTGTCTCGTAGTATGGATGCCACTACGAGGATCTCTACATCCCTACAGCAGTGGCGAAACCTCACCATGACATGGTCACTTACCTTTTGTTAATTAAGAGAATTAGACGCCCATCCTTGTCTTGCCGGTATGCCAGTCAAGAAGACAGGGATTGTGACTGTTGAATCAAGAATATCACTATTTAGCCAAGATTCTGTGATGCACAGTATACTCCACTGGGAGAACCGCTTCTGATTTAAAACAAAGACCCAGAGCTCGTTCATCTTCCTGGTGATTGAGGGCACAGTACCAGTAATGATTGACGGGATAAAGGGTTTGGAACTCCTGCACTTTTGTTTGAACTGGAAACCAGCTCTTCTCCCCCTAAAACATCTCATGCTCTCTCTGGGGACCCATAGTCTCGTTCCGACTACATTAGGCATGAATTTCCTAATACTGATCAGTTGAATCCTGCTGTAAACAGTGAGGATATTGCTGCAGGGATGAGCAGTGGTGTTTGTAGGTGATTGCTTGTTGGGGTGAAGGAACACACAGGACATTTACGTTATGTAGCAGAAACAGCATCTTGTTCTGATGCCACCACAACAGTCTGAGTAGGGAAACAGATTGGCCCACAGTCAAATGCTCCAATCCATGCAGGGTAAGCAGCATCTTCCATACTATGGTCTTTAGCAGTGGCGTCAGTGAACACTGGACCTCCATCGCTGGTCATCATGTCTCTTTCCGGGTGTGCTGATCAGGGGTAAAGAACATGTTGGGAGCCATGCTGCTCAACCACTATACCATGTGCACCACTGCACTACCTAACCTTACTGCTACACCCTGTATGGCAAGTGAACAGCGTGGCTCATAGAATTGTTACTTTTACCTGTAGCCACACTGTCCTGGAAAAGCTGATCTGCAGAGGTCCTGGCTGTTGTATCATCGCAGATGTAATACTGATGGCCTATTCTAAGGACAGGCCATCATTATTAGAAAGATGGATAAATCCTTTAAAGAGGTTGTCCAGGAATTGGAACTATTTTATTAGAAAAGTAGAAAAAGTTCACAAACACTGTCACATACGAAAATACAATATAAAAACTATAAACAGAGACAATACATAAATCTAAAACATAGCATAAAACCATCAACAAATAAAATACAAGAAAATACAGTGACAACAAAAAAAAAAAACCAATCGCGAACCAGCCCCATCCATTCTGCCTTTCACTCCGCCTTTCACTCTTCTCCCGTCTTTCTCCAGTCATCCGTCAGTCAAAAACTCTAACAAAAGAAAATCTAAATGAGCAATATACAATGGAAACAAATAACGGAAACTTATAACACTAACAAAAATCCCCAACTGAAACTTACTAAAAAAAAAAAAAAATTTTTTTTTTTTTTTTCCCTCACCACACCCGGCCAGCACCACGCCCCATGTCCTCCCATGTCCGCATAGTCCTGGTGCTGGCACCACCCACCACCAGGCCCCTGAAACCCAACCTGGCTCTTCGCCTCATGTCCTCCCATGTCCGCGTAGTCCAGAGCCAGGCCGGGCACACGAAAACTTATAAACCAAACCCTCCACCCCCAAAAGGAAACCCCCCTCCCAAACAACCTACCCCACCTGAAAAACCCCTTAACTACTAACAAACAAAAGGAATTATGGAATGTGGAAAATGAAATATGGGATATGGAAATGGATATGAAAAATGGAAATGGAAATGGAAAATGAATATGGGATATGGAAAAATGGGAAAATGGACACAACATATGAACGACAACAATAACAAATAACAAATACCAGACAAGTAACAAAAACCCACCATCCTACATAACCTGTTAAATTACCTTCCCTCCCATGAACCTCCCATGGGCCTAGGGTCGGTTATCCTCAAGCCTCTTACCCTTCTATCCGTTTTTCCAAAACAAAAATGACTATGCAGTGACACGCCAGCCCTCCACCAGGAAGAGAGCACAGGAGGCCTGTCCCTGTCTACTCACCCTACCACTATGTCCCTATCTATCATTCTGTCCCTACCCTGTCCCTACCTGTCCCTCCCTATCAGAAAATAATAAAACCCACCCCTCGTGCCAACCTTGCCCTACCTGTCCCTATCTGGCCCTAACCTAACTCACCTACTTTGAATCCCTTATTCTAACCCTCAGGGAACAGAAAAGGTGAACCCCCTCCAGAGGGTACCAGCCCTCTCTGCACCCAGCCCCTCATACTCCCGAGAGCGCACCCTCACCAGGTCCACCATGATGTTTTTAACCACCTCCACCTCCGGGAGGATTTTGCCTCTCGTCGATACTAAACACCGTGCTGACCATAGGTGAAACCTGACCACTGCACTAACTACAAAAAGTGTGTGGCAGTCCCTGCCCTCCGGGTGTTTGAATGCCCCATAGGCCCACTCGGCATAGGAAAGGCCAGCCAGCCGCAGCCAACCGGTGGAGGTCCCCACCAATTTGCAAACCCTTATATTGAAGGGGCACTGAAGCAGGAAGTGCTCCATGCTTTCCAGCATGTCGCCACACTCCTCCCGAGGGCAGCCTCGCTCGTCGGAGTTCCGGTACTTCAAGTTCCCCCTCACATATAACTTACCTAGGAGGCAGCGCCAGGTCAGATCCCAAAACTTCAGAGGAAACCTTTTGGAGTTAAGAAAACGCAACCCTCCCTCTAAGGTTTCTCCTGGGCAATCTTTGAGCGCCAGAGGCTTCTGGAAGCGGGTCAACAGGACCTTGTCGTCAAGAAAACGTCTTGACTGAGTCCTGATCTCCCACGCCCCCAGACCCCACCGACGAATCACTTTCAGGACCAGGGAAGCATAGGCCGGGAGATATCCATGGGGTGCACGAAGATCTTTCACTTGCCCTCCTGACTCCCATTTCTGGAAGAAGGGCCGAAACCACCCCTGGCAGGAGGCTACCCACGAAGGAGCCCCCTCGGAGGAGAGGTTTGGTAAATTGATCTTAAGAAAGGTGTTCATTAAGAACACCACGGGGTTAACCATATTTAACCCCCCTAGCCTCCTTGTGCGGTATGTAACCTCCCTCCTGATTAGGTTGAGCCTGTTCCCCCATAACAGTTGGAAGAACAGGCAACAGATCCTACTCCAACAAGACTCTGGCAAGGCACAAACGCTACCTAGATAGATCACCAACGGGAGCAGGAAGGCTTTGGCAAGATGAACCCTTTCTCGCAGGGTCAAAGACCAACCCTTCCAGCAATCAACTCTCTGGGCGACATCCTTAAGCCTACCTTCCCAATTTTGGAGTGGGTAATCACCCTGGCCAAAATGGATGCCTAAGATCTTTACAGACCCCTGGGGTTCTGGGAGGGTGTCCGGGAGAGAAAAAACAGGCTCTCCCCCTCCCAGCCAGAGGCTTCCACACTTATTCCTGTTTACAGCTGATCCGGAAGCCTCCGAGTAACTGTCCACTTCAGACATCACCCATTCAAGCTCCTCCCGTGACGAGACAAGAACGGTGACATCATCCGCGTAGGCTACTGTCCTCAAAGGGGAGCCGGTGCCCTCCAGGTCCATCCTGACTCCCGCCACCGGCCCACCATTAATCCGCCTAATCAGGGGATCAATGGCGAACACATACAGTAGCGGGCTCAAGGGACATCCCTGTCGGACGCCTGACCCCACCTCAAAAGGACGACCAACCCAACCATTCACAAGTGGGAAAGACTCAGCCCCAGCGTATAAGGTCTGCAGCCACTGAATGAACCCCCCAGGCAGGCCATACCTCGAGAGAGTTGACCACAAATACTCATGATTCACCCTGTCAAAAGCCTTAGCCTGATCTAGGGACAGCAAGTACCCCTTCCACCGACCTGCCCTACTCTGCTCCACAGCCTCCCTGACACTCAGGACCGCACTTAAGGTGCTACGACCGGGAACAGAGCAGTGCTGAGCCGGCGAGAGGAGCCGGGGCGCAAACTGTACCAGCCGGTCGAAAAGTACCTTCGCCAGAATCTTTCGGTCCATATTGAGAAGTGCTATGGGCCGCCAGTTCTCAATATGGCTCGGATCCTTACCCTTTGACAGAACTATAAGGGCGGACCTCCTCATTGACTTCGGCAGAGTGCCCGAGGATAGACACTCATTAAGCACGTCAGTCAAGAGGGGAGCCAAAGCTCCTTTAAAGGTCCGATAGAACTCAGATGTTAAGCCATCTGGGCCAGGTGACTTCTTGAGGGCAAGACCCTCAATAGCCCTGACGACTTCCTCTTCCCTTATAGGTTCTATCAAAACACCAAGAGAAGGGTCTTCTGCTGACTCAGGAATGGCTTCAGCCAAGAAACCTGAAATCCGATCCCGATTCAGTTCCTTCTTTGCCAAAAGGTTCGAGTAGAAGGACCTGACGACCTCCAAGATCCCTGACCTGGATCTTGTCAGGGATCCTGTACTGTCAATCAGGCCTGTTACTGTCTTACAAGTCACTGACATCTTACAGTTCCTGTAGGGGTCGGGCGAGCGGTATTTCCCGAAATCCCTCTCAAGAACCAAAGATGCGTGCCTATCGTACTGACACCTTTTGAGCAAAGCCTTCACACCTGAGATATCCTCCTGGCTACCTCCGGTCGAGACCAAATGTCCAAGTCTCTTCCTCAGTGCAGTGTACATGCGGTACATGTCCAGTGACCTGAGGCTTGAGAGCCGGCGGAAAAATCCCGACACCCTTTTTTTGAATATCTCCCACCACTCTGACCTAGTACCTTCAAGACCCAGTAATAGTACCTGATCCTGAAGAAACTCCTCAAAGGCTTGTCTTACAGCTGCCTCCTCAAGGAGTGACGAATTCAGCCTCCACAAACCTCTTCCTCTCCGGAGGGTCTCTGAAATATTCAAAGAAAACAAAATTAGACAGTGATCGGAGAACTCCACCTCCACCACGGACACAGGGGTGGTGACGGAATTCTCCTTCAAAAAAAAAACCTATCTATCCTAGACCTAACACTACCTCTCTGAAAGGTGAACCCACGGTGACCTGGGGAATGCCTGATGTGGATATCCTCCAGGCGAGCTTCACTCACTATGCTATTTAACGCGGCGCCATCATAGGGCAGTCTATCTCTGGTACCTCCTCGGTCTTGGGGTCTAGTTATGGTATTAAAATCCCCACCAAAGATGACTTGTTTGCCCGTAAAAAGAAAAGGCTTAATCTTCATAAAGAGGCTTTTACGGTCCCACTTTGTCTGGGGACCGTAGATGTTAATGAGGCGCAGGCTTTGCCCCTTCATGAAGACGTCTAAGACTAGGCACCTTCCCATTTCGAGCTCGATCAGTCGCTGGCATTTCACCTCTGCGGTAAAAAGCACCGCCACTCCACTATACGGCTCAGCCGCAAGAGACCAGTAGGAGGGCCCCCTGCGCCACTCCCTCCTTGCTCTGTTTATCTCTGATAGAGTACAGAGCCTGGTCTCCTGCAAAAACAAAATGTCAGCTTCAACCCGGCCAAGAAAATCAAAGGCTGCAAACCTAGCCGTATCAGACTTAATGCTGGCCACATTAATGGTGGCCAGCGTCAGTGGAGAGGGGACTGCCATTAAGACCGATTGAGCTCAATGACCTTCAGCTTCCCACCCCCTTTCCTCCTATCACCACCACCCCTAGATGAGTCTGAAGAGGACCCGCGACTTCTCCTCGTCTTGCGGGTCCTCTTTTTACATTGGGATTGGTCCATCACCTCCCCCGGTGCGGTTTGGCCAGAGGAGGGATGGACCTCCCCCCGCAACTTCTCCCTGAGGAGTTACAGTGATCGCAGAGACATTAGCAACTTCGGCCCTGGGTGCATCATCTCCTCCTCCAGGCTCCAGGCCAGCCTCCCCCCCAGAGGGCAGGGGGCCCCTCCCCGGAGGGAGACTCAGCAGCCCCCGACGGCTCCACCTCTCCCTCTGAAGCCTCCCCTGAGGCCGACGCATCCTCACAGAGGGATTGGTACCGGTTGGGACCTACCACTAGAGGGCCGTCGAGTCTGCGTTCCTTCGTCGGGGGGGGGGGGGGGGCAGATGTTTTTGCCCTCACTTTACTCGGTGACTTTCTCCGCTTGACCGTCTCTCCCTCCCCAGCACTGACGTACTGAGAAGACGACGACTGGTCAGCCTCTTCCTCCCTCTGCAGTCTCCTCATCTCCTCAACCAGGGTCGTGCCCACTGCTGCCTCGGCATCAGGATCCGGCCCAGCAGAGCCAGGGGCAGAAGGAAGGCACATAACTCCCTCCCTCTGCTCCCTCCTCCTCTCGCGCCTCCTTGCCCTTGATGGTGGCTGGGCCTTCTCCCTTTGCCTTGGCAGACTAGTCTCTCCTCCCCCACTCACCCCCTCCGCAGCAGGGACAGCCTCCTCAACTGCTCCCGCTTGCCGAAGGGTGGTGTTGGCGAAAGACCGTGGACACGCCCCGATCGGGTGCCCAAGGACACCACACAGGTGGCAACGCACCCTGCCACAGGTCGCCGCGAGGTGGCCCACCTCCCCACACATGGCGCACTTCTGCACACGGCAGGAGGCGCTCAAGTGTGAGGGGTCACCGCACCTGTGACAGAGTTTTGGCTGCCCCTGGTAGAAGACAAGGATCCTGTCTTTCCCAAGGAAGGTTGAGGACGGGATATGCATCACAGAGTTATCCTCGTGTCGCAATTTGACCATGAAGGTCCAGGCCCCCGACCATATCCCGAACTCGTCGAGATTTTTCTTTGGGAAGTCCTTGACCTCCCCAAACCTGTTCAGCCAGGTCATGATGTTCATATAAGAAAGTGACTCGTTACGAGTTAAAACGGTCACTTTCTTAATGTTATCCTGGCGTGACACCGCCCACACCATAAAGTCACGCCAGGCGGGCTCGTCCTTCACCAGCCTATAGTTTCCCCAGAAGGTTTCTAAGCCCTCCGGGGTAACAAAGCTGATGTCAAACTCCGAGGAGCCGACAGGATGAATCAGGGCAAAGATGTCGCTTGCCCTGAAACCCATCCCGAGTAGGAGTTCCACGAACCCCCTCCTCTGGGGACAAGGGCCGGCTCCCCCCCACACGAGACGGGCCACGTTCCTCCGTGTCGGCCCCCTACGCCCGGGTGTAGGGAGAGTCCATCTGGTCTCACCTCCTTCCTCTCGGAACTTCCCTAGGCCAAAACGCTCGATCCAGAACCTAAGGTCTCTCGACTGCCCATCTATGGTCATTGTGGACTGGCCCGCCCGTAAAGCCTCCAGGAGCTGCCGTTGCAAATCGCCGTCCCTGGAGCCCGGCGGAAGACATGATGCACCCCCAGGGGCCCCAGAAGCGACGCTGGCATAGGAGCGTGGGGGCCCGGAGGCCGCAGCAACCTCCGCTGCCGGAGTACCAGCGCCACTCCCAGGGACCCCCGCAGAACTACTTAGCCCAGCCACGGCAACCGGAGCACCAGAGGCGGCAACAGTCCGCCCTGGCATAGCCGCTGCGGATCGGGTCACTCCAACTGCAGCAGAAGGAACAGCGGCAGAGAGGACAACAGGAGCAACAATATCAGGAGCAATGACAGGAGTAACAACAGAAGCAACGACAGCATCAGGAACAGCATCAGGAACAGCAACAGGGACAACAGCAGGGACAACAGCAGAAATACCAGAAACAACAGGGGCCACAACAGAAATATTACTAGCAGTAGAAATACTTTTTTTTAGCAGCAATGGTAATAGCCCCTCCACCCGCAGCCTCCCCGACTACAGGCTCTTGGACCCCCATGCATACTACACCACCTTCTTCAGGAATACTACTAATTACCCCTTTTGTCCCACCCACTTTCCCCTTTAACTTACCTGTCTGCTTAACTAGCTTCTCCACTCGTCCATCATTCACACCTGCAGTCTTCCTTCTTACAGCGGGGCCGGCTGCACCACTCGCTGATGGCTTCTCTGCTTTTACCTCGGCCTCCGCATCCACAGTCACCCCGGCACCTGATGTTGTAGGAGGACACGCCCCCTTAACCCCGGAAGTGACCTCCGCATCACCGGCTTCATCAGCGCTGGAGGAGGATGAGCCACGCCCACCTGCCACTCCCCCTTTCCTACACCTTACTCTGGGAGAAGCCATCGATATTTTAAAACCTCATACCAGGGAGGGAGGTTTCCCTACGCCACTCCCCTCCGCAGGGGGGCTTCTTTGCCTTTGCCCTTGTCCGCAACTATGAGCTCCTTGTCCGCCACCACCTGAAAGGTACTATCAGGCGCCATTTTGACTGCTGGCACCCCGGGCACCCCGCCACTTGGCGTGACCCGAGGTGCCTGCGCCTCCCTTTTCTCTCCTGGAGGCATCGCAACCTGGGCTGAGGTCCCGGCACGATGCTCCCCAGGCAACGACCTGACAAATTTAAATGTCTCTATCTCTCTTTTTTTTTTCCTTCCTTGCCTTCTTCCTGGTCTTGGCTCCTTTTCCCGCCTCCTCCCCGTCCAGATCTGACATGCTGAATGCTAATTGGTCCATTCTGGACGGGGACTCTAATTGGTAGATTTGCCTCATCAGCTTCCCCGCCTTCTCCCGAGGCTCCGCCCTCCTCCGTCTCGGGCAGTGGTTGGTTCTCTGGGAGTGTGGGAGATTGCGTCACTTCCTGCCCTGTCATTCTGACTTCCTGCTTTACTGCCGGCACTGATGCCTGCGTATACGTGGGTATCAGGCTGCCGCTACTAGGGACGGCTGCCCGACTATACTGTACCGCCATGCTGTCATCCGACTCCAGGTCTGACTCACAATAGTCGCCTCCTCTCCCGCTCCTGCTGTTTGCGGAAGAAGCGGTCATCGTTCAGCAGCTTCTCTCTGAACGGCCCGGCGCCCTCCAGGATCTCCGCACACCTGGCTTCCAGGGTCTTAATCTGCTTTTTGAGGCTCTTTACTTGCCTGCTGAAAACCGGGCGGTCCTTCCTCGAGGCCCTGTCGCTACGGGCACGAGCGCTTTGCAGCTCTCCACCCATAGCGAACAGGGACCTCCGGGCCCGGTCATACTCCTCCAGGACCGCCTCGATCCTCCGGCTGTAGATGGCAACCTCTTCTCCAGCTTTCCGGATGCCCCATCCTGCGGGTGATTGAGGCAGCGATGACGGTAAGGCGTCTTTTCTCCTGCTTGCAGGGACCCTTCCAGAGGAAACCGCATATCCTGCGGCCGTAGCCCCCTTCGGACCGGCTTCACCCGCCACTGCCGCTGATGTTACCGCCGTGGCTGATGTCGCCGTCTTCACGGATCCACCTGCCGGGACTGCTGACACCCCTGTCGCCACTGCTACCCCTGCTGGCGTTGCCTGCTCCACGGGCATCGCTACTCCCGATGCTGTTCCTGATGCTGCAGCCGCCAATGTCGCTGCTGCTGCTGCTCCCGATGCTGTTGTCCTGGTCGCCAGTCTCATTGAGGCTTGCTGCCTCAGCGACCTCCGCCTGCCCTGCTCTGCTGGTGCTGTGTCGGCAGACATTCTCCTGCCCCCCGCCTGTAAGGTCCGGGGGGGAAGGAGCTCCACGCTCCATGATAAGGCTCCCCTCCGCACGGGGAAGGGAGTCGGAGCTACGGTATGTAACACACAAAAGACCGAAAACCACACCCAATAATCGGTCTCCAAGTATCCAAAAACCACGAAAGCCTCTGAACTCAGGAGCTCAAACAGACACGTCTGACTCCCACGGTTGCCCCGAAGGAATTGGAGCAACCCATGTAGCTGGTGGGAGGTGTAAAGTAAAAAATAAATTAATTAAAAGGCATGCTCACCTGTTTCTGGCGCTCCGTTGTCCGCTGCCAGGGTCCATTCAGTCTCATGCCGGTGACTCCTTGCTGGGAGTCCTGCACCTCATGTGACCGCTAAGACCAATTAGGTAGAGGATTTCCAGAAATGAGGGGCCGCCATGAGACCAAGCAGACACAGGCAGGGGATAACGGGGTGCTGGGGACAGGTGAGTATGCTTTTTTTTTTTTATATAAAATTTTCTTATTTGTACACCTGCTTGGCGGCCACCACTGTGGTCTCTCCGGTTTATGGACAACCTCTTTTAATGGGTTGTCTGGGCCAAATTTTTCTATGGTCACTTCACTGGTCCCCCCCATACAGTGGCCTCTTCACTGTTCCCCCATACTGTATGGGGAACAGTGATGGGGTCATTATATTATGTGGGAGCAGTGATGGGGGCTAACATCCTGTGGGGGGAGGGACATTAAACCGTGTGGAGAATATTAAAGGGGTTGTCCAGGGTTAATCTTTTTTATTGACTAAGCTTAGGATAGGCCATAAATACCTGATCGCTAGGGGGCTGACACATGGCCCCATCAGCTGTACGGAGCCACTTTTGGCGCCTGTTCTATACACAAAAGAGGGCCGGAAGCAGAAAGCTCCATCCGATGTATAGGAGTCAGACGCCTTCACTGCAGCTCAGCTCCTATTGACTTCAATAAGTGCTGAGATGTAGTGAAGGTGTCTGACTAATACACAGAGGACAGAGCTTTCTGCTTCTGGCCCTATATTGTGTACAGGATGGGCATCAGAAGTGGCTCTGTACAGCTGATCGGTCTGGGGTCAGCCCCTACAGATCAGGTATCTATGGCCTATCCCGAGGATAAACCATAACAAATTATGCATGGACAACCTTTAATATACCCCCTAATGTGCCACACTTCAAAGAGGTTGTCCAGTATAATTTTTTTCTTTTTTATAATTAGTCCGGGTTGAATTGAATCCCACCTACACCCCCACCCCAAAAAAAAAAAACACTCACCTGTACCCAGTGTCCTCCCAGCACGGTCCGGTCCCGCAGCTCCGCTGTCTTCTTTTTGCTGGAAGTCCTCACTGGCTGTGATGTCCCAGGTCCCTTCCCTTAGGCCGCTGATTGGCCTCAGGGGTCACGTGACGTCACAGGTAGTCACGTGCAGGGGGAATTTCAGCTGGAAGAAAACAACAGAGCTGCAGGCCGACCTGCGCTGGGAGACACTGGGGGGTTCCTTTGTTTAGTTTTTTTTCAACTGCCCTGGCATAATTAAAAACATTTTTTTATCCTTCACACCCCCTTTAATGGCCTCCATCACTGCCCCCCCCAACAATATAATGGCCCCATCAATGGTCCCCATACAGTATAGGGGACCAGTGAAGGAGCCACTGTATGGAGTATAAGCTCCACAGTGCCCCCCACCCAGTATTATATGCTCTACAGTGTCCCCCACCCAGTATTATATTCTCTACAGTGGCCCCCACCCAGTATTATATGCTCTACAGTGGCCCCCACCCAGTATTATATGCGCCCAACAGCCCCCCCTCCGCTTCAGTGCTATTATTATACTCTGGGGTCTGTGATTGGTCCTCAACGGTCACGGGGCGCACGGACAACATTACGCGGCCGCGCACCATGTGACCGCCGGGGCCTAATCACAGGCCTCAGTCATGACGGAAGAGCGCCGGAGAGGACGCTGTGCCCAGGAGAGGTGAGAATATGTATTTATTGTTTTCAGTCACCTCCCCTGGGTGCCCTGCCCTGACATCTGTTGGAAAGGGGCCTGCAATATGTCAGGGCCCCTTTCCAATATCAGTATGTATAGAGGTCGGGGAACCAGGCTTTCCCCGACCGCTATCATAGTGGTCTGGAACCCGGCCAACTCCAGCTGGCCACGGCACCATACCCCGCCAAGCCCGGTCGTGGTCGATACGCCACTGGTCAGGGGCCCAATTGGGATGGTCAGGATTGTATCTGCATTGGCAACATGAGGACTAATAGTTGGGGCTCGGGGCCCACCGGTGGATTCACCGGTTCCCCGGTGGGCCAGTCCGACCCTTCTACCAGGAGAGAATGTAGTTGCTTTGACATCATGTGACCCTGGAGCAGGACAGAGCAGAGAAGTATGTGCTCTACTAATACTTACCTCTCAATCCCAGCAGCCTGTAGGTCACAGACTTAATGTGTCCTGCAGCCTACAAATCAAAAAGTGGTAGAGCACACAGCCTATGGCTTAAAGTCATACCATGGTTGGAGCTCCACTTTTCCCCAGTTCTGTGATCCAGTTGGGATCTTAACAATAAGATTGACAGAATCGGGGACAACCAGCTTCATTCCACCCCTGCTATTGGCACTGGCAGGGTTGTAACTAGCAAAGACTGGGTCCCATAGCAAACTTTTGACTCCAGACAGTATAATGTCCTATAGCAGCCTCTCCTCACAGTACAATGTCCCATAGCGGCCTCTGCACACAGTATAATGTTCCATAGTGGCCTCTGCACACAGTATTATGTCCCATAGTAGCACCAAATATTGCAAAAATTTCAGGCTTAGTAGAACCCCAAATTTTTTGGGTACACCACCCACAAACTATTATTATACACTGGGATCTTTTCAAACTCCAGACTATAATGATCGGAGGCCTAGGGGAGATGACAAACATTAAAAAAAAAAAAAAAACAGTGGTACTCACCTCTCCTGCCCTCCGGCGTAATTCCCTGCTGTCTTCGGTCATCTTCAATGACATCTTAGATGTGGGTTATGCCGGTGTCTTTATGCATTGCGACGCCAGCCTGACCCACGTGACATCACTATAGAGGTCCGAAGACAGCAGGGAGTCACACCGGAGTGCAGGAGAGATGAGTAACACTGGTTTTTATGTTCGCTCAACTCTCCTGGGCCTCTGATCATTATACTCTGGGGTTTGCTCAACAAATACTCTTGCCGCAGGCCTGTGGCCTTACTTACCGATCCCCGCTCCTGCTCACGGTCAACTCCGTTTTCCCTTCCTCCATCCAGGGGGAAGAAGGAGAAGCAGAGGCGACCGTGAGCAGGAACAGGGATTGTTAAGTAAATAGGGCCCGTTACCTGCTGGGGCTGCCTATTAAAAAAAAAAAATATATATATATATATCAGCAGCAGCCCACCGTGCCCACTAAGGTCACAGCTGCAACGGCGGTACTTACGCCACTGGGCATTGGCAATCTTTGGTGGTGTTTAGGCACGTTCAGTATTATACAGCCTAAATGAAATAACATATGTCAAGCTTTGTTGACCCCTTTTTGTGATAACCTCAAACTTTCACATATTTCAGTCAACATTTTACTGTTTCATTTACCATTTCATTGACCACTGTGGGCTGTCTGCAAAGACATCTATTACACCATTCTTATAATGCCAACTTCTATATGACCTAGTGAAAAAAAAAAAATAAAATATTTCCTTAGTGAAAGGTTAACTGCATTCTTTTCATACATAGTGAGAAAAAAATTATGGCAAAGTTCCTTTAAAATTTTGCTTTTCCTTTTTTTTTTTTCCCCCGAATTTTTTATAAAAAAAATAATAAAAAAAAAAAAAATTTTTTTTTTAAAAAAAAAAATTTTTTTTTTTTTTTTTTTTTTTTTTTTTTTTTTTTCTTTCCTTTTTTTTTTTTTTTTTAAAGGGCTTGGCTGCAAGTGTGAGGTTGTGAGAGTGTCCTGTAGTCTCTATGCTAACCAGCAATTTACACCAAGATATCTATCAGATAGTGTTCAACTCAACTGAGGAGGTGTAGATAAGATTCCAGATGCTTTAATCCAGGTAAATCTTGTAAACCTCATACAGCAGTAGGTGAAAAATGATGAATCACCAGGAGCTGAGCAGACATGTTGCTTACAAAGAAGTGAAACTAAACTGAGGGGGAGAGAGGAGGAGCTACAGCATCACAGCTAAGGATACAGAGAGAGAGAGGGGACAAACTACAAAGACAAACAGTATCACAGATACATGTCAGTGAATTAAACCAAGTCCTGGGACATGACACTCCCCGCCTGAAATCTTTAGATTTCAATGAAAACAAACATTAAATGTCCTGAGATGTCCATAAGGTCCTCTTCAAACCTGAAAAACAAAAAAGAAACATGCACAACAAACAATAATCAACAGTTAGTCCAAATAAACCAATCTTCAGGTCGGGAAGCCGCAATTTGCCAACACCTCCACCGACCCACACTGTAATCCACAAGAACACGGTTTTAGTTCATGGAAGGAAGCTCCCCGCCATGAGCTGTGAATGGTGTCTTTATCTTCTTTTATGTGACGTCTCCTCTTGGAAGAAGAAGCACCAGTTCATTAATTGGGCGGAAGAAAACTCGCACTGAGCCTCCCTTGGTTACCTTGACCTCCACTTTCCGAGTCTTCCCATCATCACTAGGGACAACTTTAGTGATGAGACCCATAGGCCATTCATTCCGATGGACTTCTTTATCCCTTAGAAGGACGAGGTCACCCACCTGGAGATTAGGTTTTGAGGTCTGTTTGGCCTTACCAAGAACAAATCCACAGTGTAGCTCATGATTGGCTCTTAATATCCTCAGATAGGCCACTGCAGCTATAGCTTCTACTGACGCATCAGAGAAGATGTGGATTTCCTTCCTTACTGCCGCTGAAAGGGAGCTGGGTACATAACGTGGAACCTGGAATTGTTCCAATACTTGCAAAGAGGTTTTCCATTTTTCCCACCTTTGTTGTTTCTCAGCAGGCAGTGGAGTGTCCCAGTCCATGTTCTCAGTGGTAAGCTGTCTTAGTAGTAGCTTGCCTTGAATGGTGATGGGAGCAATGAAACCAAGAGGATCATAAATGCTGTTCACAACAGATAAAACTCCTCGTTTGGTGAAAGGTTTGTCACAAGAAGACACTTGGAATGTGAATGTGTCTTGTTCAGTGTTCCATAGCAATCCTAGGCTGCGTTGCATAGGAGGAGTATCAGAACTGAGATCAAGATCCTTCAAGTTGATTGCATGATCATCAGAGGGAAATGCCTTCATTACCTCCATATTGTTGGAGATGATCTTGTGAAGTCTGAGGTTAGCTACAGACAGCATTTCCTGTGTTCTAGAGAGGAGATCGATCACTTCTTCACTTGCAGGTAAGGATTTAAGACCATCATCAACATAGAAGTTCCTCTCAACAAACTGATGAGCATCAGAGCCATACTCTCTCACCTTCTTGGGCGGTCCTTCTCAGTCCATAGATCGCTACTGCAGGAGATGGGCTATTGCCAAAGACATGTACCTTCATCCGGTAATCTATGACTTCATTGTTGACATCATTGTCCTTATGCCATAGGAACCTGAGACCTAGTTTCTGTCATCATCCTTAACAATGAAGCAATGAAACATCTGTTGGATGTCGGCCATCACTGCAACTGGTTCCTGTCTGAAACGGATTAAGACTCCTATGAGGCTGTTGTTTAGGTTAGGACCAGTGAGGAGCAGGTTGTTGAGAGAGACGCCTTCATACTGAGCACTAGAATCGAACACGACCCTGATTTGGTCAGGTTTGCGAGGGTGATACACGCCAAATGATGGAAGGTACCAGCATTCTTCTCCTTCCTTTAGTGGAGGTGCAGGTTCTGCATGATCTCTCTCAAAAACCTTCTGCATGAAACCTACAAAGTGTTTCTCCATCTCTGGTTTCCTCTTGAGGGTACGTTTTAAAGAGGAAAATCTAGAAACTGCTTGCTTCAGATTGTTTGGTAGTTTTGATCTCGGGGAGCGGAAAGGTAAGGGTGCTACCCAGCTGTTGGAATCATCTTGAATGAATTCCTTGTCCATAAGTTTGAGAAATTCTTTATCAGCTATAGCCGGTGCCAGCTTGTTGTCATCACTTGTTGTATTGAACACTGTTAATCCAAGGGTGTCGTCCCCAGGCAGGAAAGTATTCACGTTGTCTCGGTGATTATGCAGCCACTTACTGTTGCTTATCTTCTCTTTCACTTGGTAGTGATGTGGACATGGCTGAAAACAAGTGCTGCGACCATTTGGTAACATATGCGTCTTAAATGAAGAAATATTGGTGGGCCTTTTCATCCTACCTATGCAGACGTTGCCAATGATTACCCATCCTAGATCGAGGCGCTGGGCAAATGGTGCATCATGTGGTCCATTAATTTGCTGGCGTATTTTGTGCAGTCTGAGAATGTCTCTACCTAGCAGAACTAGAATGTCTGCATTTTTGTCAAGGGATGGTATTTCACTGGCTATAGCCCTTAGATGAGGGTGCTGGAAAGCCGCCTCTGGTGTGGGTATCTCCTCTCTGTTTGATGGTATCTGGTTGCACTCAACAAGTGTGGGCAAAGGTATCTCCAAATTGCCCTTGAGAGAAGCTATTACAAGACCACTGGCCCTTCTTCCAGAAACCTCTGATATGCCACTACAAGTACCCAAGGTATACGGATAAGTATCACCCTTTAAGTTAAACAGATCAAAGAGTTCTGACCTTGCAAGTGAGTGGTTGCTCTGGTCGTCCAAGATGGCGTACACCCTCAGAGCCCTTTCTGGTTGGCCCTTGGGGTATATATTGACTAGGCATATCCTTGCACAGGACTTGTCACAAAGGTCTTCTCCGCAGACTTCTGTACATGAGGAAGATACTGTGGTAGTATTTGCTGCTTGATCTGTGTTCTCCCCGCCATGCTTAGTTGGGGAAGGGGAACCTCTAGGTGGTGTGGCACTAGGCTGGGATCGATGAAGAGCTTGTACATGGTTCTCACTGCCACACTCTATACACTTAATAGCAATTTTACAGTCTCTAGCAACATGTTCAGTAGAGGCACAACATTTGAAACATATCCCTAGTTTCTTAAGAAGCTCTCTACGTTCCTGAATTGGTTTCCTCCTGAAGCCAATACACTTCTTGAGGGGATGAGGCTTCTTGTGAATAGGACACAGACGGTTAGGATTTTCTACCTTTTCGTCTTGGTTGCTGTTGCAACTGCTTTCTTCTGGTGCTGATGTAGGTATAGGAAGAATATCAGTCTTTTTCACTGAAACTGGGCCCTGGGTTTCTGTAGTTAGAATGTGAGCTGTCATACTTAATAGGAGGTGAACCAGGAACACTGGGATCCCCATAGGAAAAGCTTGGGTCATTCTTGGATTCTGCAATGTTCTTGATAAACTCACAGAAGTAGGAAAATGGAGGAAAGGAGACTTGATTCTCATTTTTGTATCTTGACCCAACTGTGGTCCACCTTTCTTGAATATTATATGGCAACTTGGTGACTATCGGGTTTACCCCACGAGCAGTGTCCAGGTAACTGAGGCCCGGTAGGAGAGTGTCCGCCTTAGCCAGTAGGAGCTCCATGAGTAGGTCACTAAGTTCTTGAAATTTCTGATGATCCTTACCAGATATCTTTGGAAACCCTTGCAACCGTTTGAACAGAGCATTCTCTATTGCTTCAGGACTGCCATAGGTTTTCTCCAGTCTTTCCCAAGCAGCGGTAAGGCCTGCTATGGGGTTGTAAATATGGACGGATCTGAGTCTTTTAGCACGTTCTGTGGACTGTGGGCCAAGCCACCGGATAAGCAAATCTAGTTCTTCAGCTGCAGTAATGCCAAGGTCACTAATTGCAGTTTTGAAGGCACATTTCCAGCCTCTGTAGTTCTCAGGTTGGTCATCGAACCTTGTGAGTCCAGTCTTAGTAAGCTCACGGCGAACCATGTACCTTGCAAACTCTGACATGTCTGTTCTCTCTGACTTTAAATATTGAGTTGCTGGCTGAGTAGCGGTGATTACGTTGTTAGTGGGGTTCTGGTTAACAGAGGTAGGTAGCGTAGGGGCTGCGTAGGCATTCAGCCTAGGAGCTAGCTTAAAGTCCATAGGTTTAGCCACATATGGATGTGAGACTGGACAGTTGTTTGCAGTCTGGTGGTATGGTGTCATATTGGTGTTTACCTGAGTATCAGTATATTGCATTTGCTGAGGTGCAAGGCTTTGGGAATCCATGAAGGAAGAAGAAACTGGATGCTGGACAGGCAGGGCATTGTACTGACCTTGAATGCGGGGTGCTGCAGAAGATACTGTGCCCTGTTGCTCTGGAGAAATGTTGTCCCTGACAGGAACATTTGTGGCAAATAGGGATTCACTGCTTTGGCTTAGTACATAGTCTCTTGTGCGCTTGAGGGGATCCTCTGCTTCCACATCACACAAACTGGTGCTGTCACTTTCACTGATGGCCTGTTCTAAAATGCTTAACCTTGCCATGGCTGCAGCGTGCTCATACTGTTTCTCTAGAGCTTCTAGTTCTGCCCTTTTTTGAGCTGCATTAGCTTCCATTGCTGCTGCATTAGCTTCCATTTCTGCTTTCTGTTGAGCTGCCTTAGCTTCCATCGCTGCTGCATTAGCTTCCATCTCTGCTTTCTGTTGTGCAAAGGCTGCCTGTATCTTAGTAGCTTCCGCCTCTGCACATGCTTTTATAAGTTGCTCACTGAGTGTGGAAGATTTTGAGGAACGTGACTTAGATGTACGCTTTGAACGCTTGGTAGACTCAGAAACGTGGGATGCCATTTCCTGCAGTTGCGCAATTCTTGCCTCTGTCCTTAACTTAGTTTCATGTACTAAGCTGTCTCGTTCTGAATTGAGATGCTGGAAGCTTTGCAATTCAGCTAAAGAATCGTCTGTATGAAGTTTCCTCAATATGCTTTCATACTCCTCAGCTTTCATTTTATAATGTCCATGCATAGCACAAAGCTGTCGCAGAGCTCCCTCTAGTGGTGATATATGGTATGCAGGCAAGCACATGGCAGATATCTTAGTCTGTATTTTCTGCCACCATTTTGAGAGTTCACAGGAAAGTTCAACCTTCTAGATTGTCTCTAACCTTCCACGTAGGTTTAATCAAGCGTCTAGCCTTCTCACTGGGCTGCAGACTGAGGTCCATGCTACCTTGTGCTTCAGGGTGCCCTTCAGCCATGATGCAACACAAACAGGATAAATATAACTTTGCTGGAGTAAGATGGCTGCTTGCTAGAATCTTCTTATGCTGAGGGGTCTGAGCTGCAGATGCAACTTACGCAATGCTGATTCCTTCTGGCTTCAGGTAACTTGCTGTGACTGACTGTATGTCAGAAGTTGGTGAACTGTTTTACAGCCGTATCTGGCAGTCTTTATGCATCATTTTTCACTGTTCTGACTCAATAGCTTGGCTGCAAGTGTGAGGTTGTGAGAGTGTCCTGTAGGCTCTATGCTAACCAGCAATTTACACCAAGATATTTATCAGATAGTGTTCAACTCAACTGAGGAGGTGTAGATAAGATTCCAGATGCTTTAATCCAGGTAAATCTTGTAAAACCTCATACAGCAGTAGGTGAAAAATGATGAATCACCAGGAGCTGAGCAGACATGTTGCTTACAAAGAAGTGAAACTAAACTGAGGGGGAGAGAGGAGGAGCTACAGCATCACAGCTAAGGATACAGAGAGAGAGAGGGGACAAACTACAAAGACAAACAGTATCACAGATACATGTCAGTGAATTAAACCAAGTCCTGGGACATGACACCCATGATACATTAATATGGCCAAGTTCTAGCAGAGTTAATCTGGGTCATGGCAGAAGGAATTATATCTAGTTATGAGACGTTCAAACTTTGAGATAGGGGGAGGGGAAGGGGGATAAAAAGAAAAAGGGAGAGGGGGGGGGGGGGGCCCCCCCCGGGGTTGGCTCCCTTTTTTGTTGTATAAAAAAAAAAAAAAAGGGGGTTTGTTTTTTTTTTTTTTTTTTTTTTTTTTAAAAAAAAAAAATGTAGGGAGGAAGAAAAAATAATAAAAAAAAAAATATTAAAATAATTTTTTTTTCTTTTTTTTTTTGTTGGTGGGTGGCCCCGGCCGCCCCCGCCTCCTTTTTATTTTTTTTTTTTTTTGGGTGTTGTGTGTGGGTTGTTTTTTTTTCTGCTTGTTTGTTTTTTTCTCCTGCCGTGGCTGGGTGGGGGTGGGGGGGAAGTGAGAAAGGAGATGAGGGTGGTATTTTTTTTTTTTGGGGGGGGGGGGGGGAGGGGGGGGGGGGGGGGGGGGGGGGGGGGGGGGGGGGGGGTAGGGTGGGGTTGAAAAATTATGTTGGGGGGGAGGCCTTATTTTTTTTTTTTTTTTTTTTTATTTTTTTTTTTTTTTTTTTTTTGGTGTTTGTTTAAAAAAAAAAAAAAAAGGAGATGATTTTGTGGGGGGGGGAGGGGGGGGGGGGGAAAAAAAAATAAAAAAAAAAAAAAAAAAAAGGTGGGAATTTTTAAAAAAAAAATCTATGTAGGTACAACTAACTAAAGATAAGAGGATGGAAGTATAGAAAAATGAGTCTGTAAAATATCAAACACAAGTGGACCTTTTACATTTGTACCTCACTACTTCTCATTTATTGCAGTAACAGTAAAATATTTATTAGATTATTGCAAAATGAAAATTTCCACATGTATAGTAATACCAGTATTATATATCCAAGCATATGAATGAAGTACCTGCTAGGTATTTTAGAGTGACATTACAAGAGATTAGGAATGTATAACTAGTGGTCAGAGATTCATGACTGTATACTGTGATTAATCTGACAATACCTGTATCAAAATGTAAAACTATTGCAAGTAAGCCAAGGAAAAAATAAACAGGTATATAATGTACTGTATTTTATAGGAAAACAGAAGGTAACTTTCAGTTCAGTCATATAGAGAGACAGGATAACAATGCACGGTAATACCTTTATTAAATAGCTGGTGGCATAAAATGCAGGATGCACCATTCACTATAAATAACAGGAACAGGGATTCCTGCATTCTCTGTTTAAAGAATACAGTCTCCACAGTTCCACAGTTGTGCTTAGACATACTGAAGGCTCCCCAAAAGTAGAATAATTTTCTAGATAATACCAGCAGGTTGTCATTGGCCCACAGTTACATGTGAGAAATTATTACTTTACAATGAAGTTACTTTTTAATGGAAATTCACTCCTTTCACAATACAATAGCAAATAGAAATGACAGTGGGAAATTGACAAGTAGGTTATAAAGTTGAACTGAGTAGCACTGTACAACTCATTAAAAGCATCTGGTTGGATACTATACTATTCCCATGAAGATATGAACAAGCCTTTCCAGAGAAAAATCTGATTTGCATTTGTATATATTTCCAAATCATCTTCAAGTAGTGCTGCATTATATGCCTTTGATTGCAAAATATATTATACCCATGACTCATTCACGTGGTTTGATGGTATGACTCTCAATAATATACTTAACTAGAGTCTACTGGTATAGCATTTACTGATAGCAATGCTATATTTCTTTTTTTTTTTTTCTTTATAAGGATTCAGTCTAACACCTATATTTATCACCCATTACATGGCCACACAACTCTGTACCACAACAGTCTGACTTTAGACATCTTTACCTCTATTATCTAATGCCTGATGAAGTGTTATATGTATTCTGAAAGCTTACATATATATTTTTTTCTGGTTAGTTTATAATGGTGCCACTCATATAAATTTTTCATATTTAACCCTTTCCTTGCAACCACCGATGCTGGGTCCTTAAAAAAGCGGGCCCTCTACTTCATAGCCGCCGGGTCTCTGTTGTATTGCACAAGGAAGACCCTGTGATCAGAGTCCACTCTAATCCCGGGCATTGCATTCAGTTATTCCTCCCCCCCTCCCTAAAGCTTAAAATAGCCCCCTGGGCCTGTACCTTTACCATTGCAGAAGCCTTCCTGTTCCTATGACAGTCAGGTGTTAGGAGCACAGATTCAGGTACAGGGTCAGGTGTAGTCAGAATTGAGAGAAGCAGCATAAACGAACTTAAGGGAAAAAAAACGTAACCAAAATACAACACACCCAGTATGAGCCAAAGCCAATCTCAGGACATTTTCACCAGAGCTCCTGGTGACGTTTTTACCGGCTCATCATACAACAGGCTTAATGCATCAAAAAATCTCTCCACAGAGTACAGTTATGGGGCCTGAGGATAAAAAGAAAAGGCCCAAGATTGTGGATCTCCTTGTAAGAGGGAAATAATTATTCCCACTTGCTGTTGCTCAGTCCCAAACAAATGAGGCCTCAGACGGAAGTACAGCTTACAACTTTCACGAAATTTAATGAATGTTTTCCTGTCTCCAGAGAACCTATAATGGAGGTTAAGTTTAGGTTGAAGAGGTATGTGTCCAGGGCTAGCAACTTGTGAGCGAGCCTGCTCCTGTTCTTGTACTCTTTGGGATAAATCTTGTAGAAGCCTTGCATCTGATCCACCATGGACTAGAGGCAGAGGCGTAGCTAGGGGTTCAGCACAGGGGGGGCAAACACGTCCAAGTGGGCCCCCAACTCAGGTATACCAACACTATCACTATACGGTGACTGTATAGTGGTAGATAGTGGTTCTACACAGGCCTGTGAAGACCAGTTACATAAATACAGTACAGGAACAATGTTGTGACTTACAGGTGACATCTCTGACTGTTTACATTTATCGTCTCTTCCATCTGGACCGCCATGACCACTTCTTCCAGCTGTGACTGTAAAGTTTGTAACACAGACATCTTTGGCTCCTCACTTTTCCAGGCACCTGACCCACATTGTCCTCAATTACATAACCTCTCCATCCTTCTGCTACCCCAATTATAAAATATATGACATAAAATCCCCTGGAAATGAATAACAACCCCATGTGCCTTTTTAATTTAATAATGCTCCTATGTGCCCCATTTATTTAATACTGCCCCTCAATTAATAATTCTTCCTAATTAATAATGCTCTGTGTACCCCCCTTAAATCAATTTAATGCCCGAGTGCCACCTAAAATGAATATTGCCCAATTCCCCTATTATTAATTATACCCTCTTATGTCTCCTTGTATAAATTATGCCCTCTTACATAATTGCCCCTCTGTATTAATAATGCCTATTAATAACCCCTTTGTATTAAAGATGACCTTTCATGTTCTCATGTACAGTCATGGCCAAAAGTTTTGAGAATGATACAAATATTAATTTTTACAAAGTCTACTGCTTCAGTTTTTCTAATGGCAATTTGCATATACTCCAGAATGTTATAAAGAGTGATCAGCTTAATAGCAATTACTTGAAAAGTCAATATTTGCCTAGAAAATGAACTTTATCCCCCAAAACACATTTCAACATCATTGCAGCCCTGCCTTAAAAGGACCACCTAACATCGTTTCAGTGATTGCTCCATTAACACAGGTGTGGGTGTTGATGAGGACAGGGCTGGAGATCAATCTGTCATGATTAAGTAAGAATGACACCACTGGACACTTTAAAAGGAGGCTGGTGCTTGCCATCATTGTTTCTCTTCTGTTAACCATGGTTATCTCTAAAGAAACACGTGCAGTCATCATTGCACTGCACAAAAATGGCCTAACTGGGAAGAGTATTGCAGCTAGAAAGATTGCACCTCAGTCAACAATCTATCGCATCATCAAGAACTTCAAGGAGAGAGGTTCCATTGGTGCCAAAAAGGCTCCAGGGCGCCCAAGAAAGACCAGCAAGCAGCAGAACCGTCTCTTAAAAGTGTTTCAGCTGCGGGATCGGGCTACCAGCAGTGCAGAGCTTGCTGAGGAATGGCAGCAGGCAGGTGTGAGTGCATCTGCACGCACTGTGAGGCGGAGACTCTTGGAGCAAGGCCTGGTCTCAAGGAGGGCAGCAAAGAAGCCACTTCTCTCCAGAAAAAACATCAGGGACAGACTGATATTCTGCAAAAGGTACAGGGAGTGGACTGCTGAGGACTGGGGTAAAGTCATTTTCTCTGATGAATCCCTTTTTCGATTGTTTGGAACATCTGGAAAACAGCTTATTTGGAGAAGAAGAGGTGAGAGCTACCACCAGTCTTGTCTCATGCCAACTGTAAAGCATCAAGAAACCATTCATGTGTGGGGTTGCTTCTCAGCCAAGGGAATCGGCTCTCTCACAGTCTTGCCTAAAAACACAGCCATGAATAAAGAATGGTACCAGAATGTCCTCCAAGAGCAACTTCTCCCAACCGTCCAAGAGCAGTTTGGCACTCAACAATGCCTTTTCCAGCATGATGGAGCACCTTGCCATAAAGCAAAGGTGATAACTAAATGGCTCAGGGAACAAAACATAGAGATTTTGGGTCCATGGCCTGGAAACTCCCCAGATCTTAATCCCATTGAGAACTTGTGGTCAATCATCAAGAGACGGGTGGACAAACAAAAACCAACAAATTCAGACAAAATTAAAGCATTGATTCTGCAAGAATGGACTGCTATCAGTCAGGATTTGGTCCAGAAGTTGATTGAGAGCATGCCAGGGAGAATTGCAGAGGCCCTGAAGAAGAAGGGTCAACACTGCAAATATTGACTTGCTGCATTAACTCATTCTAACTGTCAATATAAGCTTCTGTTACTCATAATATGAATCAAATTCTATTTCTGTATGTGATAAAAACATCTGACAAACACACATAAAAACAAGAGGGCAGCAGATCATGTGAAAATATAATATTTGTGTCATTCTCAAAACTTTTGGCCATGACTGTATATGCGGTTTTATATACCACTAGAAAGCTGACAGTGCACTGAATTCAGCACACTGTCGGCTTTCCCGTTATGTGCCCCGGTGGAGGAGATATCGGTGCCATTAGTTTCGGCACTGATCTCTCCCCACCGTTAGAAGGGCATTCCTGACAGTCTAGCGTCATGCTGGTCTGTGAGGAACGCCCCCCCCCAAGACTTGTACTGGGGGAAGGGGGCCTTACTCAAAGCTCAGCGTCATCACAGGGCGGTAAGGAACGCCCCCTCTGACAGCACAAGGCTATGTTAGAGTACTGTCAGGGGGAACCTTCCTCACAGCCCAGCGATGACGCTAGACTGTCAGGAACGCCCTTCTGACAGTGGGGGACAGATATGTGCCGAAACTAACGGCACCAATCTCTCCTCCATCGGGGCACATAACGGGAAAGCCGACTGTTGGCTTTCTAGCGGTATATAAAATCACAGGTTCATGAGGACATGAAAGGTCCTCTTTAAAGGGGTTGTCCAGGAAGTGGACAAATCACAGTGGAGGTGGGGTAGGTGATAAAAAAAAAAAATCATACTCAGGCTGGGTTCACACCAACACTTGAACCCCGTTGAGGGATTCTGTCCCCCATTCCGTTTGAAAAATGCGGAAAGAAAAGTCCTGCAAGCAGGCCTTTTTTCTCCGCATTTTTCAGGCAGAAACCAGACAGAAACCCAGCAGACCCCATTATAGTCCGCAGGTAACCGCTTTACAAGCGATTGGGTTTCCGTTTTTCAGGTCCCCAAGTGGACCCGAAAAACGGAAACCGAGCGCTAGTGTGAACCCAGCCTTACCTGTCCCCAGTGCTTTGGTGTCTGTCGCCACTGTCTGTTCAGACACATGCCATATGTGACTGCTGAGGCCATCAGTGGCCTCAATATTGGCTGGAAAGGACCCAGTGATCTATATGAGTGACATCTCCGAGTCTTTTCCAGCCACTGCTGAGGCCAATCACGTGCAGTGCAGGACTTGCGGCAGGGAAGCGGCGTGCGTGTGCCTGGACAGACAGCAGCAGAGGGCTGAGGACATCGGTAGCCCGGGGACAAGTGAGTATTTTTTTTATGTCTCACCTTCCTCGCCTCCTCTGCAATTTGCCCAATACAGGCTTTACCAGTAAACTTTATTATTCCCTAGAAAACCCCTTTAATACTGCCCCAATGCCCCCTAATATTATCTCCCCTTACATTCATACAGCCCCCAGTGACCTTTCACTATAATTTATATCCTCTTTTACTAAAGCCCCCTAATACCACTTATATTAGTTATGGCCAATTATCTAAATTCCCAATGCTCCCAACTGACCTCTTATATGTATTCCCCCCATCCCCAATTACAATGCCCAAAGTGAGTTAAAAAAAAGTCGATGCTACTCACCTACCTCCGACCCCCGAGGAGGAGTCTTCGCCGCCGGCACTGCCGCCGCTTACTGAAGAAACAGGACCTGCGTCCTGGCGCGGACAGCACAGGACAATGACGTCATCGCACAGACGTCTGTGCCAGGTCGCAGATGTCTTAGGGCAGCTCGTAGGCCACAGGCCTGAATTGGCTTGTGGTTTACGAGCTACGTACGAACAGAGAATGCATTTTAACTGCATCGGTGTCATGCAGACGCCGATGCAGTTAATATGTGAGGGTAACCTGTGTTGCAGCGGCCCCGAAGTGGGCCCCCAAGAGTCAGTGGGCCCGGGGCCACCGCCCCCCCCTGCCCCCCCGCTAGCTACGCCTCTGACTAGAGGTGTACCATAGTAAGGTGGAAGCCTTTCGGTTTTGGCCTGCTATTCTGTTAGGAGCTCAGATGCAGGTACAGGGTCAGGTGTAGTCAGAATTGAGAGAAGCAGCAGAACTGAACCTAACGTAACCAAAGTGCAACACACCCAGTATGAGCCAAAGCTAATCTCAGGACGCTTTCACCAGAGCTCCTAGTGGTGGAGATGGACTCCCAGACCGGAGTTGACAACACAGAAGAATGTGCCACAAATTGATTAACTGTGAGCAGAATCCAGAGAGCAGAATTGCCAGCAACTCACCAGATGAACAGTAAATGACAGAACAGGGTCGTCAGCGGAAATAGCAGCGAAGTACAGGAGCGAGTGACCAAAGAAGAAGTCGAGGTACGTAGCCAGAGTCAAAATGCCAGAGAGGATAATCCAAAGAGAAGTCCGAGTACACAATCTGAAGGTCAGAGCCAGAGAAACACACACACAGCAGCAGGAACAGGAAGCAACAGAGACGGGAGCCAAAACCAGGATGAAACCAATAGTCGGCATGGAGGGGATTATAAAGACCCGGACCAGCCCATAAATCAAAGCACAATTACTCAAAGGGAAATTCGTCTCTGTGGACCGGGCAGTCTTAAAGGGGCCACAGCAGACGCCACAACATCAGGTACCTAATGAAGCCCTGTCATAGAAATATGGCTATTAAAGCTGGTCTATGACTAGCCTCAATAGCTATGTAGCGAAACTTCCATAGACTGCAATACAGTTGTGTTGCAGCCTATGGGACATGCAATCAAAAGATGGGGGGGCTAATAAAATAGTAATGTAAAAAAAACTATATAAATTTGGTATCCCTGGAATTGTACCAAACTATAGAATACAGAAACATTTTGGCTGCACAGTAAACGCCATAAAAACAAAGCCCATAAGAAAGTCGCACAAGCACAGTTTTTCTCCAATTTCACCCTGTTGTGAGTTTTTTTTCCGGCTTCCCAGTATATCGTATTAATGTTAATTGGTGCCACTACAAAGTACAATATGTCCTTCAAACATTAGGCCCTCATATGATTCTGTGAATGTAAAAATAAAAATGTTATGAGGTTTGGAAGGCGGGGAGTCAAAATCAAAAAATGCCTGTGGCGGGAAGTGGTTAAAGAGGTTGTCCAGTTTCAGACTAATAATGAGAGACAAATATTTATGTTTGTATAATGAAAAGTTAGACAACTTTCCAATACACTTTCTGTATCAATTCCTCCCCATTTTCTAGATCTCTGCTTGCTGTCATTCATTCTGTTACTTCCAGTGGATAAAAATCAGTCCATGGTCATGTGATGGTACACACAAGTGCACAGCTCGTTACAGTCACAGCACAGTAATCAGACATCTGCCTGGTAACGAGCTGTGCACCTGTGTATACCATCACATGACCATGGACCATGACTGCAAGCAGAGATCTAGAAATCGGTGAGGAATTGATACAGAAAGTATTTTGGAAAACTGTAGAACTTTTAATTATACAAACAATATTTATATTATTTTATTTTGCTTAGGCAGGGTTCACACTACCATTGGATTCCATTATGAAGGTGTCCGTTAACAAAAAAAAAAAAACGAACATGTATCATAACAGACATTAACGGACACTAACTGATGTTAATGTGTCCTTTAAAAAAACGGACACATTAGCATCAGTTAGCATCAGTTAGTGTCCGTTTTTTAACACTGTCCGTTTTTTTTTTTGTTTGTTTCTGCTTTCTGAACATGCGCAGAAAAAAACAACGGACATAAAATAACAGACAGTAACTGATGGCTATCAGTTACTGTCCGTTATAAGTCCGTTACCCATAGACTTCAATGTTAAAAAAATAACGGACACTTGCTGTCCGTCAAGAATCAGTTTTTCCAAACGGACAAAAAAGTCCTGCATGTAGGATTTTTTGTCCGCGGATAAAAACGGACTTCTGACGCATTGGGTGTAAACGGACACATACGGACACTACATAAAAACCCATTGAAATGAATGGAAATTTTAACGGATTTCTGATGGTTCAGCTAGTGTCCGACGCTAAAATCTTGTAACGGACACTACTGACGGTCACCAATGGTAGTGTGAACGTCCCCTTACTTATATAGTGCCATCATATTCCACAGTACTTAACAGATATTGCCAACACTGTCCCAAATAGGGCTCACAATCTAAATTACCGAAAATCAGTTTGTCTTTGGAATGTGGGAGGAAACTGGAGTACACTGAGGAAACTTGCGCAAACACAGAGAAAATACAAACTCCTTGTCCTTGGCTTGATTCAAACCTGCTAGACCACATGCTGTCTCACTATACACTTGCCTTTTATTATTGGTCTGAAACTGGACATCTGCTTTAAGATCACAAAAGAAATGCATCTTCACATAAGAAAAGAAAATTCAGGAGAATTAAAAGGGTTTTCCTGCAGATTATGATTATAAGTACTCAGTAAGCTGTAGTATTTCTCAACACACAGTAATTACCTTTCCTCTGTTAGTCAAGGCACTAGAAAGTTAAGACCAGCAGGGAGCAGGCAGTGTTGGAAACAATGCAGCGGTGAATCGGTCAGAAGTAAGTATGTTGTTTTTTTTTTTTTTAATTTTCTTACAGACTGCTAAGTACTTTTAATTATATTTTTATCCCTTTAAAGAAGGATTAAAGTACGAATAGCATCAGTTAAACTAAACATGTAAGTAAATATATGATGATGCAACAGAATTGTACATTGGGAGAGATGGTGATATAATTCATGACTTGGGTTTATGGAACTATACCGACGGAAGCAACTATTATGAAGTAAAAAAAAACTGCAGAACTCTTTGCGCTATGCTGTATCCATAACTCCCATTTACCTCTATGGGGACCACAGAACCAGTATGGAACAGCCATGTTCAGCTGTTGTAACTCCCAACCTTGTGGTGAGGAGAAGCAGCCGTGTATAGAGATGAGCGAATCGAAGCTGATGAAGTGGAATTCGATCCGAATTTCAGGAAAGCTTTGAGTCGCCTCTATTCCTGATTTCCTCACGCTTCGATGCATCGAATCTCATTTTTTAATAAAATGGCTGCTGCACGTGTTAGGACAAAGGGCAAGGGACTCTGGGAACGCGGGATCACCCACAATGCCATGCATGCAGCTAATCAGCAGCCAGCTGGCCCTGTGATGTCACAGCCCTATAAATACCCTCGGCCAGTTTAGGTTCAGTCATTTCACATCGTACTTAGTGCAGGGAGAGATGTCAGCAGGCGCTAGGGAAAGTGGTAGAAAAAAATTCAAAACTGCTAGAAGTTCAGGGAAAGAGCCAGCAGAACAGGATTCATTTGGGGTGGTTGCAGCATCGGTAATAGCAACAATCATACTATACATTGCAGCACTCACTGCCATTATACTGCTGTTCATTGCAGGTTGGCAATAGATCATACCTGTGTGTTCAAGGTAGAATATTACAAGTCTTTTGCAGTGCATTAGTGCAAAAAAACTGCATTCTTATACAGTAATCTTTGCATTGATCTGTTATAACATTTTTTCAAAGGCGTTTATTATTGGGGAAAATAATAAAGTGGCTTATTCCTCATTGTCTTGAAGGTAGAGAATCACAGGCCTTTTGTCATGAACTACTGGCAAAAAAATATAATTCACATACAGTAATCTGTGCATTGATCTGTTATAACGTCTTTTCAAAGGCGTATATTATTGGGGAAAATAATAAAGTGGCTTATTCGCTATTGTCTTGAAGGTAGAAAATTATAGGCCTTTTGCCATGAACTTCTGGCAAAAAACCACAATTCTCATACAGTAATCTGTGCATTGATCTGTTATAACGTCTTTTCAAAGGCGTTTATTATTGGGGAAAATAATAAGGCGCTTATTCGTCATTGTGTGTTGTAAGTAGAAAATTACAGGCCTTTTTGCCCTGTATTATTTTCCTTTACATTTACTTATTTGATATAACAGTATGCCAGACAGAGAAACGACAGGCCCTACACAGGGGCGGGGCACAGACCTAAATGTTTCTGGCGCAGGCACAGGTCGCAGTAGAGTAAGGGATCACGGCAGCAGGAGTCACTTACAGAGGCGTGAGCTACCAGTGTCAGCTAGCGGTCGTGTCTTGACCAACAACGCAACGGTGGTAGACTGGTTGACTCGGTCATCCACTTCATCCCAAGTCACATCAGACACCCCCAGCCAAGAGTCGGTGGGTTCATCAGACACAACCCTTAGTTGGCATTGCCTGGTAGCAGGCCCTGTGCCCTCACGCGTCCTCAACCTGTCTCTGTCCTTTTGTGTTCCCTCAGCCAGAAGTATTCTATGCTCTGGGCTCAGATCAACTATACAGTGAGTAGGAGCTACTAGAGGACAGTCAGCAGCTAGTGCCCAGCCAAGATGTGGAGGAGACATCCGCTGCTTCCTGCGATAGGTGGGTAAGTAGTGATGAGGAGAGTGGCGTGGGAGCTGGTGTTGCAAGCAGTCAGTCTCCTGGCTCAGAGACTGGAGGACATCAGTGACCTGCAGACAGTAGTGGAGGACGATGTAGTCGATCGTAATTGGGGGCCGGGTAACGAAGGGACTTCATCATCATCCAGAGTAGAGGGTGGCAGCTTGCGCATGAGGCAGCAGTGGAGTCAGCAGGGTGGCAGCAGTGGGAGGTCGGATGCCAAACGTGCCCGGGGTAGACCACTTGCTTCGCAGGAGCTTACCTGCCCAGAAAGCAGTGGTGCAGGGGTTCACAGAGGCAGTGGCGGCAGCAGTCAATTAGTGCGGAGTGTTGGGGGTAAAATCACCTACTTGGTGGTGTGGCAGTCTTTTGTTAAGCCGCCGGGGGAGGTGAACATGGCCATATGTGTAATCTGTGGGCAGAAGGGGAAGCGTGGCCAGGATGCCAATGTTGGCACCACAGCCCTGCGTCAACATATGCAGCATCACCATAAATTGGCCTGGGAGAACCGTGGCTCCATTGTGGTGGTCCAGCCTGCCGCAGCAACTGCTGCATCACCCAGTGGCACGCACCCCATTTCAGCTAGTCAAGGCTCCACCACCTCAGCCAAAGGAAGCTGTGTGTCCTTCCCATCATCTGCTGGACTGTTCTACCGCATAGTGAAGAAACTGCTCATCAGCAGTTGGACACAAAGCATACTTGGAGTGCAATCTGCCACCCGTCATCAAAGATCCGCTGGACTACTGGGCAGCCAAACTGGATTTGTGGCCGCAACTGGCCGAGTTTGCACTGCAAAAGCTGTCCTGCCCAGGCAGTAGTGTGGCATCAGAGTGGGTGTTTAATGTGGCGGGGGCCATAGTTACCCCAAGGAGAACTCGCCTGTCCACCCAAAATGTGGAGAGAATGACCTTTGTCAAGATGAATCAGGCATGGATCAGCCAGGATTTCCAACCACCACTGCCTGATGGCTGATGCCTGATGCTGCTGCCATTTCCACATTATATCGCCTTGTCACTCTATGGCCTCCACATACTGCTGCCAACTCCACATTATGTCGCCTTGCCACTCTGTGGCCTACTCATTCTGCTGCCACTGGGTCACTCTATGGCCTCCTCATTCTGCTGCAACCCGGATCACTCTAAGGCCTCCTCATGCCGCTGCCACTGGATCACTGTATGGTCTCCTCATGCCGCTGCCACTGGGTCACTGTATGCCCTCCTCATGCCGCTGCCACTGGGTCACTGTATGGCCTCCTCATGCTGCTGCCAACTCCACATTATGTCGCCTTGCCACTCTGTGGCCTCCTCATGCTACTGCCACTGGGTCACTGTATGGCCTCCTCATGCTGCTGCCACTGGGTCACTGTATGGCCTCCTCATGCCGCTGCCACTGGGTCACTGTATGCCCTCCTCATGCCGCTGCCACTGGGTCACTCTATGGCCTCTTCATTCTGCTGCAACCGGGTCACTCTATGGCCTCCTCATCCCGCTGCCACTGGGTCACTGTATGGCCTCCTCATGCCACTGCCACTGGGTCACTGTATGCCCTCCTCATGCCGCTGCCACTGGGTCACTGTATGGCCTCCTCATGCTGCTGCCAACTCCACATTATGTCGCCTTGCCACTCTGTGGCCTACACATTCTGCTAACACTGGGTCACTCTATGGCCTTCCCATGCTGCTGCCAACTCCACATTATGTTGCCTTGCCACTCTGTGGCCTACTCATTCTGCTGCCACTGGGTCACTCTATGGCCTCCTCATTCTGCTGCAACCGGGTCACTGTATGGCCTCCTCATGCTGCTGCCACTGGGTCACTGTATGTCCTCCTCATGTCGCTGCCACCGGGTCACTGTATGGCCTCCTTATGCTGCTGCCACTGCCTGTCCTCTTCATGCTGCTACAACTGCTGGGTCACTGTCTGTCCTCCTCATGCTGCTACAACTGCTGTGTCACTGTCTGTCCTCCTCATGCTGCTAAAACTGCTGTGTCACTGCCCTCCTCATGCTGCTGCCCTTGGTTCACTGTATGTCCTCCTCATGCCGCTGCCACTGGGTCACTGTATGCCCTCCTCATGCCGCTGCCACTGGGTCACTGTATGGCCTCCTCATGCTGCTGCCAACTCCACATTATGTCGCCTTGCCACTCTGTGGCCTACTCATTCTGCTGCCACTGGGTCACTCTATGGCCTCCTCATGCTGCTGCCAACTCCACATTATGTTGCCTTGCCACTCTGTGACCTCCTCATGCTGCTGCCACTGAGTCACTGTATGGCCTCCTCATGCTGCTGCCACCGGGTCACTGTATGGCCTCCTCATGCTGCTGCCACTGCTGAGTGACTGTATGGCCTCCTCAAGCCGCTGCCACTGGGTCATTGTATGCCCTCCTCATGCTTCTACAACTGGGTCACTGTATGCCCTCCTGATGCTGCAGCCACTGGGTCACTGTATGTCCTCCTCATGCTGCTGCCACTGCCTGTCCTCTTCATGCTGCTACAACTGCTGGGTCACTGTCTGTCCTCCTCATGCTGCTACAATTGCTGTGTCACTGTCTGTCCTCCTCATGCTGCTAAAACTGCTGAGTCACTGTCTGCCCTCCTCATGCCGCTGCCCTTGGTTCACTGTATGTCTTCCTCATGCCGCTGCCACTGGGTCACTGTATGCCCTCCTCATGCCGCTGCCACTGGGTCACTGTATGACCTCCTCATGCTGCTGTCAACTCCACATTATGTCGCCTTGCCACTCTGTGGCCTACTCATTCTCCTGCCACTGGGTCACTCTACGGCCTCCTCATGCTGCTGCCAACTCCACATTATGTTGCCTTGCCACTCTGTGACCTCCTCATGCTGCTGCCACTGAGTCACTGTATGGCCTCCTCATGCTGCTGCCACTGGGTCACTGTATGGCCTCCTCATGCTGCTGCCACTGCTGAGTCACTGTATGGCCTCCTCAGGCCGCTGCCACTGGGTCATTGTATGCCCTCCTCATGCTGCTACAATTGGGTCACTGTATGCCCTCCTGATGCTGCAGCCACTGGGTCACTGTATGTCCTCCTCATGCTGCTACCATTGCCTGTCCTCTTCATGCTGCTACAACTGCTGGGTCACTGTCTGTCCTCCTCATGCTGCTACAACTGCTGTGTCACTGTAAGCCCTCCTCATACTGCTGCCACTGCTGGGTCACTGTATGGCGCCTCATGCTGCTGCCAACTCCACATTATGTCACCTTGCTACTCTGTGTCCTCCTCATGCCGCTGCCACTGGGTCACTGTAAGCCCTCCTCATACTGCTGCCACTGCTGGGTCACTGTATGGCGCCTCATGCTGCTGCCAACTCCACATTATGTCGCCTTGCTACTCTGTGTCCTCCTCATGCCGCTGCCACTGGGTCACTGTAAGCCCTGCTCATGCTGCTGCCACTGCTGGGTCACTCTATGGCCTCCTCATGCTGCTGCCAACTCCACATTATGTTGCCTTGCCACTCTGTGACCTCCTCATGCTGCTGCCACTGAGTCACTGTATGGCCTCCTCATGCTGCTGCCACCGGGTCACTGTATGGCCTCCTCATGCTGCTGCCACTGCTGAGTCACTGTATGGCCTCCTCAGGCCGCTGCCACTGGGTCATTGTATGCCCTCCTCATGCTGCTACAACTGGGTCACTGTATGCCCTCCTGATGCTGCAGCCACTGGGTCACTTTATGTCCTCCTCATGCTGCTACCATTGCCTGTCCTCTTCATGCTGCTACAACTGCTGGGTCACTGTCTGTCCTCCTCATGCTGCTACAACTGCTGTCACTGTCTGTCCTCCTCATGCGGCTACAACTGCTGTGTCACTGTATGTCCTCCTCATGCCGCTGCCACTGGGTCACTGTAAGCCCTCCTCATGCTGCTGCCACTGCTGGGTCACTGTATGGTGCCTCATGCTGCTGTCAACTCCACATTATGTCGCCTTGCTACTCTGTGTCCTCCTCATGCCGCTGCCACCGGGTCACTGTAAGCCCTCCTCATGCCGCTGCTCTTGGTTCACTGTATGTCCTCCTCATGCTGCTGCCATTGGGTCACTGTATGCCCTCCTCATGCTGCTGCCACTGGGTCACTGTCTGTCCTCCTCATGCTGCTGCCATTGGGTCACTGTATGCCCTCCTCATGCTGCTGCCACTGGGTCACTGTCTGTCCTCCTCATGCTGCTACAACTGGGTCACTGTATGCCCTCCTCATGCCGCTGCCCTTGGTTCACTGTATGCCCTCCTCATGCCACTGCCAACTCCACATTATGTCGACTTGCCACTCTGTGGCCTCCTCATACTGCTGCCAACTCCACATTATGTTGCCTTGCCACTCTGTAGACATCTATGTGGAATCAGCAGACAAGGGTGTAAAAGGAGTGCGTTCTTTCACGCTACAGTAGGATGTTGGGCCTCTGCATGGTTCTTTCTACCTGGCACTAATGTGGACCTGTAAGGCTGAGTTCACACTTGAGTTAGTTGGTCAGTTTTGACCCAAAGAATGGAAACCTGAGTGAAAGTGTGAACCTAGAGTTAGTGGAAACTTCATCCCTAAGCAGACACCATGTAAATCAGGTGGCAGCTGTTATATAAGATGTTGTATAAGATGTGTGCGCTTACATCATGGTCAACCATATCTTTCTCTCCTTGATAAGTTGGATGATATTTTGGATATAGGGGAGGTAGAGATGGAAGACATGAGCAGCATCGGACTGACCCCAAAGGAGGACCTGAGGATCCTCCGGAGAGCCCAAGCATGGCTGGAGCCCCGGCCAATTTGCTAATGAAAAGGGGCCTAGCGTCATGTGTCTCTGGGCACTTTCTAATAAAGGCGTGACCAGGGTAGGTGAGTAAAAATAACATGTTTCTACAGCACAACTCTAAATATTCAATCATTGACTGTGGCAAAGTTTGCTGAGGAAGGTTTTAAAGGCCTTGTCCAGGTTGGTATGAGTTGGTTACACCAGGGCACAGTTTAGTTTTTCAGGTTTTGTAACATTTTAATAGGCAGACCTGTGTTGCTTTATTTTGCATGGTTTCCCGAAACAACATTGTTTTTTTTCTTAGAAAAGCTCATAACTCATAATTCCCCAACACCAATGACAAGGATTTTTATGATTTTAGCATGATCAAACAGTAAGGACTTTTGACTGCCCTCTAGTGGACATGTGATATACCAGTCTCATAAAAGTCACACAGTAGCACAGAAAATCCCCAATGTGATATATGCACACAAAGAAAAACTGCAGCTAACCATGAAGAAAACCATGTATTTCTAATGTTTGTGGATGAATAGGTCTTACCTATATTAGACATTGATATCTCAAGTATATTAATTTATTGCTTTACAAAAGTGCTCTCTGTATGAAAAAAACTTTAGTGCTCCATCACAATGCGTATTGCCAGTGTTGGACTGGGATGTCTAGGGCCCACCAGTGGAATTACTTCTAGGGGCCCACCATCAGGACCCCTGCAGATCAGCAGTACCGAGACAGGGCAGCTAAAGGTAATAACATGTTGGGAGCCATGCTGCTCACCTGCCATAACATGTGCACCACTGCACTACCTAAACCTACTGCTACGCCCTGTATGGCAAGTGAACAGCGTGGCATTACCATTACCTGTAGATCATCATTACATCGCAGATGTAATATTGCTGGCCTATCCTAACCACAGGCCATCAATATTAGAAAGATGGATAAATACTTTGAAGAGGATGTCCAGGAATTGGCGCTACCCAAGTCCCGGGCGGGAGGTGTAAATTAAAAAATAAATAAAAAAGCATACTCACCTGTCCCCAGCACTCCGCTGTCCGCTGCCAGTGTCCATTCAGTCTCGTGCCGGCGCCTTCCTGCTAGGAGTCCTGCACCTCATGGGACCGCTAAGATCAATTAGGTATGGGATTTCCAGAAATGAGGACCCACCATGAGACCGAACAGACACAGGCAGGGGACAACGGGGTGCTGGGGACAGGTGAGTATACTTTTTTGGAATTTTTTTTTATTTTTACACTTCCCTGGCGGTCGCCACAGTGGTTGCTCCAGTTAATAGACAACCTCTTTTAAGGGGTTGTCTGGGCCAAATTTTTTTTATAGCCACTTCACTGGTCCCAACATACTGTATGGGGAACAATGATGGGGCCATTATATTGTGTGAGAGAAATTATGGGTGCTAACATCCTGTGTGATGCATATTAAAGGGATTGTCCAGGGTTAATCTTTTTTATGGCCTATGGATATGTACAGCATCACTTCCAGCGCCCGTTCTGTACACAACACAGGGCCGGAATCAGAAAGCTCTATCCACTGTATAGTTGCCCGGTGCCATCACTGCAGCTCAGCTCCCACTGACTTCAGTAAGTGCTGAGATGCAGCGAAGTTGCCCGGCTAATATACAGTGGACAGAGCTTTCTGCTTCTGGCCCTATATTGTGTACAGAAGTGGCTCCGTACAGCTGATCGGCCCAGGGTCGGCCCCCAACAGATCAGGTATCTATGGCCTATCCTGAGGAAAAACCATAACAAATTATGCCTGGACAACCCCTTTAATATACCCCCCTGATGCGCCACACTTAAAGAGGTTGTCCAGTATAATTCTTTTCTTTTTTATAATTAGTCTGGGGGAGGAGAACCCCCTCCCCCAAAAAACTAAAACTTACTAAACATACTCACCTATCCCCGGTCCTCCAGTGTCAGCAGGTCCCAGCACGGTCCGGTCCTGCAGCTCCGCTGTCTTCTTTTGCCGGAAGTCCTCACTGGCTGTGATGTCCCAGGTCCCTTTCTTTAGGCCACTGATTGGCCTCAGGGGTCACGTGACGTCACAGGTAGTCACATGCAGGGGGTACTTGCACTAGAAGAAAACAGAGCTGCAGGCTAAACCATGCTGGGAGACACTGGGGACAGGATAGAAAGTATTTTTTTTTTTTTTTTTTTAACCTATGTAATTAAAAAAAAAAAAAAATGTTATCCTGTACAACCCCTTTAATGTCCCCCAGGCTATTGGCCTCCACTAGTTACCATTTTGCCAATGCAAATGCATTGGCAGAGTCGTGGAACTAAGGTCTCGTGGACCCGGTGCAAACTTTTGTCCGGGGCCCCCTACCCCCTCCCTAGAGAGAATTCTTGATAGTGGCGGTTACGGGTGCTGCAGCGATATCTCAGATACTTGAAAGGGATACAGCTTTAGTACCCACAACTGCAGTTATCAAGAATACTGTGAGTGAGCAGCGCAATGCTCAGCATGTAAACAATACTGGGACAGTATAATATATTATAAGCTCACAGTGGCCCCACACAGTATTATAAGCTCACAGTGGCCCCACACAGTATTATATGCTCCGCAGTGGCCCCCACACAGCATTATATGCTCCGCAGTGGCCCCACACAGCATTATATGCTCCACAGTGGCCCCCAAACAGTATTATAAGCTCACAGTGGCCCCACACAGTATTATAAGCTCACAGTGGCCTCACACAGTATTATATGTTCTGCAGTGGCCCCCACACAGCATTATATGCTCCGCAGTGACCCCCACACAGCATTATATGCTCCGCAGTGGCCCCCACACAGCATTATATGCTCCGCAGTGGCCCCCACACAGCATTATATGCTCCACAGTGGCCCCCACACAGTATTATATGCCAACAGTGTCCCCCACACAGTATTATATGCTCACAGTGGCCCCCACACAGCATTATATACCCACAGTGGCCCCCACACAGCATTATATACCCACAGTGGCCCCCACACAGTATTATATACCCACAGTGGCCCACACAGTATTATATGCCCACAGTCCCCCCCCCCTCTTCCCCAGAGCCGGTGCTATTATTATATCTCCTCAGACCCCAGAATATAATAAGTAGAGGCCCAGGAGAAGTGATTAAAAATAACAAACACTTATACTCACCTTGTCTTACCTCTCGGGGTTTTTTATTTTTTGTCACTTTCCCTGGGCTAGTATACCCTTTCCATTAACAATAGGTGTAGCGGTCGGGGAACCAGGCTTTTCCCGACCACTATCATGGTAATCCGGGGCTCCGGCCACTTCCAGCTGGCCGCGGGCCCTGTACCCCCTCCGGTCACGGTCGCACCCCCTGTGACCACGATCCTTACGCCACTGTCCATTGGTCAGGGGCCTGATCGGGCCCCTCACTGTCCAGATCGGACCCCTGACTTTTGCATTGGTAAAATGAGGACTAAATACAGTCAGGGCTTGGTGCTCACCAGGGGATTCACCGTTTCCCCCGGTGGGCCAGTCCGACCCTGCGTATTGCCCCTGTGCCCATCCACAATGCCAGTCAGTACTTCACCATAATGCCAGCTAATGCCACAGTACCGATCCACAATGCCAGTCTTCTTGCTGCCTCTGTGAATTACTATATAAATAAAACTTGGCAAATATAACTCCTTGGCGAGATGCGCCATTATAGTATGGTGCAGCCGCCAAGGGGTTAGCGCAACTATTATGGCGGAAACATTGCGCCTGCTTAGAAACTGAGAAGACACCATGGAGAGCGGATATCTGCTGTTGCATACATGTATGAGATGTGTGAGCGTACATCACGATAAAAACCAATAAAAAGACACAGATCATTCTGCAAAAAAACAAGCCCTCAACCAGCTCTGTCACCAGAAAAAAAAAAATGTTCTGTGTGTTCCTACTCCTCCATTGTAACATCTAATTTACCATGCTGTGTCAATCATATCTTCCCCTCCTTGATAAATTGGATGAAAACAGATTTTTGTGGATGAAAAGGAGGTAGAGGTGGAAGACATGAACAGTATCGGACTGGCCCACTGGAGGACCTGAGTATCCTCTGGTAGGCCCAGGCGGGTCCGGGGCCCCGGCCACATCGCTAATGGAAAGGGATGAGGCATCATGTATCTCCAGGCACTTTCCAATAAAAGTGTGCTCAGAGGAGACGAGTAAAAATAAAAATTTATACTCACCTCTCCTGGGCGTCCGTTGGTCCGACGTCATCTTCTGGCCATTTTCGGCCCTCAGCGTTACAACTGAGGCCTGTGATTGGGCCTCAGCAGATATGTGAGCCCCCGTACACATGACATCAACCGCATACCTGAAGAGGAAGATGGAGACAGCAGAACGACACAAGGATGCCCACAAGAGGTGAGCCAACCTGTTTGTTATCTTCCCTTCCCTCCCCTGGGCCTCTCTTCAGACCCCAGAGTATAATAATAACACTGAAATGAATTGGAGGGCTGAACCTCATGAATATTTGTCAAAATGAGGGAGCATATTATATTGTGTGGGGTTGCTGTGGAGCAGTATACTGGAGGGGGCACTGTGTGGAGCTGCTGGGGAGCATATTATATTGTGTGGGGCCACTGTGAAGCATTATACTGGGGGGGACTGTGGAGAGTACATTGTACTGCATGGGGCACTGTGGAGCATTATACTGGTGGGTACTGTGGGGAGCCTATTATTCTGTGTGGGGCTATTGGGGAGCAAATTATATTGTGTGGGGCCATTGTTGAGCAATATACTGTAATGAGGGCTCTGGGGAGCATATGATACAGTGTGGGGCCACTGTAGAGCATAATTTTGGGGGGCCACTGTGAGGAGCCTATTATACTGTGTGGGGCTGCTGGGGAGCATATTATAGAGTGTCAGGCCACTGTGGAGCACATTTTTCTGTGTGGGGTCGCTGTGAAGCATAATACTAGGGGACACTGTGGGGAGACTATTATACTATGTGAGGCTCTGGGGAGCATATTATACTGTGTGGGGGGCTCTGGGGAGCATATTATACTGTGTTGGGCCACTGTGCAATATTATACTGTGAGGGGGGGTCTCTGGGGAGGATATAACACTGTGTGGGGCCACTGTGGAGCATTATACTGGGGGTGCTTATGAGGAGCGTATTATATTGTTTGGGGCATTATACTGTGTGGGGTCACTTAGGAAGATTATACCGTGTAAGGAACTGTGGAGCAATATATATTATGTGGAACATTATTGTGTGGGGGGGGGCATTATATATATACTGTGTGGGGGCCACAGGACAGTAAACTGTAAGATACATCGGGGAGCTCACAAATTTTGCCAGTAATGGACCCCATAATTCTTGATGGCAGCCCTATGTGCTATGCCTGCATCACAGCTCCCTCACTAAAATGTTGCCCATGTGTGGGGTGCTCCATGGGCGTGTCATTCCCCATACAATACTGTGCACGAACTGGCCATGGAGCTACTGGAGCATGTACAGTACTATAGAGGATGACGATACAAGGAAAATACTCAGTAATGTGCAGCATTGGTTTCCAGATAGTCAGCAAATATGCAAAATTTCAGTGAAGGAGCCATGGTGTAAGCTATTAGCAGAAAGCTGTTGGGTGCTGTAGGGCACTAGGAAATCTGTTAAGAATTGTGACATGAGGGCATAGAGGAATCCCACTGCCATGATGAGTCAGAAAAAGGGTAATTACTTACGGTAATTTTATTTTCCTGATCCCACAACAGCACCAGAGAGAGCGAGAGGATCCGCCCCCATAGACAGGAAACCTACTGCATAAAAACAGGTGGAGTCTCTCCCTCTTTAGTAGATTACATAGCAGGAAGAGAAACTCCAGTTAGATGAGGAACACCATCACCCAGAGGCAGGTAATTCCCAAGGGGAGGAACCCCATAATATATATCTTTTTTTTTTTTTTTTTCTGCTGCACCTGGTGCACCACACAAAACAAGAAAACCACCACCAGAAAAGGTAGGGAATGAAGGCTGGTGTTGTCGTGGGATAAGGAAAATACAATTACCGTAAGTAATTACCCTTTTTCCCCCTCTCCCACGACAGCACCAGAGAGAGAATCCCCCCCCCCCCCCTAAATAGGAAATATCTTAGGGAGGGACCAAGGTTGTATCACTTTTCTACCAAAGCATAGGTCAGAAACCACTCCCAGATCCAACCTATAGTGGTGGAAAAAGGTGGAAGGCGAAGACCAGGTGGCTGCTCTACAAATCTGATCTATTGAATCATTAGCCTTCTCTGCCCAGGACGTGGCCACAGCCCTTGTGGAGTGGGCTCTAAGATCCTCCGGTGGAGACATCCCTGAGGAACTGTAAGCCAAACCAATAGCCAACTTAACCCATCTGGTCAGAGTACTTTTTGAAGAGGCGTTACCTCGGATGGGACCTGCAAAAAGCACAAATAGGGAACTAGTTTTCCTCCACCCCTCAGTGGCTGACAAATACTGGATCAGGCTATGTCTAACGTCCAAACAGTGAAACGCCCCCTCCCTAGGATTCTTAGGGTTGACACAAAAGGAAGGGAGCACAATCTCCTAGGTATGGTGAAATTTGGACGCTACTTTAGGCACAAAGTCAGGATCAGGGCTAAGTATAACCCTGTCCTCTAAAATAGTCAGGAAAGGTAGGTTAATGGATAAAGCCTGAAGTTCGCTAATCCGTCTGGCCGAAGTGAGGGCTACTAATTGTCTTCAGGGTAAGGCACCTGATAGAGCTTTCCCCCAAGGGTTTGAAGCGAGGCTTGGTTAGAGCATTAAGAACTAGATTTAAGTCCCAGGGGGGAACTCTAGACCATACTACTGGTCTACGTTTGAAGGATGCTTTAATGAAAAGGCTGACCCAAGGATTGTCTGCAAGCTTGACCTGGAAAAGAGCCCCTAGTGCTGCCACCTGCTCCTTGAGCATGCTGGTGGACAACCCCTTCTCCAGGCCCCTCTGGAGAAAATCCAGGACCTGTGGAATCTGAACTCCTGATACCTCTCTCAGAGGACTCCCTAAAAATTCTGACAACTTAACCCAGGTCCTAGATTAGATTTTAGAAGTAACTGGCTTCCTACTCTTCAAAAGGGTCTCAATAACTTTATCTGAAAACCCTCTAAAAGTTAATAATGACTTTTCAAGTTCCAGGCTGTTAGATGAAGCTGGTTGTAACTGGGATGAAAAATGGGACCCTGCTTTAAAAGGGATGGAATGATCCAAGGGTCTGTCACTGACAGGATCCTTAGGGGAGAGCCCTCCTTGGCCAGAAAGGAGCAATCAAGATGACCCTTGCCCGGTCCTCCATAATCTTTCTGATTACCCTGGGGATCAGAAAAAATGGGGGAAAAGCATAGGCCAGACCGAAATCCCACCTGTGGGACAGAGCATCCACCCTAAGCGGGAATTCCCCCCGGGATCTAGGGAGAAGAACCAAGGGACCTTCCGGTTGGAGCGGCTGGAAAAAAGATCTACTGCCGGCATTCCCCAGATATCTACTATCTCTTGAAAGACAGACTGGTCTAGTTCCTATTTCCTCTGTCTCAGGGTATGACAACTTAAGAAATCCGCTCTGGAGTTTTCTGCTCCTCTTATGTGAAGGTCCGACAGGGAAAGAATGGAGGATTCCACCAACTCTAGAATTTGGGCCGTAGCCTGCATCAGGGACCGGGAGCTTGTATCTCCCTGTCTGTTCAAATAAGCCACCACCGTCCTGTTGTCTGAGAGAATCCTTACATGGCGACCCTGAATAAGGGAAAAAGCCTGCCTCAAGACCAGTAGTACTGCCCATACTTCCTTCAGGTTTCAAGATGCCCCAAGCTGACTGTGGGACCAGACCCCCTGAAAATTTCAGGTACCCAGGTGAGCTCCCCATCCCCAGGGGCTGGCATCTGTGGTAATTATTAGAGGTTCCGGAGTCCTCCATGGAAGATCCTTTTTCAAAAATTTTCTCTTTCCGACCACCAGGTCAGGGAGGACCGAGTCCTGTGGGAGATTACAATCCTTCTGTCTAAATCCACCTGATCCCCTACTGATAGGATCTCCCTCTGCAAATCCCTGGAATGACCCTGAGCCCAGGGGACTGCCAGGATACAGGCAGTAAGGGACCCCAGTACTGACATCTCCATCCTTGGGTTACTTAAGGTAACCCAAGGATGGAGATGAAGGGAGTCCACCAGACCCTGAACCACCAAAACTTATTCCTCCGGCAGAAAAGATCTCTGAGCCACAAAGTCTAAGAGGATGCCCAGAAACACTTGATGTCTGGAAGGGGTCAACCTGGATTCTTTGAGGTTGACTAATCATCCCAGACTTGACACAATCTCTAGGACCTGGTTGACACACCTCCGACACTCCATCTCGGATCTGGCCACTATGAGAAAATCGTCTAGGTAGGGGATGAAGATTTTATCCTTCTCTCTAATATGAGCCGCCATTTCCGCTACTAGTTTCGTAAAAATTCTGGGGGCCATAGAGATCCCAAAGGAAAGTAAAAAATGATTCAATTCCCTCAAATTTATAATGGTTCTGAAGGACCCTTATGGTTTTTTTTTTACCAGAAAGAGATGGGAATAATAGCCCTCCCCCATTTCCGAAGGGGGAACTGGCACCAACACCTTCTTTCTTACTCCACCACTTCTAACTCTAAGGCTGACTGGCCGAACACCGAGGACTGAGGTCTCGTGACTTGGAACCTGGGTGGAGGAGCCGAGAGGAATTCTAGGCATAACCCGCTCCCCACCGTCTCTAATATCCAGGGGCTTAGGGAGATTCTTTCCCAGGCTGGAAGAAAAAACTTTAATCTTCCTCCCACCTGGTATCTGGTGTCATTGTTTAGAAGGTTTCCCATCCCTATCTTGTGGGGTGTTGAATAGGAAACCTCTTTGCTTTCTTCCCTGGTCTGACCAGAACATTTGTCTGTTCGTGGAGTCCCTGGCCCTGTTGGATTTCAGAAAGGGACGAAAGGGTTTAAGCACTCCTCCTGCTGCTGGGGTAGGAAATCCCCTCTTTTTGTCCACGACCTTAGCCAGAATATCATCTAGGGCAGGGCCAAACAAAAATTTCCCATCACACGGAAGGTTACATAATCTAGTCTTAGAGGCTACATCTCTCCCAGTTTTTTAACCAGATTGTCCGCCTAGCCGAATTAGCTAAAGCCATAGAGCGGGCGGATAGTCTCACTGCATCAGCCGAGGCGTCCGCCAGGAAGTCTGCCACTTTGCGAATGGTAGGAAGAGCATTTAACACCTGATCCCTCAGGATTTTATTTTTTAGCTGGGTCTCCAGTTCCTCCAACCATATCATAAGGGTCCTGGCCGTAGAAGTAGCTGCAATGTTTGGCTTCAAGGAGGCCCCCGCCGACTCTCAAGTGCACCTTAAAAAAGTGTTGGCTTTCTTATCCAACGGGTCTCTTAAGGACCCCATATCTTTGAAGGGCAGAACTGATTTTTTAGATGCCCTAAATATGGCCACATCCAGCTTAGACACAGAATCCCAGGAGGAAGAGACCTCCTGCACTTCCACTTTTAAATTTGGCGCAGTTCCACGCTTGCTGGTTACTTCCACCAGAAGTCGGCATCCAAGAGCTCCCTGCAGCAATCTCTCACTCCTCCCGCCAGAACCCGGATCCCAGTAGGAGGAACTCGTGGCTTCTCAATTCTCCAACCCGGACGGTCCCAGGGAACAGCAGGGAAGGGGATTAGCCGCCTTACCCTGCAGAAGACAGCCCCCAGCAGCCCAAAAGGAAGAATGGGGGATCGAGAGGGGACCCCAACCAGGGCCATCCCCTGCCTTTGCACCACGCCATGGATCCAACCCCGGGTGCCCGACAGCACCCAGACAGGTAGGTTTCACTTCCAGGTACAGGAAACTACTGAGGAGGGAGAGGCTCCACCTGTTTTTATTCAGTAGGTTTCCTGTCCCTGGGGGCAGATCCTTCTCTCTCTCTCTCTCTCTGGTGCTGTCATGGGAGAGGGGGAAAAAAGTGAGGAAGATGATGGAATTACAGATAAGACCTGTCAACTGGGTCAAGGTGACATCAGAGGAAGAGGGTGGTGGCAGATGCAGTAGTAAGAATTTCATCCATTGTGCAACCCCAACTTACATTCAAAAGACCTTCCTGGGGAAGCTTTAAGGCAAGCTCAGGTGGTTGTAGCACTGGTAGACATGTTTCCACTGTTGCTGGTTTTGGAGGGAGCAGTTATTTTCTGTCATCTTCTCTTTGGGAATTTTTATGCACATTACTAAATGACAAATCGACAAAGGTGCAAGATCTGCAAGTAAAAAATTATCCATGGGTGTGCAAGCACACATGTGGTAACTGAGTCTCTCCGTACTCCATATAAAATGGCATCACCATCACCAAAATTTGGCAGAATAAAACTGACAGTGGCACCAAGTGAATAAGACTGTTCTACTATAAAGGAATTATTGTCCAGTAAACAGCAATTTGCACACAGTTATCTGGCTGGTTTGCAACTTTAACTCACATCTGGCTGAGTTACTGGCAGTGTAGTCATTGCAGTGCCACTTAGTAGAATCCACTGCGTATCGCCAACTGATGGCATTCCCAGAGTCTTGATGGAGATTACCTAGATGCCATTATTTCTCTAGGAAAGCTGTCCCTGCTTAATATAGCCATGTGGGGGAAATGTGCACGACACTATCAATACGGAGCAGCAATTATGGGCAGGGACAATACATAGCTTTCATGGCCCCCTGTATCAATGTTTTGATCGTCAGTGATCACAGTCAAGAAATGCAGCAAGGCCAAGTCCTTTCTAGTACTGATATCACCTCGTGGGTGTAGGCCCAGTTTTAACACCAGGCGGGACCTATCCGCCTCCTCCAAACTGGACAATTTGTCATCCGCAACTTCACCAGGCTAAGCGATTGCTTACACTCTACCCCCTCATTTCATGGCTATGTTAATGTGGCATTTGCTTTCATACAGGGATAACTGGCAGGATAATCCAGGTTCTTTTCTATTTCCAAAGTTCTCAGGGTCATAAAATCCTTTCTATTTGAGAAGATATCCTAACTTTTCAGCTGGCAAACCATGCACGCTGAGAGTGTGTCACAATTTTTTTAATTTTTTTCAAATTCTGTAATTGTCACTCATTGGTGTTACATCTGCTCCCATATAGGAATACTTTTTGATGGCTTTTTTTTTTTTTTATAAAGTAAATTCTTTATCGCTTCACGTTTCAAGTGGCAGGTACGCTGACTGTGTGCCACAATTTTTTCTTCAAATTATGTAGTTGCCAGTGCCATTTGCCACAGACAATCTGTTGGCATAATAACAATAAAATAAAACAAACAACCCCTTCCCATTACAATGCACTGTTGGTGTGGCATTCTGCTTCTATAAAGGGATAATTTTGGTGGCTTTTTTTATTTTTCATTACTTTTCACCTAAATACACAGTCAAATTTTTCTCCCAAATAACAAGCTTGCAGCACTTGCAAGTCATCAAATTGGGCTATTTTTTCTATAAGTACCATTGCTTTTTTGCAATATAACAGCCATGTCTATGAAAAAAAAAAACATGGACAAGCACGTTTCCCCAAAAACAGGGTAATTTTTGGAGTGCTTTAAATGTTAAAATGCATAAAAGTGAGTGGCAGCGCAGTGTATGGTTAAACTCGGAGTTTGTATCCTCTGCTTTACCATAGACATGCATGTCACTTTCACATTGACAAAACTTCGTCTGTTTGCTTTAGAGCTAAAAATTGGATAAATAGGTTCCAAGGAGTCCTGATAGTGTCATACACTATGTTTTAAACCAATTTACGATGTGGTTTGTACTGAACTTGTGTAACCTGAAACTAATCTTGGGCCCGAACCAGCCAAACCAGAAACAAAACCTCATCTTCACTTCAAATCCTTTCAAAGCCATAGGATGGAAGAGGAGATATTCTGTTGCTATCTGCATAAGTGTATGGATAGCGATCAGAGATGACGGTCTACACCAAGGGTCAGCAACCTTCGGCACTCCAGCTGCTGTGAAACTACAACTCCCAACATGCTTCATTCACTTCCATGGGAGTTTCAAGAACAGCTTGTAGTTTTACAACAGCTGGAGTGCCGAAGGATGCCTACCCCTGGTCTACACAAAAGTTCTGGACTGATCACCCCAAGTTCTAGTTATTTTGCTGATCTTGCAATTCAAAACAAATGAACACCATCATTGTCATCATGTTTGTAGGGGCATAATCATAATTATTACTTACTGCACTCTAAAAACAAGATCTCTATTAGGTAATTCATTGTGGTGCAAAAATATGAAGGAGAAACACAAGGCATTCTGGGTTTTAGTAATCTGGGCTCAGGGGCATAACTACCGGGGTAGCAGTGGTAGCGGCTGCCACTGACATTACGGGGCCCTGCGGGCCCCCGATGCTTTTTTTTTTTTTTTTTTTTAATAGGCCGTTACCTGCTGGAGTAACCCCAGCAGGTAACGGGCCCTATATACTTACCGTTCCCCGGGGTCCCGCTCACGGCCGCCTGCGCTTCCGATCCTGCGGAGGCGGCTGTGAGCAGGAGCGGGGATCGGTATGTGAGGCCGTGGGCCGAACACCACAATCTCTGCTATCATTATACTCCGGGGTCTTTTCAGACCCCGGAGTATAATAATCGGAGGCCCAGGGGAGGTGAGCGAACATAAAAAACAATGTACTTACCTCTCCTGTGCTTCTCCAGGCTTCGGGCCTGTTTGGTGACGTCCCCAACGTCATTTTGCGTCGCGACGCCTTGCCCGCATCACGTGACGCCGGCCTGGTCCAACATTGAAGGCGGCCGAAGCAGCAGTGAGTGGACCGGAGCGAGGAACAGGTAAGCAACGTTGTTTTTTATGTTTCTATCCTCTCCTGGGTCTCCGATCATTATACTATGGGGTCTGAAAAGACCCCACAGTATAATAATTGTTCATGGGTGGTCCACAATAGGACATATAATAGTGTGTGCAGGGGCCACTATGGGGCAAAATACTCAGTGCAGGGGCCACTATGGGGAATAATAGTGTGTGCAGGGGCCACTATGGATATAATACTGTGTGCAGGGGCCACTATGGGATATAATACTGTGTACAGGGGCCACTATGGGGAATAATACTTTGTGCAGGGGCCACTATGGGGCATGATACTGTGTGCAGGGGCCACTATGGGACATGATACTGTGTGCAGGGGCCACTATGGGGCATGATACTGTGTGCAGGGGCCACTATGGGGCATGATACTGTGTGCAGGGGCCACTATGGGACATGATACTGTGTGCAGGGGCCACTATGGGGCAAAATACTCAGTGCGGGGGCCACTATGGGGAATAATAGTGTGTGCAGGGGCCACTATGGATATAATACTGTGTGCAGGGGCCACTATGGGATATAATACTGTGTACAGGGGCCACTATGGGGAATGATACTTTGTGCAGGGGCCACTATGGGGCATGATACTGTGTGCAGGGGCCACTATGGGACATGATACTGTGTGCAAGGGCCACTGTGGGGCATGATACTGTGTGCAGGGGCCACTATGGGGCATGATACTGTGTGCAGGGGCCACTATGGGGCATGATACTGTGTGCAGGGGCCACTATGGGACATGATACTGTGTGCAGGGGCCACTATCAGACATGATACTGTGTGCAGGGGCCACTATCAGACATGATACTGTGTGCAGGGGCCACTATGGGACATGATACTGTGTGCAGGGGTCACTATGGGACATGATACTGTGTGCAGGGGCCACTATGGGACATGATACTGTGTGCAGGGGCCACTATGGGACATGATACTGTGTGCAGGGGCCACTATGGGGCATAATACTGTGTGCAGGAGCCACTATGGCACATAATAGTGTGCGCAGGAATGCGTTTTTTTGGGGGGGGGGGGGGTTGGAGGGGGGGCGATTGGGGGCAGCGGTTCAGGGGGGGGGGCCCCCATGTCAAATGTTCGCCTTGGGGCCCAGCCATTCCTAGTTACGCCACTGCCTGTGCTTCTGTGTCTTTATGCTTCATATGACAATTTCTACTTTTACATAGTAATTGATTCTAATCTAATCCATAGTTGGTGAGTGGAAAAAAATATTCTATAGATCTCTACTCATTCTCCCTGTGTTTAGCTAGGGTCAATTGTTGCTTGAGTTGCTTAACCTGTAGAATTTAAAGGGTACCTGAGCTTTCACAAAAGGTTGAAATTTCAGCAGGGTCTTGCTGGGCAAACCGTATAAACTTCATACAAGGTGTCCTATCAGTTTTTATGCTGCTAGTATAGCTGCAGGATATTTTGCATTTCTCTCTCCAGCATCCCCATGTCATACATTTAGGACTCACTGAGTTAACTACATAACATCAGTAAAGTAAGTCAAAAAGTCACCATTGCAACTTCTTAAAACACATGGAAATGTTTACCTTTGCCAACACTAATAAAGAAAAATACACCTATGAGAATATGAATGGGAATGTAGAACAATTTCAGACATTGGATTTCTCAAGGCGACATCAAGGCAAGTGAATTAGACACACAGTCCCAATGTGAAGTATTGTAGGAGAAATGCGTTTATTACATTACATTACATTTAAAGAGTTTTTCAAATCTAAAAATAGTTAGAATAGGTCATCAATATCAGATGGGGGTCCAACACCCAGCATACTCACTGTTCAGCTGTTCTCAGTACAATGGAGCAGGAAGCAGCTCAGTTCTCCACGTAGTGGCCAGAGCAGTTTACTGCAGGTCAACTCCCATTTACTTAAATGGAGTACAAGCTGTGGTGACTCATTTCAGCCACTACACACAGGCAGGGCCAGCGTTAGGGGGGGGGCAAACTGGGCAATTGCCCAGGGCCCCGTCCCCAAAGCGGCCCCCGGGATCCGGAGTCAGGCCCGGCCATATCAATAACAGAAAGGGACCCAGCGTCATGTGCCGCAGGGCTCCTTTTCCGAGGTGAGTAAAAATAACAAACATTTTTACTCACCTGTACTGGCGTCCGACGTCATCTTCTGGCGTTGCGGACATCACTGCTGAGGCCAGGCCTCAGCCTTAGCGATCACGTGGGGCATGCTGACAGCTTGCCTCACGTAATCACTGAGGCCCAATCACAGGCCTCAGTGGTGACGTCCACAACGCGTGACGTCAGTCGCAGAGAAGAGGAAGCGGTCGCCGGCGGGGATAGCGGAGCAGCGCGAGGAGGCCCAGCAGAGGTAAGGCAAGATGAGTATAACTGTTTGTTATTTTCCCTCACCTCCCCCGGGCCTTCGATAATTATACTCTGGGGTCTGAAGAGACCCCAGAGTATAATATAATACTAGCACTGATGGAGTCTGTAGGGCCACTGTGGAGCATTATACTGGGGAGGGGACCCTCTGGAGAGCATGTTATATTCTGTGGAGCATTATAATGTGGGGGGGGAGCTCTGGAGAGCATGTTATATTTTGTGGAGCATTATAATGTGGGGGGGGGGGCTCTGGAGAGCATGTTATATTCTGTGGGGTTACTTTTGAGCATTATGCTCTCCAGAGGGGCCCCCCCCAGTATAATGCTCCAAAGTGGCCCCACAGAATATAAAACATGCTCTCCAGAGGACCCCCTCCCCAGTATAATGCTCCACAGTGGCTCCACACAGTATAATATGCTATCCACAGTGGCCCAAAACAGTATAATATGCTCTCCAGAGCCCCCCAGTATAATGCTCCACGGTGGCCCCACACAGTATAATAAGCTCTCCAGAGGAGGCCCCTCCAGTATATTATACTGTGTGGGGCCACCGTGGAGCATTATACTGGGGGGGCTCTGGAGAGCATATTATACTGTTTTGGGCCACCATGGAGCATTAAACATGGGGGGGGGGGCTGTGGAGAGCATATTATACTGTTTTGGGCCACTATGGAGCATTATACTGGGGGGGCCCCTCTGGATAACATATTATACTGCATCAGCAGAGCATATTATACTGCGTGGCGCCACTGTGGAACATTATACTGGGGGGACACTCTGAGGAGCATAATATATTGTGTGGGGCCACTGTGGAGCAAAACACTGGGGGGGGCACTGTGGAGCATTATACTAGCGGGGGCCCTCTGGGGAGCATATTATACTATGGGCCACTCTGGAGCTTTATATTAGGGGGAAGGGGCAGTGTGAGGAGCCTGTTATACTGTGTGGGGCCACTGTGGAGTGTATTATATTGTGTGGGGCTTTTCGGGATTATATTATACTCTGTGGGGCCATTGTAGAGCATTATACTAGGGGGGGACTATGGGCAGCATATTATACTGTGGGGGACCATTGTGGAGCATTATACTGGGGGGGACCCCTCTGGGGAGTATATTATACTGTGTGAAGGCCATTGTGGAGCATGTTATACTGTGTTAGGCCACTGTGAAGCATTATACTGGGGGGCACTGTGGGGTGCATATTATACTGTATGGAGCATGTTATACTGTGTGAGGCTGCTGGGGAACATATTGTACTATCTGGGGCCATTAAGGGGTAGTATACTGTGTGGGCCACTGTGGAGTATTATACTGTGTGGAGCCTTATGTACCATGTGGGGCCACTATGGGGGGGGCTCAGGGGAGCATTTTATACTGTGTGGGGCCACTGTGGTGCATTATATACCATGAGGGGAAACTGTGGAGGGCTCAGGGGAGCATTTTATACTGTGGAACATTATATACCATGTGGAGCATTATACTGTGGGGGAGGGGCTCAAAATTCCTGCTGGCAGTCCTGTATGCTATGTCTGCATCACAGCTCCCTCACTATAATCTTGCACATATGTGTAGTGCTCCATGGCCTTGTCAATCCCCCTTCAGTCTGACACTGTATAACGTAGAACTATTATATATAAGGGTGGATTACTATATGTATTTGGGAAACTTAAATATGAGGGGCTATTTTAAAAAGGGGAACTATTATTTATAAGATGGGCTATTATTTATAAGGGGGGAACTATTATATATAAGGCATCCATTACAAGGGGGGAGCTATTATTGATAAGAGGGGAACTGTTTATAAGGGGGGTATAATTGTTAAGTGGGCTTATTTATAAAGGGGGTTATTAGTGATAATGGGGACTATTATTTATAAGGGTAACTTATTTATGAAGGGGCTATTATTTATAAGGGAGCAGTATTATTTTTACAGGGTGATTGTTACAGATAAGAGGGAATATTACTGATACAGGGCACTATTTATCATTTATAAGGGAGCTATTACTGATAAAGGTGTAATATTATTTATAAGCAGGGATTATTATTTATAAGAAGGCGCTATAATAACTGATGACTGGGTGCAAAAATCTATTAGGCGGTACAAAGGTGCTCATTTGAATTGTGTGTGGTAAAATGGGGCTTGTTATTACTTCTTTGTTGGCAGAAAAGAGGCGTTGTTATAGGGGTTGCCACTGGAAGACAATGGTGTTGTTTGCATATCAGCATTTGGGGCCCCGCTTTTAATTTTGCCCAGGGCCCCACTTTGTCTAAAACTGGCCCTGCACACAGGATAGAGCTGTATGCTTCCTGCTGATTAGTGAGGGTGCCGGATGTCGGACCCCCACCAATCTGATAGTATGACCTATCCCTATGAAAGACCATCAATATTTGTAGCTCAGAAAACCCCTTTAAAGTGTTGATTGCCATAAACAACATAAAAGAAATGTGTTCTCTCTGCACAGCAGTCACACAAGGGTCAGCTAAATCTTACTGCAAGTTTTGCTGAGTTATTTAGAAAATCCACTAATAGCTAACTGCACACTTATCAGTGTCAAAGGGTCTTTAGGTTTTATCATCGCATGTGCTAAATTTCTGAAGCATGAGGCTTTCTGAACCTTCATGAGTTGTTATTACACCTCCCTGTGCTTATTGGACATCCCATATCAAAACCATAGAGAGTAGTATGGATAGCAGCCGTTCCTCTGAGAAAGGTGCACTGAACAGCTCATCTGTATATGGATTAAAAGTTGACTCTCTCAGCAATAAGATGACACTTTGACAAAAAATAAAAGAGATTTTCACTATGCCACTAACCATCCCTATAACAGCATACAAGTGTTAGAAGCAGTTTTGGTGGTTGTAGACTCCTGCCAGGGTAGTTGATATCTTGTCTACCCCAGACTAAAGAGCATTTATGTACAATGGATTAGCAGTGAGGAGCAGGGCAGAGTACCTACACCATAAATAATGATGTGCCTGAGTTAATAAGGGCTGTAACCTCTAAACTGTAGTTATCTATCCTATACAGTTACTAATTTATGTAAATTATAATATATTGCGTATATCAACCATCTTCTAAATTTTCTTTTAAAGGTGGGATTTTTTTTCAAACAATATAATGCAGATGCTGGTTGTAGACCCAAAAGAATATTTTTATCTAAGCAAAATGTCACAAAAATCAGCAGTAGAAAGTCACACAGCCACACCATGAAGGCTTCTGTACTTAGAGATATCAGATGATATAATATGATCCACTGTTGTACAGCACACTCAGAAAGCTCAGCAAGCATGGACTAAATGTCAAAGTGCACTCCCCTTGTTTATTCAGATTCAAAAGTGGGTGCAGATAAAGATTTTTTTGTCTTCTTCTGGAATTCTGTTTGCTTGAAAGTAGCTGAAAAACAAATGACACAAACCATGCTCGACAAGGCACTAATGTGCATAGAAGTGCAATATTTCAAAGAGATCTCCAGGTTTCTCTATTGAGGCTCACAATCTTCAGGATATGTGTGCTAGTTGCCCGATAAACCTCCATTTTATATAATTGGTTCAGTTTTCTTTGTGGTTTACAATTATTTTGTAATGGACATCAGCTCTTGTGATAAAGCCATTCTGAACATGCAAACTTACAGTGTGAAGTATGGGGGAAAGCCAGCAAAATCTCAACTATGTGATATAAAATATGGGGAAATTCAGGCTCTCTCAGGCTGTTGTGAGACCAGGCTTATTTAAATAGTTGATCACAATCTACTGGACAAGTGCCATTTACTGCACTCCCTTAGTTTGTTCTATTGGTAGATACTCCTAACTGCAGGGCAACCAAATTGATAAAGCAACAGATGCCAAAGCCTAGTCAGACATGACATTACAGAAAATCTCATGACATTAAAAGGGTTATGCTCTTTCGGATATTGGTAACCTATCCTTAGGGTAGACAATCGATATTAGATCTGTCAGGGTCCAACATCCTGAATCTCCACAGATCAACTGTTCTGGGACAGGGCATGCCACGATTTGTAGTGGCGACTTAAGGTACAGCTGCTGCCCCATAGACTTCATAAGTTGCCGCTGCAGTTTACATGGCCAATGAGCAGCACAGCCCCTGGCATGTAAGGATTATCAGAAGTCGCAGCGGTCCAAGGGCAGATAGATCTGCGAGGGTCCAACACAGTTTAATATTGAAGACCTATCCTAAGGGTAATTTAAGCTTATTAAATATGCCCAGAATAGAAGTCATGCAGGATTTGTCTAGTGAGTGGTCATGGAGTATTTGCCAAGGAAGAAGAGGAGACAATTTTTGTCAATGCTATTGTAGTCAAGAACAGAAATATCAAAAGCTCTCCCCACATAAACACAAAACAAAATTGTTAGAAGCACACCACCACTCCAACTGTTTCACCACTTATATGCTATTGTAGGGTCAGTCATTGGCACAATGAACTTATCTTTATAAAGAAAAAAATAAAATCTTGCTGCTGAGAAAATCAACCTTTAATCCATAAGCAAATAAGTTGTGATATAGGACGTGACAGCGCCTGCCAGAGTATCCATTTTCACCTGGGGTCACACCTGTCAATCTTTATGTTTGAGGGTGGCACCAGGTGGCAACCAAAGTGCAAAAACGGGTGCTGTACAGGAGAATGGAACAGCTCATTTCTGCATATCAATTAAAAGTTTATTTTCTGAACAGCTATATTGTAAAAAAAAAAAAAAAAAAAAAAAAAAAAAAAAAAGCATGTCCACTAGGTCATTAAAAGCCCCTATAACAGTTTATCAGTGGTTTTGGTGGTGGAAGATAAGGAGAATCTATTTTCACCACAGCTACGGAAGACTCCATTCTGCAAGGCAACTGTCTGCATGCACTGTATTTCTATTCATTCATACACTGCAAAAGTAGAGAGGTTCATATGAGATAAAAAGGGTTGTCCCACCATTCAGCTTAGTGGGTGGTGCCATGTCCCCTAACATTTTTATAATGAAGAAGCCATACTGCTCTTTTAGCGAATCCTTGTACAGCCAAGCACCAGACCACCTGCTGCAGCACAGTCCCATCTTCTAAAATGAAGCCCCGCTGATCCTAATATTATAGCATATTTTAGTCATATGCCTTGACATTACAAGGAGACAATACTCTTTTAGGCTAAAGCCCCACATTGTGGAAACGCAGATTTTTTGTTGTTGCAGATTTTGTTGTGGTTTTTTGAGCCAAAGTCAGGAGTGGATTGAGCAGAAGGGAGAAGTATAAGAAGCTTCCTATATATTTCCCATTCCTTTCGTAGCCATTCTTGGCTTTAGCTCAAAAAACCGCAACAAAAAAAGCTGTGTTTCCGCAATGTGGGGCCCCAGCCTTAATGCCACTTGGATCTGCACTATAGAAGTAGAACTTTTTTTCATTAAAATGTTATACTCTTTTGATTGCAATATGAACAAGACTAGAATGAAGAGGAGGATATCATTGTTTATACTGTTAGCATTTCATGGTTTTTTTTGTCTTTATTTTTTATGTTCTTTTGAATGGAAACTATATCAACAAGGAGTAAAGACATTAGTATTTCAATAGAAGCCGAGATGATGTTTCCTGAATAAATATTTATTATAAATGAACCTTTGCAAACAATATAAAGCTTTACACTAAATGTAACTGTGGTAGGAAATGCCATAAAGGAACAATATATGAAAAACAATGTGTTATCTAATTCTCCTATATAGGTGACTGCATCCGTACTTTACCCCTGCAACAAAATCCTGAGTCGTTTGTAGGCTTTGTTCACACAGAGCAGCTTTGATAACCCTGTTTGATATTTAATCTAAAAATGTGCAAAAGTGGCTCACACTATATGATAAAGCTGATGCAATTTTGTCTAATTTTTCACCACTTAATGGTTGGACGACTATGTGCCAAAACTTTGGTGCAATTATGATGCATATTAGTGCATCTTAAGCAGTGCCCCTTGTCCAGTGAAGTACGAAAAGAATCTATAAACACGTAATAAATGTACGCCAGATTTTTTTTTTTTTTTTTAACTAGAAGTTTGCCAATATTCTTGTGCACTAATCTTTGCTAAAATCAGGATTGGATCTAAATAACAGGATACTTATAAGTCATTCATAATTGTTCTTAACATTCACTACTGTTTTTGGATAAAAGAAAATTACCCCAAAATGACCTATGTGAACAAGTAAGAGTGTGCACAGTGAATTAAGACACACTCCTGAACTGAAACTCCTGAACTGGAAAGACAGTGCCAGAGCAGGCAGTGTGATCTGATCAAATTTGTTCGATTGCATTTCTTATTGTCTCTATTAGAATTTTAGGAAAAAGACATATGGCACGCCATATCATTTATCTATTATTACATCGTTTGTCCTTCAGCTTTAATAATACTGTGCATAATGCATATGACATTTCTTTAAATGAGATTCACATTGTTATTAACTCAACTATATCTACAGATGTAAAGGTCGTAAGAAACTAATCAGTATAACTGGATCCGAAATTGAACAACTTTTACAATAGTATGCAATGTTTCCTATTGTATCAGTCATTAACATTAAGCACACAGTACCTATCATTCTTTTACTCTATTTCTGCTATTGTATTATTGTTCCTTCATGAAATGCTTACTTATTGTTTTAGGAGGACCAGTTTTCTAAGGCTCTAACAACTTGTGCATTAATGCAAACATGCAGGCCTCCTGCTGACTACTCAGTTTGTGTCTGTGACAGGGGTTTTCCTTCTTGAGTGGTATTGTATGATTTACAACTATCGCATTTCATCCCTAAAATGTGGAAAAGTACAGTTGATCTTGCACTACAGTCATTGCAGAGAATCTGTGTGAATTGAAAAGAAAAACAGAATTAAACACACTGAAAGGGTACAATATATCTCATTAATAGCAGTCCAAGCTAAAGAGAAAAGGAGGCTAAAGGATTTTTCTTCGTCTGGGGCAATTTTTCATACTGATGACCTATTATCACAGAAGAGGGCATCCATGAAGGTCTGACAACTGTCCCCACACTGATCAGCTGTTCCAGGCAGCCTCTGGCACAAAAACTATACAGTGTATGGAGCCAGGAGCAGAAGGCTCTGTAAACTGTGTAGTGGTGGTGCCAGAGTACTGCAGCTCTACTTCTATTCACTTGCTTTTAGCTCTGTACACTGTAAAGTTCTGGCACTCAGAGGATGTCTGGAACAGCTGATCAGTGTGGAGGCCCGGTGTCAGTTTGATATTGATCACCTATCTTGAGAACAGGTTATCAGTATCAAACTCATAATTGGAGTAAACAATTTCTCAGCTATGTGCCTGCATAAACAATGAAGGGGTCTTTGCCCAGGAATTGGAAGAAGCCGTGGGGCAGTCGGAAAAAAAAAAACAAAAAAATTACGTTGTCCGGTGTTCCCTTTCCGTCTAATGCCAGAGATCCTGAGCTTTACATGACTACTGAAACTCAGTGGTTGCTGGAGAGGCATCGGTGATGTTATGGTTTACAGCAACATGATATCGGTACGAGACTGAAAGGGATCTGGCAGAGGACAATGGAGCAGCAGGGACAGGCGAGTATGTTTTTATTTGTTTCTTTTGTTCTACTTTTTATTTTACACCTCCCCCCGGCTGTCCCATGGGTTGCTCCAGTTCCTGGACAACTCCTTTAAATCTAATGCATGTAACTACCATATGCACAATGGGGATTTTGATTCACTCACATCAACATTCATATTTTGATATTCTGGTGGCATTGGCGTCTGAGCAACTTCATCATCTAGCTGGGCCCAGTATCTGGACATATCCAGGGCAGAACGCATGCATAGTGGACACCGGTATCCCCTGTAATGAAATGAAGTGAAGCTTTATTGTTACAATCTCCTAGCCAAAAATGTCGCCAGATAAAACACATGATTTAGTGAGGTTTTCTAGTACTATAATATTGATAGCTATTCTTAGGTTCGGTTACACCTGTACAGTTCAGTACTTCTAGAAACCTACTTTAATCTAATGCAGAATATCCTTGTTACCGTTTCTCTCTAACTCAGCTCTTCCTCCCCATCTCCTCTTCATAGACTTTTATGTAACCTGATTTGTCTCTGAAGCTCATGACTGAAGATAGATGTGGCAGTGAATTGAGCAATTTAAAAGAGGGGGGATAAATGGAAAAAGAAGCATTTCTCTATAAGATAAGATATATTACTAAGTTTCTTATATTCACATGTACTATTCATTTATGGAAAAAAAAAATGTTTACTCTTTAAATGAATAAATGGAAAGGTATGCTGAATCTTTTCCCACAAAATCTTTTCCTTCTGCTCCAAACATTCTGCCTGCAGATTACACTGCCTCTTTAATTTGACTGGTTCTCTTTAAATGTCTATGGTGGTATATCCTAGTGACCAACCATTGTCAGAACAAAGGGGATCACTGATGTGTCATTTCCATTGCATTAGTGTTGTCTGGTAGCTGCTTACCTCCATAGAATATAATATGCATATTTGGTTGAACAAAGTTTTCTGTTATTTGGGGCAGCAGAGCCATCAACTAACAGATAACCAATGTGTAAGGAAGATTTGACTCCTTTGCACGCCAGCTTACATACTCAACAACACGATGCATAAACAGGGTACAGGGCACAGGGTGGGCCATAAGTATGGATACACCCGGGTGGGCCATAAGTATGGATACACCCAGATAAAAAGGAAGTGGTTGCTGATATCACCTTACCGTTTGTGGCATATTAGTACATGGGAGGGGGGGGAAACATTTGAGGCCGACCATCTGCAAAGCCGCCATTTTGGATTCAACTTTACTTTTTTTCAATGGGAAGGGGGTCATGTGACACATCAAACACATGGAGAATTGCACAAGAAAAACAATGGTATCTGGGTGTATCCAAACTTATGGCCCACCCGGGTATATCCATATTCCACCCTGTATATTAATACTCTGAGGTACATAACCTAATCTGCATGTAGAAAATTAATTCTGGACAATTTTACCCAATGTAATATGTAGATTAGAAAAAGAGCAGATTACCATGAATAATAGATAAAAATAATCTCAAAACAGTAAAACTAATGTCGCATCCTAATGGGTTCTGTTCTAAAGAAATTCAATTCTGCAGACCAGGCAAGCCAAATGAAGGTCAGACCCATATCAAAAGTGAGGTCAAAGAGAAATTAGTATCTTAAATCAGATTAGAACAACTGTATCATCGCTTTGGTATGCAGAAAAGGCCAGATTTAAAATACAGACGTAAATGGCAGAGCAGATTTACTTGGTTGCTGTGCAGTGCACAATGCTATGATTCAGTTTTGACCATTCTGCCAGGATGCACAAATGTCATTTAGCGTGTACTGTAATATACTTACTGTTTCAGCATATCCTCATAACATGTACTGGAGGAACACAACAAAATAACAACAAATTAGATTTCACAGCACATCATCAGGATCTCCCAAATTCACAGAATCGTATACACAAAGAGAAATACATTTCTTACAATACAAAAACCGTTCCCTTTGTTTACACTCAAAAATACCAGAGAAATGTGAAAAGTAATCTGACAATACTGATCAGACAATATATGATAATCTGTTTATCGAACAACATACTAGAAAAAAAAAAACTAGTCTTGATCAGGTACATTCTCACCTATGTAAGAGATGTCCGCAAGGGAGCACCCGAGCACCAACTCTTGAGGTATGTATATCCTACCAAAGAAAAAAAAAAAAAAAAAAAAAAAAAAGGTCTTCATTAGCACTAACATTTTAAAACTAGGCACAAGCAACAAACAATAAATTCCAGATATGACTTTGTAAAATATGTCCTTCCATATAAAACAGGATTTAATATAGAATACTTTAAATAGTGTGAGCAGATTTTCAAATGTGCACAATATCACCCACTGGATTTCTCTTGTGGATTTGCAAAAAAAAAAAAATCCACTGTTGAAAAATTCTGTCTGACTTACACTAGGTTAACACTAGCGTTAGGGTTTCCATTCTTCAGGTCCGCTTGGGGACGCAGAAAATGGAAACCCTTATTGCTTAAAAAGCAGTTACCCGCGGAAACCCACGGGTTTTCGCCGATTTAATACTGAAATCAGCAGAGAGAAAAGTCCTGCTTGCAATCTACTTTCTGTATCAATTCCTTGCGGTTTTCAAGATCTCTGCTTGCTGTCATTCATTCTGCTTACCTCTAGAGTATAAAATTCTGACCATGGTCATGTGATGGACACACAGGTGCACAGATTGTTACCAGGCACATGTCTGATTACTGTGCTGTCACTGTAACGAGCTGTGCACCTATGTGTCCATCACATGACCATGGTCAGAATTTCATCCACTAGAGGAAAGCAGAATGAATGACAGCAAGCAGAGATCTACAAAAAAGTAAAGAATTGATGCAGAAAGTATATTGAAAAATTGTACAACAATAACATTTATCTCTCAATATTGGTCTGAAAGTTGCCAACCCCTTTTAACATGTCCTAAGGTCTGCAATATAAAAAAATAAGTAAAGACAATACAATAAGAGTACAAATGTTATCTCTAGTGCAGATTCTGTTATATGCTGCCCACTCAGCCCCTGAACTAGGTGTAACAAAGTATCAGTTGTGACCAGAGTGCGCCTTTACATATTATAGCCTAAAATTACAACAGTGACAGCCATTATGTCTTCACCTAGCAGTGACAGTCACAGTGGCCCATGGCAGTGTAGATCACAATGCTTGCGTTAGTCCCCCTTGTTAATGCCTGCAACCACAGTACCAATCCTTCAGGCGCGCGCAGCACCAGTGACATCCTTTATTGCTATCAGCCAGAGTGCCTGTGTTAATACTTACCTTACCCTGCTCCCATGAGGCTCCTCTGACAGGAAACACAGGACCTGGAAATCTGTGCATCTTCCAGGTCCAGCAGTGCAGGGAACAGACAACACAGCTACTGACACGCAATTCTCTGTATCATAAAGATGCTGTTGGTTTTTGGACAGAGTGAGAGGCACACAATGGCGTGCAGCCTGCAGTTTTAGAACCTGTGATGTATATAATCACACAGAGGTAGCAATTATAGCAGGTAGAAGCAACCTATATAATGTTTTTGAAGTAAATGTTATGCTCAGCATTTTAACAGCAATCTGTACAGTACAATCATTTCGTCTTATATCACCAGTTATTAGTCCCATGCCATCAAACTAAATGTGTGTTTGTTCCGGAATATTCTGTTAGCTCATTAAAATATAAAACAGTGCACAAGGAAAAATTGTATAGCCCCTTGATAAATTTGGATTTAAACCAATTTAGTTTTAGAACAGAATAAATGTTTCCTGTATTTCCCGTAGGAGTTAACACTCTTCACAAACATCTGCCTATTTACAGATAACACATCTTGGGGTGTAGAGTATGACTCCTGTATTGTAAGTCTCACAATCTTCCTCAGAACTGCTAACCGCCTAAGAAGGTCATGTAATATAAAACGCAACTCCCCATGAAAGTGAAAGCACTGTTATTTTCAGTCCAACTTCCCCATTAAGAGCTTGAAGGTTGTTGGTAGATGCACAGCACTCACTACTACAGCTGTTAAGGGACTTTGCTGATACTCTAATTTAACCCCTTCACGCATTCTCACGTACATGTACGTGAGAGAATGTGGTTAGTTACCCCATCCCCACGTACAGGTACGTGATGGTGATCGAGCGGGCTCAGAAGCAGAGCCCGTGCGATCACCGCTGGAGCCCGGCTGTATTTGACAGCCAGGCTCCCCCTGAAACAGCGGGGACCAGTGATAACACCGATCCCCGCTGCTTAACCCTAAGATGCCGCGGTCAATAGTGACCGCGGCATTTTATGTGTGTGCTAGCGGCACTGACTGCCGCAGACGGCATCGGGAGAGGGTGTCAGCTGTAACTGACAGATAACACCCTGCTCCTTAACATGACCGCCGCATCCAAGGGGTTCCGCCATGTTGCCGCCCCCGGCACCCCCCGCGGCGAGGGTTGCCGATATCTATAATATGCAGCCCGGGGTTTGACCAGTGAAGCCCCCAGTACCTGGTTGATCCTGCCGGGACCTCTGGAAATCAGCCTATGTCTACATAGGCTGAATTCCTGTATAGACTGCAATACACGTGTATTGCAGTCTATAGTGCTGAATCAGCGATTCAGGTGTCCTAGTGGGACATATAAAAAAAAGATAATATTTATTAACTTATTTGGGTGGTATGACTATCTGTTTGAAAAGCAGAGCATTTCACATTTTAAAAATTGCGATTTTTTTTTTCCAAATTCCCATCAAATTTCCTATTTTTTTTATAAATAAATACAAAAATATTGATCAATGTTTACCACTAACATGAAGTACAATGTCTCACGAAAAAACAGTCCCAAAATCACTTGTGCAAGTTAAAGCGTCTTAAAGTTATTGCCATATAAAGTGACATGTCAGTTTTGAAAAATGAGGCCTGGTCTTTAACGCACTTTTGGGCTCAGACCTGAAGGGGTTAAAGGGGTGTTTCAAGTCATTTTATGTCCCCTATAGATGCTTAAAATAAAGTGTGGTTCCATTGGAGAGTCTCCATTCAGGTCCCCAGTCTTTTTTGATCTTTTGCTCACACATGACCTTGTCAGCAATACTGCTCAGCCACTCATTGGCTGGATCGCTCATGTGCGAGCCAAGGATAGGAACACTGGGGGCTGGCTCGCTGGTGAGCGCTGCTTTCGCTTCACAAATCATGTGGCAACATGTCTATCAGTCACATGACCCATCTGTACCTCAGTCTCATTCTAGGGCTGAACTGTAATACCAAGCAGAGCCGCTATGTACGGCACTGTGTTTGGTAAGTAGTGAAGAGGCTGCAGCAATTTCTTCTTTCCTCAGTCCATGTGCAAGGGCCTTAAGGTGATGCTCCTACACTGACAGGAAGCCTTTTTCTTCCTCTCTGTGTCAATGATATGATGAATTGGGATGGTTCTCGGTCTCATTTCAACAATTCAGCCACAACACTTCTCCATATCAACTGCTACAGAGACAGAGGAGGAGGAGACTGGTTTACAATGTCACAGTGGAATAAGGGCACAGGGGAAAAGATGCCACAGACAACATACATGTGACATTTATCAAACACAATCTCCACGGCATCAAGCTCATGTGGAATGACAGATCTAGTTAATGATCTAGATCTCTGGTAACATGTCTATTTGGCAATGGCATCTACATTTTATCATGCCACTATAACAATTCAGCACTCTAAAAATAGGTATTAAAGGGAACCTGTCAACAGATTTTAGCTAACAAAACCAAGCTCAGTACCTGGCAGGTTGTCCAAAGGCTTTTCCAGTCATGTCCTCATGTATATCATTAAAACAATTGATAAAGCTTGACCTGGCCACACAAGTCCATTTTTATGCTAATAAAACCAAGCTCAGAACCTGGAAGGGCATCAGATAGCGTTTTGAGTGATGTTCTTATAACACTGTAGCAATGCATTCTTCAAAAATAAGTTTTATTCTTTAAGTAACTGAGGAGGATAAAGTCAAGCAGAGTAGAGACAAAGAAGTCAAGCAAACATGCCGTAAGTGTTACCCTCTGCTGTAAGGAGACTGGCCATTTTCTATGAAGTAAGAGCCTATTGCTCTTATCTACATAAAGAATGCTCATGAACAAGAAATGAATATAATGTATCATTTAGATTGATAGCTTGATCCTATGTAGTACAAACATCTACATTTGTCCTATGGCAACTAAACTTTATTAGCATAATCCTGGAGAATCCCTTTAATGGTCTGTAAAATAATGTATTACTGACATTACTCACCTCTAAACATATAGGGCAGTCTTGCCTTGACACATTTTCTATACACTAAAGCAAAAAAAAAAAAAAAAAATTATGACAAAAGTATGTGTAATTCAAGCCAATATAAGGTGGGAGTCAGTGCAAAATGATATAATCCATTTTCAGAAACAGTGCAGCATGATGGCAGTATAGGATAGGGTATAACTTGCAGATCAGTAGGGGACCGAATGCTCAGGCCCCAATTATCAGGAGAATGATGGACTTTCTCTCCCATTAAAATGAATGGGGTGGACATCTTGTGGATACTTTAATTTTACTGTTAATGCTACTCTAGATCAGTCCGCCCCCTCTGCAGACAAGCTTTCCTCCAACGCTAAGGGAGAGATCCGTTCCGCTTTACAGACCCTAAACATTGCGGATGTATGGTGTGACTTTAATGGGAACTGAAGAGGACACACATACTTCTTCCTTCCACATCATCACTATACTACTGCATTGCTCCCTTACCTCGTTTATGCTCGCCATGTCCCTTGTGTCTGGTCGGATAACGACCTGGTTAGGATTGACATTGCTTTACAACCCTCCTCTGCTCCTCCTTCAGGCTGGCGCTTAAATGAGTCTCTTCTAACTGACCCTGGTATATACAGACGGACTGCGGTGTGCTTAATCACTTTTTTTGCCCTCAGATACCAACCCTGCCATTAATTGGGAGGCACATAAGGCCATGATCTGGGGTTCCCTCAAAGCAGAAGCCTCTCACTTAAAAAGGGAAAGGACTAAGGTGCAGACAGACGTAGAGCATAAGCTCCTGAAGCTTGAAACTGCTAACCAGTTCCAGCCTTGTCGAGACTTAGCAAAATGCATTAGAGATGTTAAATTACAGCTCGACTCTGTTCTTATGCATCGGACTCAGAAGGCCGTGTGTTGCACTCAGGCACGTTTCTATAGGTACACCAACAAATCTGATGAACTGTTAGCACCAAAATTGAGAGCATACCAGAGACTGAATGCCATCTACCAAATACAGGAACCTGGTGGCACTATGACTTCTAATCCTAATATAATTTACACTCAATTTCACAGATTTTATGAGAAACTTTATTTTGCTCCCACCACGGCCCGTCCTTCGAGATTGTTTCCTTTCTCTGCTCCCTCACCCTACCCTCCATCTCCCCCACCCAGGCTGCTACCCTGAATGGTCCTACTGTATAACTGAAGATGAACTAGATGCTGCCATTGATGCTTTTAAAAATGGGAACGCCCCGGGACCTGATGGCTTCTCCTTCTTATACTAAAAGAAATTTAAAACTACCCTCTTCCCACATCTCCTTTTAATGATCAAAACTTAGTGCATTTATCGCAGTTATCCCAAAACCCGGAAAGGACTCCACTACCCCTGCTAATAGACCTCGCTCGTAAATGATTTTCCTTGCCACTTGTTTAAATAGCTTCCTCCCATCCCTCATCCATTCTGACCAGGTGGGTTTATTCCTGGTAGACAGGCCTCTGATAATGGCAGGAAGCTCTGTAATATTATACATTGGGCCAATTAACATTGTAAACCCATCTCCCTGTTGGCTTTGGACATAGAGAAGGTCTTTGGCAGTCTTTCCTGGACTTACCTCGCTCATGTTTTGAAATCTAATATTAATATTAAGGGTGTACGGATCAGTGATGGTGAGTATAAATCTAACCTCTTTGCAGATGACACAGTTGACTATTACTAATTCCCTAGTTTCCCTCCTGAACTTTATTAATATTCTCTCTCATTTTACACAACTATCAGGTCTTAAGCTTAATACATCTAAGTCGGAGATTCTCCAATGCAATGTCCCCCCAGCCACTGTTAAGCTGATCGCCCTAAATTTTGGCTTCCAGTCTAGGGATAAATATTTACCTTACCTTGGCGTTAACCTTTGTAACACAATAGAAACCCATTTTAAATAGAACTATGCCACACTAATCCCGAAGTTTCTAAGGGATCTTGGGGCATGGCATTGTCCCACCCTTTCTGGGATTGGAAGAGTTCACTTGATTATGGTTACCCTACCCCATATTCTCTACTACTTTCGCACCCTCCGAACCCCAGTGACCTCTGCATCCCTTGCCCCCCTTTAGAAAGGAATCTTTGATTTTATTTGGGAGTATAAATGACTACAAATTCGCAGTGAGATATATATTACCATAAGAGACTGGGTGGGTTATCAGTATCTCACCTTTACAAATACTATGGTGCAGCTCGGCTTTCCCAACTTAGTTCTATCCATAATGATATTAACTGTCTGCAGCGGATGAAATTGGAATCAGCACTAGTAGGTCCGACCTCTTTACATGCTCTGCTTTGGGCCCTAAGGTCTGCAGCTCTTCCTTGTTATTCTGGCTGTAGCCAAGGCGACTAATTACATGTTGCAACTATGGCGGAGGGCTCATTTTCAACATAAACTGCAAAGCCCGGTTTTCACCTCTGACACCATTATTTCTTAACCCTCTCTTCCCCATTGGTCTATCCCCTGAGGTGCTTGTTTGGGGGAGACACGCTCGGTTTAGCCACCTTAATGATTCCCTCTGTGACCGTCGGGTTTTCTCCAAAGAATACTTTACCACTACACTACCACTACAATAATTTACTACTACCTGGCTCCCTTAGAGGCTTTTCAGACTGCACAGGTTTTCCATTTTCTCCGTTTCCTCACTTAGAGCGACGGAAAGGGGTTCGCTCTCATTTATATACTGTATGGCTTGCTTAACACTCCACCCCCGACACTAAGCTTGACTTTATGGCAGCCTGGGAACAAGACCTTGACTCTACCCTAACCCCAGCTCAATGGATTGACTGTTGTAATTCTATTAGTAAAGGCAGTTGGCAAGTCACCCTTATGGAACCTTCCTTCAAAGTCCTTCATAGGACCTATTTGGTTCCCCATTGTTTGAAAAGTTTTTACCCCACAGTCTCACCCCTTTGTTTTAGGGGTTGCAATGCCTTAGGCACGACTTTCCATATTTGGTGGTCCTGCCCTCATGCCCATTGCTTTTGGATAGCCATTCATAGAATACCTCAACGACTTTTTGGACAGCCTTTTCCATTGGCGGCCCCCATTTTTCTCCTTAACCTCAAGCCTGCCAACCTCAAATATGCCCAATTGAAATTGTTCCAATATATCTTGTTGGCTGCCCGGATCCACATCGCTACCAACTGGAGAAAACCATTTCTCTCATTGTCCCATGTGATCCGGCGAATTGACAGCCTTATGCTTCATGAAAAAATAATGCCTTTGTTTATGATACCCGCCCGCTTTTTGATAAGGGCTCCTTGGGTCAATAGGTCCAACATCTCAGGTATGCCATACTTTCTACAACTGTGATTCTCAGGTTGGGTTGAGCATATTTCTCACTTTCCCTCTCTCAGGTAGGATCCCCCCTCTACTCACTCCCTCTCCATCTGTGTTATAATGCTCTACCCCCTTCCCCTATTTCCCCATGTTGGTTTTGGGTACTGTTGAGAGAAGGATAGAGGGATAAAAGGGCATCATCTACTGCCTACAGATACCTGACAGTTTTCATGTTTTATACCTGTATTGTTCCAAGTTTTCTTTCTTGTATTATGACTGTCTTTTTACCTGACCGGTTTTCTGTTGCCTCAATATTTCAATAAATAACTTTGAAACTAAAAAAAAAAAAAAAAAAAAAAAAAAAAAAATGAATGGAGTGGTGCGGATGCTGCCCAATCACCAAAAGTCCCCCATTGTCCTGATCAGAAGGGATCTCAGCAGTCGAACTCTTAATGATCTGCAAGGGTTTTTGTGGGAAGATCCCTTTCATTTAAAGAGCATGTCATTTTTTGGTGACAAATTCCCTTTAGGCTAAGGCCCCATGTAGCGAGACACAGCCAAATAAATACTGAGTAAAAAAAAAAGCAGTGGAAACGCATTGCGTTTTTTTCTGCAGCATTTTTCACAGAAAGTCAGAAGTAAAACTTTCTGCCCCATTATACCTATATGGAAAACGCCAGCGTTTCCATAGGTATAATTGACATGCTGCGATTTTCAAAAATGTGAGCATTTTTGAAAAAACAGCTTTTCCGCTGCAGATTTTTTTCTGCAATGTGTGAATGGGATTAGCCAGAATTCCATCCACTTTGCAGGTATTGTAAAAGGCAGAGTTTTTTGCCGCAACGTTTTGCCACGACCAAAATGCTACATCTTCTCTACATGGGCCCCCGACCTTAAAGGGCTTTTCAGGCCCCAAATTGAGTTTTCATACTGATGACCTATCCAAAGGATCAGTATGTGATCTGTGGACAAGCAGCACTGCAGTTCCAGGAAAAACAACACTATGCAATGGTTTTTCTATTTTTACGAAGGGGTTTTCTACGAAGGGCACAAATAGAACAATGCATATAATATTTGTGTTCAAAATACAGATTGAAAGCTTACAAATAAAGGTGACCAAGAATCCTATTTTATATACTCCAATGGCTAAAAATAAGTTTGACTAATCTAATCTAATAAGCTTCACCACTTGCAGGTTGAAGGGTGTTAACTTTATTATTGTTGTGTCCAGTTTAGTAGAAATCCATAATTGAGCAGCATAGTATAGTCACATGAAGCAAACATATTTATTACACACTAAACAGACAGAAATAGATATTGATCTCTTACCTTATGGTTTCCTCTGAAGCTTAATGGCAGACATAAATTACATTTTGTACAATGCTCAAACAGCTCCTTTGGGCCAATCCTACAAAAACAAATATATATATATCTATCAGAAAACAATATTTTAAATGGACACCACGAAACATTTACATTGGAGACAGAATATATGTAAAGGCAACTTGGCATGTAGGCCTAAAAAATCATAGGAACATACTGAAAAATTGTTATTGATGATACAGTTTTATCTATATATATACGCAGATCTATGGGTCTTCATGGTTAGGCTACAAAATTATAACACAAGTCTAATCTTGGAGCCTCTTCTTTAACATGCCCCTCTTTTTTGTTACATACAGGCATTACGAGAAGGGAAAGATGGAATAGTGTAACATGGTTTTAAAAAGTTAGTAGAAAAATGAAGCGACCACAATTGTGCCATATTTTATAGAGGTGGCATAAAGAAAAAAAAATGTGTCTAAAATGTCTAGTTTTGGGTCTACTGTTTCTTTTGCCAAACAATGATCTGGTTAGAATGAGCGTAGGGCTGTGAATAGTTTTTTCCCTTTTGATTTTACAAATTTTTGTTTTTTCATCTCTCCTTTTTTCTTATTAAACTCCAAAAGATCAGAAAAGACTTCTTTCTTACACCTCATCCTTCACCTGTAACAGTCCCAGTTATAGAGAAAAACTGTCCTGTAAATGTGACCCAACAGTTCCATCCTATGACAACCCTGTCACCTCTATTTTTGTTCACTCAGTGCTCCCTGAACATCGTGTATATATAAACTGAGAAAGCAGAAAGTAATGGATAGAGACCTGGCAGTAAAGCAGAGATGCAGGTAGAAGCCAAAGCAGAGCCAGTTAACAGACATAGTTATTCACGTTCCTGGCTTTTTTTTTCAAACTGTGAGGAAGAATTAGTACGCTAAATGTGATATGGGGACATGGTTTAGAGGAAAAGGGACTGACTTACCCACGCTTAAGATGCGACAATGTGGGCCAGATGAGAGCCACAATTCTGACAAAAAGTAAGCCAACAAATAGTTGGTATAAACTTAGACTAGACAGTCTAAAGATGCACCAAATTTATGATACAGCATTAGCCAATGTGATAAATCTGGTATAGTCCAAGTTTATACTGTCTAACTATTAGACTTAATTGGTAAATCTTCCCCAGTGTAATTTCCGAAATGCAGCAATGCTTCAGAGTAAAACACAGTTTAGTGGAATCAAGATATCTGGCGCTATATCATGCTGCACATGGTTAGGGCAGCTTAAAGCTGCTGACAAGTTCCCTTCGTGTACTAAAATGAAACCAATAGTAAAAGGTTAAACAATGTTTGTAATATCAGTAAATATAAAAGAGTAATAAATTAGTAACTGAGTAAAGTAACTGAGCTGTTCTATTCTGTCAAGATTTCAACAATTCTTTTCAGATTTTTGCTAGCTATACCTGCTTTTCCATGAAATGATCAAAAATATCAGAGTGGTTTTACACATAGCATTTTCCAAGAAAAAAACAAAAAACAAAAAATAAAACAAAAAAAACACTGCAGTTTTTAAGCCAAAGTCAGACATGACTCTAGCAGGAGGGAAAAGGCCTGCCTTGATATGAGTCTTTTGGCTCATCAAACTGCCACGTAAACTGGACAAGCACCCATAATATGACATTTCTCTGGTCCTAGTCTTTCATTGCAATTGCACCATACTTTATTAAGTCATACCTGCATATACCACAGCCATCACAGTGATACTGTTTCTTGTCCTTATCATACAGATGACATATACTGCAGTAATAATCCCCAAAAATATTGTTACAGTGTTCACAAGTTTGCTGAGCCTGAAAATAAGCACAGGAATCACAACCAATATTAACAGTAAATGTGTGATATTTTAGCCAACAAGTCCAATGTCCTACCTACAGTACCTAGTACCAGATCAATAAGTCATTGGTTAAAGGGGTTCTAGCGAGTGCTTCACTACTTTCTCTGTGGTACTTTTTTGGATGAACCACGGGTTTCCAGGCTAATTCCAACCCCAGGTCATGTGATTGGACCAGCACAGCACTCCCAAGTTGCTTTTCCTCCTTCATTTTTTTCCTGTGTACACTGATAGCTATTTGTGCTATGGGGTCTGGCAGATTAGATCATTATAATAGTGCTAGTTACTTGTACCCATAGTACAAGTAACTAGAACTGAACACAGGAGAGGAGGGAGAAAGAGGAGCGACTCAGGGGCTGGGTTTTAATCATGTGACCCATAGTTGGAAAAAGCCATTGTTCCAAGGAGAAAGTAAGTGAAGCATTCCCAAGCTATCAAGTCATATAACCATAATATGGTGTACTTTGTGACAAGCTTTTGAGTACTAAGTTAAGTTCATGTGTTTGTAGTTTAAGTAACCAGCTGTGCACTGGGAACATTACCCGATATATGCCACCAGATTTCCATACAGCAGAAATAAGATTTTATAACTTAATCAAGGCTGACAGAAGCACTTTCGTAGCACATAAAGCAAATAGACACTTCAAGTGTGAATGTAGTGCAAGAATTACAATTAGTTTTAACTATTATTTGTAATAAAATGGAAAAACTATTGCAAGCATTATAATGAACATTGCCTGACATGGGATATATAATATTTGCTCTGTGCTGCAAGACTACAGCAGTGAACTGCCAGGGTTTAGCTCAGATATTGCAGATAAAGACATTGCTGCTATTGCCAGTAACTATCAAGTTCATGTAGTGGCGGACAACACAACATCACAAAACAAAATGTATATTACACAGTGTGAGCATTTGCTGTGGGTTTTGATACTAGAGAGTATGTCATCCCCAGAGTAAACATAAGATGACCTAATAAAACCAATAGAACAATATAAGAAATGACGTCCTCACTTCCAGTGTCTTCATGCCTATATTTTACATGCAGCAGCATATAGACATTTACTTTTATGCATAAGTGAGACAGCCTAAGAGTTGGGGGCCATATACAGCATCTTCTGCACTGCCAGATAAGTGTCAGCTAAGAACTGAAGAGAAGTCATGTGTAAATATTACCTGTATAAATGCTAGGTTCATGATTCATGGATGCGTGTTGGTTTATGGATTACTTTCAGAAGGCTATACTTATGTAAATGTCACTTGTGTATTGTGGAAAGTATCAATCGCCACCTCTAAAGAAGCAGGTAACATAAATGCCTATGTAACTACTGATAAAACCTTACCTTCAGTAGTAAGGCCTGCAATTTTTTCTTTAATATGGCCCACAGGACAACTTTCTGTAGAGCTACAATTTGATTTTAACTATTAAACTATGACTGCAGTGCAAATGAATGCATCAAATTGCATGTAATCCTGTAGGCTGCAGCTGTCGCTCAATACTCAATACAAAATCAATCAGAAAGCTACAAAAAGTCGCAGTGAAGTCTTAGGCTGTGTTCATACTGAGTTTTTTGGTAGCGGATTTTGATGTGGAATCCGCCTGAAAAGACTCCTCCCATTCATTTCAATGGGAGTCAGTAGCATTTTTTTTCCTCTAGCGGCTTTTTTCTGCTAGTGGAAAAAAAAAAAGCAACATGACCTCTCATGCCGCAGATTCCGCCCACAGTGTCCGCGGCTCGAGATGCGCTCCTGATTAGGCCCATTCATCCGGGCTTAATCAGGTGCGGTTAGCCGCGACGGAATGCTGATGCACTGCTTCGGAATCCCGTCACAGCAGACCGCGGCGAAAACTCCGGGGGTGGAAAATTTTCCGCCGTGTGAACACACCCTTATGCTTTGTTCACACTTGCGCTTGGTATCCGTCCGCTTGTAAACTGTTTAAAAATAAAAAACGGTTTGGTACAAAAAGGATTCCAAACGGTTACACAGCGGATACCCAAATCTGTCTTTTTAGACGGATAGTCAATGGGTGTCCGTCAAAAAAACGGACCATGTGCGTCAGTTTGCTGTCAGTTTGTGTCCGTTTTTGACCAATCTGTTTTTTTATTCTTTTTCCTTCTTCATTCTGAGCATGTGCAGAGGAAAAAACAGATTGCAAAACAGACACAAACAGATGACTATCCGTTGTAATCCGCCTTCCATAGACCTCAATGTTAAAAAAACGGTTTTGAGGCGGTCCGTTGTGTATCCTTATTTTTTGTACGGACACAAAGTCCTGCAAGTCCGAAATTGGTGTCCGTTCAAAAGAGCGGATACACGGCGGAAAGGCTCAAAACATACATCTGCGGATTGTTTTAAAAACCCATCGAAATGTTTGCTGGACTAAAAATCATTATCAGCTTCTGATGCTGTAAAAGGACTCTTACCATGACTACATTTACATGTGTGTGGGAGCAAAGCAGGAACTACAGGTCCTCCCGTTTCCTCTCACACTCCAAAACATGCTGACAAGCTAGTCTTCTGTGTCTGTGACAAACATGAACCAGCACGATTACCTGTACACCACTGCATAAAATGTTGCAGCTATTTAATTACATAATTTTATGCACAAAGGAAGTAAAGTGCATCACGGGCATTATTAAAACTGTATACAGCCAGCAGATGTTGCCAGTATATATGTTTCAGCTCATAACTCAATTTTTCACTGAGGTTTCCAGCAATAACATACCTAGCAGTCAAAAATATGTGAACCCTGACAGATTCATATACAAGTCAATGGTCCATCAGGATTTCCTCTATCCTGTACAAAAACAGATCCAATGTAAAAAGAAGTCATGGTGCTAGTGTGAACAGAGTGCTGGAATCAATGTCTAGTAAATATGGTTATATAAGGTTGATGCGTAGAAGGAGAAGTTGTGTACCTTTTGAACACACTTGCACTTCAGACACTGGACTTGCGTAACCTTGAAGCGATCCATCTTATGTGTTTCTTGGTTGTCATGGCAAAGACGACAAATGTAAAATTTACCACAGCAAGGAGCCTGGAGGAAGAAATGGTCAGTATAAGCTTAATAGAAAATATCAGTCATGACACAGAAATGTACTGTACATTCAAGGAACATGACTTCATATACCTGCACCAATTTGCCTGCTCATTTTTCATTTGAACACTGTACAGATTATTGAGGCTCAAAATAATACAAGAAACTAAAGAACCAAAATTGCAGCTAAGGCTAGATTTAGATGTAACCAAAGACATTGATCTGTAGATCCTTAGTGAGCATAAAAGGAAAAAGTAATATTGAACATATTAATGTCTATTCTCATTTTTAGGATCAGATGAAGATTTTGCTGTGTGAGCAAATGCGATATTATTCTGGCTCCTATGCAAATGAATAGGTGTTTTCCTGAGGAAAAAAAAATAAATAAATCATCTGCGAGAATGAGTATATTCAATTTTTTTTTTTTTTTTTTTTTTAACAAGTTCCACATTGAAAGCCCCACTAAAAGGCATTGTCTGACTTTATGTAAAAAGTGGCCACAGGCAACAGACAGTTATTTACCCTCTGAATCCCCTACCACTCCGGCATTCTATCTCCACTGCCACCCGTTTTTGTGACGAGGAAGGAGTGGATATGTCACATTGCCAACACATGACCGACCTGAGCAGTACAATGGCAAGCTACTCCTGACTGGATCAAAAAATCTGCATCAAAATCTGCAACAAAAAACACTGCATTTCTCCAACTTGGGGCCTCAGCTTTAATGTGTGGATTTGCTGGCAACGTGTACATCTGCGATAGAAGTCTGAGTGTCATCCTCATTTCCGCTGTGGATCCTTTTGCCAAAAGCAGATGGCAATGACAAAGCATCTATTCGCATAAGATTCTATGTTAAAAATAAAAAAAACTTAGCTCTTTATTTTTTTTTTTACCGTGAACAAAAGCATATTCTCCCAGTAACGTAGTCCATAGTCTGCAAAAAAAAAAAAACCCCGAATAGCAACAAATAGTTTTCTTCTAACCTGAACCCTATGCAAACAGATACCCTTCCATAGCATCCGTTTTTAGCAGATCCATTACGACATAACTAAATTTTTGGACAACTTTTGATGTCTGCCAGTATTTGTGTCATTAATAAATTTTGTGATATACTTATTTTTTAACAAATTTTGGATCATTTCTGTGAAATACTACATTTTTCACTCTTTCCCTTGCTTCTGTGTTGAGAGCTGTTTCTGCCTCCCACTAAATGTTACTGTGTATGAGAGTACGGGGCTGTAAAATGTAGAGAAAATGAAGGTAAGTGAGGGTCACATGAAATAGTTGTATCTCAGACAATATAAAACATACATGGTGTCATATAAAAGAGGAGATTCTCTTCTATCATGTGACACTACACCGCAGTGCTATCTAAATTATTTCCACTGATTATATCACTGATTGAAAACTCAGTCGGGATTGGGATTTATTTTTATATATTATACAGCTGCATAGAAATATTCCAATCCCAACTGTGTTTTCAAATAATGTAGATAGAACTGCAGCTTTAGCGTCACATGAAAGAAGAGAATCACCTCTTTCATATGACACAAAAAAGTATATATATGTACAGTACGTTTTATAATGTCTGAGACATAACTGTTTGAAGTGACCCTCCCTCACCCTCATTTTCTCTACATATTACACAGCCCTGTACTCCATACACAGTAACATTCAGTGAGAAGCAGAAACAGCTCTCAATACAAAAACAAGGGAAAGAATGAAAAAAATGCAGCATTTCACAGAATTAATACAAAATTTGTTACTATAGTATATTACAAATTTATTAATGACTCAAATACTGCCAGAAAATCTAATGTTGTCTGTAAGTTTAGTTACACTTTAAAAAGACTCACTAAATGGTTACAGAAACCATTATGTAAATGCTTCCTAAAGCTGGGTCTGAAATGCTGCTTAAAGAGGGCCTTTCATATCCTCGACGATGTGCCATGTTACATATTGCTGCAAAGCTGATGGCATGTTGAATTCAGCACACTTTAAAGGGGTCGTCCAGGCAAAAATGGACAACCCTTTTAATGTTTAAATCAGCTGGGAGCAGTGAAAAAAATATGCAAACTCCGGTATCCTCCCGCGCCTCCCAGTTCTTCTGCTCTGGTGGGTCTCTTCCAGAGTTGTACTGAAGCCACCAATTGGCCTCAGCGGTCATGTGAAGACCTGTGATGTCACAGGTAGTGACATTCATGCCCTTCACGTGACTGCTGAGGCCAATCAGCGGCTTCAGCACAACTCTGGAAGAGACCCACTGGAGCAGAAGAATCGGGAGTCGCGAGAGGACACTGGAGCAACAGGGACAGGTGAGTACGCTTTTTTTTTTTTTTTTTCACTGTCCCCAGCTGATTTAAACATTAAAAGGGTTGTCCATTTTTGCCTGGACAACCCCTTTAAGTTTTCCAAGTATGTGCTCAGTCAGCTTTGCAGCAGTATATAACATGCAACATTGTAGAAGACATGAAAGATCCTTTTTAAGACTAAGGCAACATGGAGCGAAATGCTAAAAAACACTGCAGAAAAAGTGATCCAAAAAATGTTTGTGTACTTCACAGCTTTTCCACTTTGTTTTGCATCCCTCTATATATATTTGTCTATGGGGAAAACACAGTATATTCACAGGTAACATGCTGCATTTTTTCAAAAATACACACTAGTGAGTTTTCCACAGCATTTTTTCTGCAATGTGTGGTTGACACACCCTGAGGACTAATATAACAAATATATACTCACCTGTCCATTCGGGTGCCCGCTCTTCATGACCTTTGGCCCACACTGGAGCCAATCAGTAACTGAGTGCTGATGCTCTGTTCAAAGTGAGTATCAGCGGCCAGCCACTGATTGGCTGAAACAGTCATGCACAGACAAGAATAACAACAAAGATTGGGGACCCAAAACGGAGACTTCCCACTGGATCCCTGGCCAAAAGAAAAGGTAAGTATGTACTGCTTGTTAATTTTAGGTCTCCCCGTGTGTTAAAAAATGTACTGGATCACCTCTTTAATTAAAATTTTATTTACTTTGCTGGGTCTGTAAAGTACCTAATTTTTTTAGCAGAAGGGAGAAGCAGAAGTGCTGCCTTTATTTCTTGGTCTCAATCTAAAGGGCTTTTCCAGGCAAAGTGGAAAAAAAACCCCAAGCAATACACATCTGCTCCTAGTCCTTTGTTCCCACCCGCTTAGTCAGAAGTAAAGTGGATTAGGTGACCACTGCAGCCACTGACTGGCCCCATAAGAGGTACCTGTGATGTCACTGCTAACACATCACTGGTATTCAACATGTGACTCAGGTCACCTGAGCTATTTCACTTCAAGCCAAGTATACAATAGGGGACCAGAGTAGAGGTAGGTGTTTTGATTTTTTTTTACCACATCCCTGGCTGCCTCTAGATTTTCCATTTCGCCTAGAAAACTCCTTGAGGCTGAGGTCCCACGTTGCGGAAACGCAGCTTTTTTTTGTTGCAGATTTTACTGAGGTTTTTTGAGCCAAAGTCAGGAGTGGATTAAGAAGAAGGGAGAAGCATAAGTACTTCCTATATATTTCCCATTCCTTTTGTAGCCATTCTTGGCTTTGGCTCAAAAAACGGCAACAAAAAAAGCTGCGTTTCTGCAATGTGGGGCCTTAGCCCACGGCCGTCTGCAAGGGCCTTTAGGCTAAGGCCCCACGTAGACAGCCACAGACAAAAAGCGCTGTGGAAAAAACAAAAGTTTTCCTCAGCGGACTTTCTGCTTCAATTATAACTATATGGAAAACGCCAGTGTTTCCATGGGAATAATTGACATGTTGCGATTTACAAAAACGCAACGGTCTTTGAAATTGCAGCATATCCGCTGCGGATATTTTTTCAATTAGCCATCCACTTTGCAGGTACTGTAAAACAATGCAGTTTTTCCACAGCAAAAAAAAAAAAAAAAAAAACTGGGCGGAAAAAATCCCTTCCCTTATTAAATCTATATGGAAAATACTAGCTAAAATTTTTGCTGCATTTTTCAAAAACACCCTTAGTAGGAGAGGAGATAGAGAGGGCACAGTGCCACTGCCATACAAAGTGTGTAGAGAAAAAAAAAACTGATTCGCTCTGATGCGATAGTGTTCGGGTTTCCATAGTTCGGGTCTGCATAGGGTCAAGAAAGACGGAAACCCTGTCGGCTTAAAAAGGCCGTGCAGGCCGTGGACGGCATAGACTATAATGGGGTCCACTGGGTTTCTGTCAGTTTTATATTGAAACCAGCAGAGAGAAAAGTCCTCCTTGCAGGACTTTTCTCTTCACCAATTTTAAGCAGAATCTGGGACCGAGATTCAAACGCTAGTGTGAACCTAGCATTAGGCAGTCTGAAAATACACCAGATTTATCACCGTGACTGATGCTGGCGTATTTGTAAATTGTCTGGTCTACGTTTATACTGCCTGTTAGTTGGTTTACTTTGAGCCAGACAATTATGACACAATCTTGGCTCATTTAAGGCAGGGGGGGGATCACTACCCCCCCATGTTTAACTGATAGTAGGGATTCCTGCTCCTGACCAGCAGAAGCAGTCAGTAGCCTACTATAGTCAGGGGTGACTGCAGTGAGCAGGTTGTCCTCTTCTGATAATACATGGCCTTATTACCCTCCTCTATCTCACAGACTGCGCCCCACTACTATGACACCGGTAGAGAAGTAACTGAGCAGTTCACCAGAGAAGACCCTAACCCATTTCCTCCTCTCTTCCCAGTATTTACTCGTGTGCCCCTCACCCTTAGCTCGCAGCCTCTTGTGTAGTGCTCACAGCCGACTGGCACCTCCATGTCCCCGGAGCCTGCAGCCATGTGTGACCGCAGGAAGCGGAAACACCGGGGAGGAGACTTATGAAAGGCTGTGATGTGGAGGTGCCGCCGGCAGTGACTGCTGTGTCTATGCACGGGGCGCACGTCACTGGCCGCCGATGTCTGCTTGTAGTGTTAAGTCAGCGCCTGGGTGATGGCGGGAAGGTTACACAGCAGCCATCTACAGAACATGACGTATAGACAGTGCTAGGAGGGACAGACCCGGAACACTGACCTGTGCTAGAATAAATATAGTGACATTTGTCGGGAAACTCTGGTTTGAGCCCGGGCTATGAGTGTGTGCCAGAACTGCCAGGAAACGGATTAGCTGTTCACACTGTGCTTTTTGCATGTTACTATACCAGTGAACACAGGTTTTTGTTTTTTTTACTTTGATGACCATTAGTTTATAGGTGAAATGCATGGTAATGTGTGTTAGTAACTGAAAATAACTAATGTTACCATCAGGGTGGTGCCACACCTGGCAGATAAGACAATCTTTAAGACAGTCGGCAAACATCCCAAGTTACTGAACTCTCCCAGAGCCTCACACAGAAACAGACTATATCACTGAAGGATTCATGTAGTACTACCTGTTTGCTGCAGGTGGAGCTGTGAGCTCTTACAGCTAGGCCATTCATATATCACAAGGCATTATGGGAAAGGAGCTGGGGAGCTCATGCGCCCTCTGTTGGATGTAACAGATCTTCAATTTGCTTTTGACTCACCGAGCCTTGAGACAGCAAAAGGGATTTTAGCCAAGCCAATTTCACTTATCTGCATACAGCGCTGTTTCCGGATTGTTGTCCTTCATCAGTACAGAGCAAAGTGAATTGGCTGGCTTAGTGGGAGGCAATGAGTGGGTTAGGGCTAAAATCCCTTTTGCTGTCTCAAGGCTCAGTGAGTCAAAAGCAAATTGAGGATCTGTTACATCCAACAGAGGGCGCATGAGCTCCCCAGCTCCTTTCCCATAATGCCTTGTGATATGTAGATGCTAAGTAGAGGGCAAAAGGCAATTAAATCTCTACATACCTTCACTGGTGCTCTCCTCAATGTTGAGAGATTCTTGTCCCTTAGCCATTCATATTCTGCTCTAGTTTCTGGCCCTGTGCTTAAGAGCTTTGGCTTTCTACTGCAGCCTTTGCTTACGGGTTAGCCTGAGAACAATGGGGCGAGTCAGCAGAGTGTCTTATGCTGGGGGTTCTGTGATAAGATTCAGCAGGATGCTTCTTTTATCAACGTCTTGAAAATAGAAGTGGCCAGCATTGTCTACCATGGAAAACATGTTCCATATAGAATGTGGAGCTGATGTCTCAGGTGTGGATTGAGCAGAAGGTAGAAGTATAAGAACCTCCTATACATTTCCCATTCCTTTTGCAGCCACCCTTGGCTTTGGCTCAAAAACACACAGCAAAATCTGTAACAAAAAAAGCTGCTTTTCCGCAACGTGGGACCTCAGCCTAAAGGTAACCCAGGGCAGTGGTGGATTATCATATGGGAAGTCTTCTGGGGTCGCTCAAGACCCCTCAAACCTAACTGCCTATGATGAAGGCATGTGACTACACAATTTGTTTCATATAGGGGCAGTATTTTGTGAAGTTCACTAGTCATTTCTATACAATTAAGCTTTACTTAGCTAATAGAAGAGAATTCAATGCTGTTCCATTCTCTAGTTGTTCTTGGGGGGACACTAACAGGCCATTGGACTATCTGTTAGACAAAAAAAGAGTACTATTGTTGTGTGGGGGCACAGATCCATGAACAAAATACGGAGGGATGTAGTATAGGTAATTTTATCAGACAAAATAGTGCAGTATGCTGCACTATTTTGTATGGATTTTTGATCTGTAATCAGGGAGTGTGGCCTGAAAAATCTTGGTGCACAATATGCGTCTCTAAATTTCCTCTCTGAAGTCAGTTTTCAAAGATTGGAAAGTATGGTATGGGATATACCTGCAACATCTCACGGACATCTGGGGTATGCAATATATTAGGACAAATCTATCCAAGGCTTGTTCCATATATTTATTATTAGGAAAAAAATTATTTATAGCGAAATTGCTGATATTTATTAAAAGGATTCTGTCAGGTCCAAAATGCCTTCAAAACAACTAATAGTTCTGTGTAGAGACCTTTAATAGGAGCAGAAGGATGGGGACAAAACAATGACACAGAGATAATCATGTTTTTAGAAAGATGCAAATAAATGTAATTCACTGTAGCCAATAATGTGACGCAGCCTGTTAATCTAAAAAAAAAAAATCTCTGTTAAGGTTTTTTATTTTTTGGTTACCCAATGTACATACAAACAGCCGCAATTTAATGACAAAAAAAGGATAAGCTGACTGACGCATTTCTAGTGTAATAAAACACAGTGTCAGAAACTCAGAATTGTTGCCAACCACTATTATAAATAAGCAGTGTGCAATAAAATGACTGGTAAAAAACAGGGCAGGGGACAGGCAAAAGGAGGGGGGAGGAGGAAGCACTTATGCAAGTACTAACAATAAGAATGTGGATGGCAACAGCAACACTACTTCTGATCTTGTCAGCCCAGCCAGTAGCCACAATGTTGTCATACTTCCTGAGAATAAAGACGTTTCTGAAAGCAATGAACTACAAATGTTGAGTCAGTTCTGTGTGTTGTTCCTCAACATGTAGGCTCCATTCAGATTACGTTTTTACATCCATTTAGCACATCTGTCTAACAGATGCAAATAATTGAGTCACAAAAAAGTGGGGAAGATGGTGACATTACTGAATCTGGTGGCTGCTGCAGTTGCAAGAATTCCACCCGACATGCAGGCCCAACATTCGAAAATGCTGGGTTAGATCTAAGGCGTGCAGTTGTCTCCTGTATGGGAATTTTTTTTGTACATTAACAAATGACAAATCAATGGTAAGGTGCAAGATCTGGAAGCACATACATAGCCGTGGGTGTGAAGGCACACATGTAGGAACAAGGTCTCTACTCACAGAAAGTGGCAGCTCATTTGGCAAAATGGAATTCGCCATAGTACCAAGTGAGTAAGACCATTCAATTCCTTCTTTCCATAATCTTCTTTGTAGGTAGGACAAATCCACACCTAGTACATAATCTTCGTCATTATCATCTCCATCTGCTTCTCCTCCTCCCTGCCAACGTCAGTCATCATCCATAAAGAAATGTGTGCCCAGTAAAGAGCTATCTGCACCCAGTCATCCGGCTGGTCTGCAACTTTAACTCCCACCTGGCCCAGTTACTGGCGATGCAGCACTTGCACTCACAAAGGGGTCTTTTTGGGTAACTTTTTTTCTACACTCAATTTATTTGTTTTTAAAATGGCAGGCATACTGATGGTGTTCCACAAATTTTCCTTGAAATTCTGTAAATTGCCACTCTGCCGACATTGTAGTAAGTGCTCCACTGCTCCCATACAGGGATAACTGGTAGGATAATCCAGATTTTTTTTCTGCCACCCAAGTGTCTAAAGATATTCTAGCATTTTCAGCTGGCAGCAAGGCCTGGCACACTGATACAGAGTTTTACTTGAAATTCTGTAAATTGTCACTTAAATTTAAACTTAAATTGACACAGTGTTGATGGGTTTTTCTACACTGGACGATCTCCCACCCCCAACTTCACCAGGACAAGACATTGCTTACACCGCCCTCCCTCATTTCATGATTGTAAGGTGAAGTGCACATTGAGTGGCAGTGTTGCATATACTGGAGTGTCAGTTTGAGCAGCAGTATATGGTGAAAAATTACTGCATGCAGCAAACCACAGACACAGTGGAGTGGATAACTGTCTAGTAGAATAGTAGAAGAACAGTTTCTACCTCAGTCATGATGATCAGTTTTGGCAGATAGTACAGCTTTTATTAGCAACCAGGCCAGAAACGTGCTGATAGTGTGCTTTATATTTTTCTTTCAATTTTTTTAAATTGTCACTCCGCCAATACGATTTTTATGTGGCATGTGCTCCCATACAGGGATAACTGGCAGGATAATTCAGTTTCTTTTCTCCCTCCCAAGTGTTGTTCTCAGGGTCCTGGAATCCTTTCCATTTCAGATGATAGTCCAGCTTTTCCAGCTGGCAGGCCAGGCTCTCTGATAGTGTTCCCCAAATTTTTCTTTTGAATTCTGTAAATTGTCACTTGGCCAACACAATGTTGATGTGGCATTTGTTCCCATACAGGGATAACTGGCAAGATAATCCAGGTTCTTTTCTGCCTCCCAAATCCTTTTTTCACAGTCATAGAAGTTGTTCCATTTCTTGCTTTTTCAGATGACAGGCCAGGCACGCAGATAGTGTGTCACAAATTTTTCTTTAAATCTTATAATTGTCACTCATTGGTGCTGCATCTGCTTCCATAAAGCAACAATTTTTGCTGTCTTTTTTTATGAAGTCAATTCTTTATCACTTTACTTTTCAAGTGGCAGGCAAGCTGACAATGTGCCAAAAATGTTTCTTCAAATTCTATAGCAGTGCCAACTGGCATGTTAAAGAACAGGAGGTATCACACAATCACCCTTTATTCTGGATAACTGGAGCTACCACTAGGGGGAGCTCAGTGCACACAGATTTATACAGTATCTGTTCACAGATCTTTGTGCAGTATACTCTACTGCTCAACCATGTGTCAGACAAGAGGATATTTTTTGGTATACTGAACAAAATCTAAATTATGATATATTTTAGATGATCCTCTAATTTAATGGGTTGTAAAGTCCTGTAAGAGATCACAAGAAATGAATCCAATATGGCACTGCAGTGGAAACAAGTGACAGTAGTGTCGCCTGTGTGTTGTTCTGGAGAGACTGGCGGCTAACATAGCAGCAACACATGGAGTCCAACGGACCCCATTGACTATAATAGGGGCCTTCGGCTGTCCGTCGTTTTAAAATTGAAAGTGCTTTTTGCAGGACATTTTCCTACATGGATTTTCAGGAGGACATTGCAACAGAGTCTCCAGTGGATGTACATGAGTCAGAGACTCCAGTGCAAATGTGACTGTAGCCTTAGTGGGACAGAGCCCACTGTGATTGTAGGCAGAAGAAGAAAATAACACAAAGATGACAAAGAAGAAAAGACGTTGCATGCACATGACAAGGTTATATTATTATACACAGTTTATTAGATTTTTGTAAATATTATATTATTTAGGATTTTATAATCATAGTATATGTATATATTTGATATTATAATTTTAATTGTATCCCATGTGGGCAAATTATGCCTTATGCATAGGATAAGGCATAATTTGTAGTTCGATGGGTGTCCAACCGCTCAGACCGCTACCGATCCAGAGAATGGGGGAGTTTTGTTCCCCATTCTGAATGGAGTGATGGTAGGGCAGGTCACACAACCCTCTCCATTGATGTCACTGTGAATGCCAGAGATAGCCAAACTAAAACTCTCGACACTCTCTGGCGCTCTCATTAAAATGAATAGAACAGTGCATATGCTGCCTGACCACTGCTCCATTCAATACAGGGGACAAAACTCCCTGTGGATAAAGCATAACTTGCCCAGAAGGGAAGACCCCTTCAATGTATATGCTCTTAGTATATGTATTATACAGTAATGGCTGTAATTGTTGGCACCCCTGAAATTTTTCTAGAAAATGAAGTATTTCTCCCAGAAAATTTTTGTAATTACACGTTTTATTATACACGTGTTTATTTCCTTTGTGTGTATTGGAACAGAAGAAAAAAAGCCAAAAATTCATGCAAAACTCCAAAAATGGGCCAGAGAAAATTACTGGCACCCTCAACTTAATATTTGTTTGCAGACCCTTTGGAAAAAATAACCATCAACAAGCTTCTTACACCTTTCTCCTGGAATTTTGTACCACTCTTCTTTTGCAAACTGCTCCAGGTCTCCCAACAACAATTTTAAGATCTCTCTACAGGTGTTAATTGGGATTTAGATTCAGACTCATTGCTGGCCACTTCATAACTCTCCAGTGCTTTGTTTCCATCCATTTCTGGGTGCTTTTTGAAGTATGTTTGGAGTCATTGTCCTGCTGAAAGACCCAGCTTTCTGACACTGGACCCTACATTGAGACCCAAAATCCTTTGGTAATCTTCAGATTTCATTATGCCTTGCACACAGTCAAGGCACCCAGTGACAGAGACAGCAAAACAGCCCCAAAACATTTATGAACCTCCACCACTTTTGACTGTTGATACTGTGTTCTTTTATTTGTTGGCCTCATTTTGTTTTCGGTAAACAATAGAATGATGTGCTTTACCAAAAAGCTCTATCTTGGTCTCATCTGTTCACAATAACTTTTCCCAGAAGGATTTTGACTTACTTACATTTTGGCAAACTGCAGTCTAGCTTTTTGATGTCTCTCTGTCAGCAGGGGGTTTCTCCTGGGTCTCCTGCCATAGTGTTTCATTTTATTCAAATGTTAACGGATAGTTTGAGCTGACATTGATGCATGCTGAGCCTGCAGGGCAGCCTGAATTTTTTTGGAACTTTATTGGGACTGCTTATACATCATCCGGACTATCCTGTGTAGCAACCTTTCATCAATTTTTCTCTCCTGTCCACATCCAGGGAGATTAGTGCCATCGGCTGTAAATATCTTGATTATGTTGCGCACCGTGAACAAAGGAACATCAAGATCTCTGGAGATGGACTTGTAATCTTCAGATTGTTGATATTTTTCCACAATTTTGGTTCAAAAGTACACAGTTCTTTTCTCTTTCTGTTCTCCATGCTTAGTGTGACAGACACACAATACAAAGATTGAGTCAACTTCTCTCCTTTTTATTTAGTTTCAGCTATGATTTTTATATTGCCCACACCTGTTACTTGCCACAGGTGAGTCTGAATGAGCCTCACATGTTTGAATCAAAATTATTTACCCACAATTTTGAAAAAGTGGCAACAATTTTGTCCTGCCCATTTTTTGGAGTTTTGTGTGAAATTATGTCCTATTTGCCTTTTCAGTTTTTTTTTGTGTTGTTCCTATACACACAAAGGAAATAAATGTTTATAACAAAACATGTGTAATTCCAATTTGCGGGGTGAAATACTTAATTTTCCGGAAAATTTTCAGAGGTGCCAACACTTACAGCCATGACTGTATATTGAATACCTTTTATAGAATATTAAAGGGGTATTCCAAATATGCCTCTTTTACTCAGCTTTTATTCATATGCAAATGATGGGGGAAAGTGTTTTGGTGAAGTTTCTTAGCTTGTCTGAACTTAATTTACCTATGAGATTTATATGAAAATGGACTCCAAAGTCAAATATCAGGAGCATATATGGAAACTGTAGAATAACCTCTACAGGGTTCTGTGGTTAGCTTTGCAACTATTTTTCTGCTGACTCCCTTTAAATGGTTTTTCTCACAAAATCAAATTATTCCCTATCCTATAACTTGTAGATCAGTGGGGTTTCGACTGCTCAGACCCCCACTGATGAGGAAAACGGGGGACTGTTCTGAATGGAGCAGTGGTTGCGCAGTTCCATTCATTTCTATGGGAGCTCCGGGATAGCCAAAGTACATACAATGGATAGGGAATAACTTGCTTTTGTGGGAAAATCCCTTTAGGCTGAGGCTCCACATTGTGGAAATGCATCTTTTTTTTGTTGCAGAATTTGCTGCGTTTTTTTTGAGCCAAAGCCAAGAATGGTTACAAAAGAAATGGGAAATATCTAGAAAGTACTTTTACCTTCTGCTCAAGCCACTCCTGGCTTTGGCTCAAAAACCGCTGAGACCCCCCCCCCCTCAAATGAATAATACAGCAGCTGGACACGCACTTGTGGCACTCTTTTCATTTCTATGGAAATGCTAGAAATAGCAGTTTCATATAATGAATAGAGTGACAGAAAGCATCATCAATGTGCTGCTCTATTCATGATTCAGATACCTGTTTGTCCCCAGGATATGACTAACAGGATACCAGTCTAATGCAAGATCAACCTCTTGGACTCGCACCTATGTGGAGTGTTGCACTGCTCTATTACATTCGATAGGAGTGCACCAACAACGGTGTTTGACTATCTCTGTTCTTCTGATAGGTGGGGTCTGTAGGCAAGCAAATTTTTATAATAGGTTAATTATAAGCTGGTCAAAGAATGACTATATTCATAATGGAATGCAACGGTGGATGTCGGGTATTTAAATATGGTGGCCACTCAGGAGCTGAGCGGCCGCCAAAGCCGCCGATTCTTTACTGTATTATACAGCAAAGACCGGGCACTAATGTCCGCATTAAGGCCTGCGGTCAAAGCTGACCGAAGTGCCATTTTTGTGACGGCGCATGTGTCGGGAACAAGATTCAGGGCCAGCGATCAGATACCCTAGGGATCAAGACCCATGGGGGGGGGTCTAATAAATACAATAAACAAAAAATATTACAAAAAAAAAAAAAACATAGGGAATTAAAAATTCAAATCATCCCCCTTTTCCTAGAACGCATATAAAAGTTAAAAAATACTGTTAAACTCATACACATTAGGTATCCATGTGTCCGAAAATGCCTGTTCTACAAACTTATACAAATATTTTTCCTATACGCCGTTTTTTACTGTTTTGCCTAATAAAAAAATTTGAATAAAAAGCAATCAAAGCAATAGACATTATGGTAAAACTAAAAAGTACATCTGGACCCGCGAAAAAGACACCATATGCATCCCCGTGCATGGAAATATAAAAAAGTTATGGGTGTCAAAATATGGCAACTCCAAGAAATTTTATTTTTTTTGCAAAGTTTTGGATTTTTTTTTAACCCCTTCCTGCTGAAGCCAGTTTTTGACTTTCTGACAGAGCTCGATTTTTCAAATCTGACATGTTTTACTGATCTTGATATTGTTTTTCGTTTTTTTTTTTTATATGTTTTGTGCTTAATTATGATAAAATAGGAAATTTTGAAAAATATGCATTTTAAAAAGTTTGAAATGATGTGCTTTGCATACAGATAGTCATACCACCCAAATTAGATCATAAATCTAATGTACCATATCTCTGCTTTCTGTTGGCATCAAACTTTAATCACCCGTTAATTTTTTACGGACATTATAAGGCTTACAAGTCAAACAACAATATTCAAAATTTTCAAGAACATTTCCAAAACCCATTTTTCAAGAGACTAATCCACTTATGAAGGGGTTTTGAAAGCCCTCTGTATTAGAAACACCCATAAATCACCCCATTTTCAAAACTGCACCCCTTAAATAAACCAAAACAGCATATACAAAGTATTTCAACCCTATAAGCATTTAATAGGAATTAAGACAAAATGGAGGTAAAATTTACTTTTACTAATATGTTCATTTAGCCCTAATATTTACACATTCACAAGGGGTTAAAGGAGAAAATGCATCCAACAATTTGTTATGCAAGTTCTCCCAACTACCATAGTACCCCACATGTGAATGTAAATTGACATATGGGCACACAGCAAGACGCAGAAGGGAAGGAGCACCAATGAGCTTTTGGAGGGCAGATTTTGCTGTGATCAGTTTCAGGCACCATGTCGCATTTACAGAGTCCTTGAGGTGCCAAAACAGTGGAAACCTCTAGAAAGTGACCCCATTTTGGAAAGAAGACCCCTCAAGGAATTTATCAAGGGGTATAGTGAGTATTTTGATCCTACAGGTTTTTCACTGAATTTATTACCATAAATGTATTCCATAAATGACCTTTTTTCCGATCAAATGTCTCTTTAGCTCCAAAATTGTCATCTTCACAAAGGGTTAAAGGAGAATAACCAACTAACTTTTTTTCTCCTGAAGACTACAATACCCCATATGTGCTGACACACTGATGTGCGGGAACATGGCAGGGCTTGAAATGGAAAGAGCAATAATTGGCTTTTGAAGAACAGATTTTGCTGGAATAGTTTTTAGGCACCATTTGCAGAGCCCCTGAGGTGCCAAAACAGTGGAAACCCCCCCAAAAGTCACCCTATTTTGGAAACTAGACCCCTCAAGGAATTTATCAAGAGGTATAGTGAGTACCTGTAAAAACTTACAGGTCTTTCATAGAATTGGGCCATAAAAATGGAAAATTACATTCTTATCTATAAAATGTAGCTTTAACCCAAAATATGTCATTTTTATAAGGGGTTAAAGGAGAAATGCACCCCAGAATTTGTTGAGCAATTTCTCTCGACTATGGAAATGCCCCACATGTGGATATAAATTTCTGTATTGTCAAACAGCAGGGAAGGAGCACCATTGAGCTTTTCAGAGGGCAGATTGCGCTGGAATTGGTTTCAGGCACCATGTCACATTGACAGAGCCAATGTGGTACCAGCGCAGTGGAAAGCGCAAATAAATTACCTCATTTTGAAAACTAGACCCCTCAAGGAATTTATCGACGGGTATAGTCAGCATTTTGAAGCCACAGCTGTTTCACCAAATTTACTACCAATGGTATGTGAAAATAAAAAATTACTAATTCTAATTTTCACAAAAGGTTGAAGGACAAAAAGCACCCCACAGTTTGTTACACAATTTCTTCTGAACATGGCAATACCCCATATGTGATCATAAACTGCTGTATGGGTACATGGCAGGGCTTGGAACGGAAAGAGTGCTATATGGCTTTTAGAGGGCAAATTTTGCTGGAATAGTTTTTGGGCGCCATGTCTCATTTGCAGAGCCACAAAAGTACCAGTACAATGGAAACCCCAAAACAGGACCCCATTTTGTAAACTACACCCCTCAAGGAATTTATCAAGGGCAATGCTGCACATTTTAATCCCACAGCTGTTTCATAGATTTATTAACATTGGGCAGTGAAAATGAAACATTGTATTTTTTGCAATAAAATGTTGCTAAGCCACAAATTTTTCATTTTTACAAGTGGTTAAAGGAGAAAATGTATCCACCAATTTGTTACACAATTTCTCCTCACTACGGAAATACCCCACATGTGGGGAAAACCTGCTGTATTGGCACATGGCAGGGCAGAGAAGGCAGGGAGTGCCATTAGGCTTTTGGAGGGCAGAATCATTTCAGGTACCACGACACATTTGCCCCTAAGGTGCTAATGCAGTGGAGAGTACCAAGAAGTGACTTTATTTTTTGAAACTGCACTCCTCAAAGGGTATAGTGAACATTTTGACCCCAAAGATGCTTTCCAAAAAGAAATATGCAGCAAATGGTGCAAAATGAAAATTGACATTTTCCCAGATAGGCCATTTCAGTACCCAATAGGTCCTGCCCATATCACGGCACTGTGAAATGTCAGCTGTCCAGTTATTATGCTCTGTCTCCTGATTTTGGAAACACCTTATATACAGCCCTACTCTTTTGCCTACAAATATGGCAAGGCTCAAAAATTAAGAAGCACCATGCTTATTTGAGGCCTAATTTGTTTATTTATATTCATCAACACGACAGATGGCCGAAAATATTAAAACAATCTAGTCTTTATTGGTATGCATTAAAAATAAAATCCTGGTTAAATAGATAAACTAAAATGAATAAAGTATCACACCACCCTTCCTCCACATTCACATGCATAGAGCATGCTTAAAATGAAATGGAAGAGAAGGATAAAGAGGGGGGAAGAGGAATATATAAGGAGGGGAAAATATATCTGATAATACACCCTTAACTCTCCTTTTTGTTATATTTTATTTGTGTTGTTCCCCTACCTGACCTCCTAAAACAGCGTATATGTAAGGGGTACAAGTTTGATAGTGGCAAATATTGACTTGTGCATTCCAATGCCATTACTGGTGCTCTGCTGCCATCTAGGGGCACATTGCATCTATTTTTTACCTCAATTGTAGGAGGATTCTGGATGATGTCACTTCCTGGAAGGGACAAGAGAGTGGAGTGTTAGAAGCAGAGAAGGTGAGAGGAGAGAGGGCTCTGAGAATAAGGGTGTATAAAGTCCTGGAAGACTAAAAATCAGGATATTATAGTTGATCATCTGCTTTGAGAAGAGAAGCCTCCTCCAACAAGTGCAGACTACACACAGTGCCTTTATCCAGAGCAGGCCGCACGTGGGCCTAATGTGATGCTATACACCTGAAACATCATCACTGCAGGACATTGGAATAATCTAGAATGAGACAGGCATCGTTAATAACTGTTTGAGCTACCAGTTTGCCTGTGTTTCTGTTAATAAAGTTTCTGTATCAGATATCTGTACTGAACCACTTGCTGAAGAAGTTCTTGAGTAAAATATCCAGTTCTTATATACTCCATTATGGTCTCTCTCTCTGAAGCTGGTGCGAACCTGAAAGGGATTACTATTATACTCCTAACATATAAATCATACTAGTGATCCATATTTCCATTCCTCTTGATTGCTGTGAAAAGGTTCAAAACCACAGCGGCCATAATGTCTATGGATCAAAACGCTGAAAATAAGATCACCAGGAGTATTTTAACCCTAGTATGCATAACCCGAGTGTTTTAGGCCCGGTTTACTATTACTTGTATGTGTAGATTTCTAACGTCATGCATACTAGGGTTAAGGAGTCATGGCTGCTAAAACATTCTACAGCCTTAAACACCATAGTAAATCTCAGTGATATTTTTAGTCCAAAGCACCTGAGACTTGATTCCCTAGGAGAATCGCTGAATCTCCCAGATAATATTGTAGATAATTACATTATTCCTCATTTGAGATTTGGATAATACTGGGTTAGATTAGTGGCATCTAGATTTTTCTGGTCCATATCTGATGCCTACAGTGAGGATATAGCGGCAGTATGATGTGTTCAGCTGTTAAATAGGTAGCTGAGGAATTGTGGTAATACACTCCTACAGGAGCGTTTTCCCCAGCTATCCAATCCAGCTGAGGACCTATATTAGTATGCCCTTAGGAAGTGTCTCCAGACCTATATTAGTATGCCCTTAGGAAGCGTCTCAACACATTTCCCCCGTTAAATAAAATCTCGGGTTCATCAGGAGAACAGCCTTATAGATATAATTGCAGTAAGAACTGTAGTTCCCTACACCCTGATGGTGGACGTAGGTACTAGAATTACAGCATACCAATAAAGACTAGATTGTTTTAATATTTTCGGCCATCTGTCGTGTCGGTGAATATAACTTTACAATATTTTCAGTCCCCAGTGATCTAATTTGTTTATTTACACTGCATTGGCGAGCAATTGCAGAGGGTCTGAGGCAAAATAAAAAATGGACCCCCTATTTTAGAAATTACCCCCCTCAAGGAATATATGAAGGGACATAGCGAACATTTTTAACCCTCGAGTATTGCATTATTTTAATTTCCAGTAATAAATGCGTAGTGAAAAGTTAAAATTGCAATTTTTCCAGAGATACACCATTTCAGTGCCCGACATGCTGTGCCCAAATTGTGACAGCAGAGACACACACTCCAAAAACTGTTAAGAGAGTTATCCTTGGTACAACAGCCTTTGGAGCGTTTGTCTCTGACACAAGCTGGGCACAACATATTGTACAATGAAATGACGTATTCCTGGAAAAATTGTCATTTTCACTATGTGCAACTGATGGTGCATTCATTTCTGGAAAATAATTTAATGCAATACTTGGGGGAAAAAATGTTCACTGTGCTGGGGATAAATTCCTTGAGGGGTGTAGTTTCCAAAATGGGGTCACATGTCAGGGGATTCCACTTTACTGGCATTTCAGAAACTCTGCAAAAGTGGCATGGCATCCAAAAACCCCCAAAAACAAACCGTTCCAAAACCCAAATAGCGCTACTTCTTTTCTGCACCCTGCTGAGTGCCCAAACAGCAGTTTGTAGCCACATATGTTAATTAAGTGGGGTGTCCCGGGTACAACAGTGTCAACTATGTGGGCATAAACTGCTGTTGAGGCAAACAGCAAGGCACAGAAGGGAAGAAGCACTGTTTGGCTTTCAGGGGGATCAGCGCTGGTGTATTCTCCCTCATAAGCTTTAAATATGGGGTGTTCCCTGATATACGCTCGCACAGCTTATACATTTCCTTCTTGCCGCAGCTAGTTTTGTCCTAATGATTTGCCAATTTTTAGGGTTTTTGTCTTCACATTGTATAAGGTATATTTTATTATTTTCAGGCAATGTGACCATATGAACGCTTGTTTTTTGCGGTATGAGATGTACTTTACAATGCCACCATTTTGGGGTGCCTATAACTTACTGACTAAATTTTATCAACTTTCTGGGTGTGATGTAAAAGAAAACATCAATTCTGGCATTGCCTTTTAACATTTAATTTTTTTGCCGTGCAGTGTACAGCATAAGTAACATGTTACCTTTATTCTGTGGGTCCGTATGATTACATACTGTAGATACCTAATGTATGGTTTTTTTTTATGCATTGCTAATTGTGCAGAATAAAATTTTATTATAGTTTTATTGTTCGGGTGTTTGCAGATGCGTTGATATCAAATATGTAATTTTTTTTTTCTTTTTCTTTCTCATTTTATATGGTAAAATTGGTTTTTGGGGCTTTATTAATTTATAAATTTTTATACTATGTTTAAACATTTTTTTTTTACTTTTTTAAAAAAAAAATTTTTTTTGTCCCAATAGGGGATTGAAGCAGCGATCTTCTGATCGCTGGTTAAATAGGTATACACTGCAATACACATGTATTGCAGTATATAGGAGGTTGTCAGCCTATGCAGACGGGCATAGGCTCACAGCCTCCATTCCCGGCAGGATCAACCAGGTAAGTGGAGGGGCAGCGATAGGGCAGACCCATTACAAAGTACAAATTGTCCATCAAACATTAAGCTCTCATATTGCTCTGTGAACTGAAAAATAAAAAAGTTATGGTGTTTGGAAGGTAGGGAGTCAAAAATGAAAATCAAAAAATCTCTACGGCGGGAAAGGGTTAAAAAAATTTGAAAAAATAATATTTGGCTGCAATTACAGGTGGTACAAATGATGAGTAGTTGTTTCCCAGCCTCACTGTAGCTCTAATATACCCCCATCTCATTTGATGACATTCAGAGGTTACAAGACATTGTTATTATCCCAACTGAGGCTAATGTGAGGGGGGGTGCATCTAGGAAATGAATGCAGACTGATCAGTAAGACATTAACCATGTCATATCATCAACAAGACATTGTGATTTTGTGGAAAAACATGTCCTATTACACTCCACCCATTGTCTTATAGATGTAATCTATGACATTACACCATATTTATAGCCGGTATATTCTTGTATAGTCTATTTCCATTTTTATTCTCTATTTTCCCTTTGTTCTAACAGAAAACCAAGGACGTCACAATTGGGTTTAAAAGAAAAAGGAAAGTTACAAAAAAACAAAAAACCTGTATGTGTTGGACTAACAAGCACAGAAATGTACATGTATAGAATCACAATTGTGTCTTTTTAGACATCTTTTCTTCTGAGTATCTTCTGTGAAGACTTCAAAGTTTCTGGTGCAGGAAAACAATATGGTGTCACTTCATCAGTTGGCTAGGTTGAGAATCAGTCCCTTAAAAGTTTGTCAGTCTTTAACCCCTCTTTCATCTCTGGGTGAGGAGAATACAGGTGTGCCAGGTCCTAATCTGTAGGATCCCACACCGATCTGTGGATAGGGCATAACTTACCCAGATGGGTAAGTCCCTTAGGGGGTATATGCTCTTAGTGTATGTATTGCAAATTTGATTCTGCAAAGTAGCCCCCTTTTTGCTTTGACAGCTTTGCACACTTTTGACATTAAACACTCAGCTTGTTCGCTGTTTTTCCTCTTTTCTGCTCTGCAGTCGATCTTATCCCAAACCATTTCAATTGGGTTTATGTTGGTTGATTGTGGATGCCTTGTCATCTGATGAAGCACTCCAACATTCTCCTTCCTGGTCAAATAACCCTTACATAGCCTGCAGGTGAGTGTGGGGTTTGTCCTGTTGAAAAACAAAGGATGGTCTAACTAAGCACAAACCAGATGTTATGGCATGTCATTGTAGAATGCTGTCATAGCAATGCCTGTTAAGTGTGCGTTGAATTTTTGAATAAATCACCAGAAAAATACCTAAACACCATTACACCTCGTCCTCAAAGCTTCAAGGTGAAAACCACATACAGTGGGTTTGGAAAGTATTCAGACCCCTTTAAATTTTTCACTCTTTGTTTCATTGCAGCCATTTGCTAAAAGCAAAAAAGTTCATTTTATTTCTCATTAATGTACACTCAGCACCCCCTCTTGACAGAAACAAAACAGAAATGTAGATATTTTTGCAAGTTTATTAAAAAAGAAAAACTGAAATATCACATGGTAAGTATGAGTTTGAGCTAGTACAGCCATGAGTCTTATTGGGAATGATGTAACAAGTTTTTCACATCTGGATTTGGGGATCCTCTGCCATTCTTCCTTGCAGATAATCTCCAGTTCCCTCAGGTTGGATGGTGAACGTAGGTGGACAGCCATTTTCAGATATCTCCAGAGATGCTCAATTGGGTTGAGGTCAGGGCTCTGACTGGGCCAGTCAAGAATGTTCACAGATTTCTTCCAAAGCCACTCCTTTGGTATTTTAGCTGTGTGCTTAGGGTCATTGTCTTGTTGGAAGGTGAACCTTCGGCCCAGTCTGAGGTTTTCTTCCAGGATATCTCTGTACTTGGCCGCATTCATCTTTCCTTCAATTGCCACCAGTCGTCCTGTCCCTGCAGCTGAAAAACACCCCCATAGCATGATGCTGTCACCACCATGTTTCACTGTTGGGATTGTATTGGGCAGGTGATGAGCAGTGCCTGGTTTTCTCCACACATACCGCTTAGAATTAACGCCAAAAAGTTCAATCTTCGTCTCATCAGACCAGAGAATCTTATTTCTCATAGCCTGGGAGTCCTTCATGTGTTTTTTGGCAAACTCTATGCGGGTTTTCATATGTCTTGCACTGAGCAGTGGCCACACTGCCATAAAGCCCCGACTGGTGGAGGGCTGCAGTGATAGTTGACTTTGTGGAACTTTCTCCCATCTCCCTACTGCATCTCTGGAGCTCAGCCACAGTGATCTTTGGGTTCTTCTTTACCTCTCTCACCAAGGCTCTTCTCCCACGATTGCTCAGTTTGGCTGGAAGGCCAGTTCTAGGAAGAGTTCTGGTCGTCCCAAACTTCTTCCATTTAAGGATTATGGAGGCCACTGTGCTCTTGGGAACCTTGAGTGCTGCAGAACTTCTTTTGTAACCTTGGCCAGATCTGTGCCTTGCCACAATTCTGTCTCTGAGCTCCTTGGGCAGTTTCTTTGAGCTCATGATTCTCATTTGCTCTGACATGCACTGTGAACTGTGAGGTCTTATATAGACAGTTATGTGCCTTTCTTAATCAAGTCCAATCCGTTTAATTAAACACAGTTGGACTCCAGTGAAGGAGTAGAACCATCTCAAGGAGGATCAGAAGGAAATGGACAGCATGTGAGTTAAATATGAGTGTCACAGCAAAGGGTCTGAATACTTATGACCATGTGATATTTCAGTTTTTCTTTTTTAATAAATTTGCAAAAATATCTACATTTTTGTTTTTTTCTGTCAAGATGGGGTGTTGAATTTGCATTAATGAGAAATAAAACTTTTTTGCTTTTAACAAATGGCTGCAATGAAACAAAGAGTGAAAACTTTAAAGAGGTCTGAATACTTTCTGTACCCACTGTATAAATATAACATGTGAAAATATATAAGAACACGTCATACAACAAAGATAATGTAAATCATAATATAAGTCACTATTGAAAAGACCTACATATCATGGATATCACTAAAAATAATAATGTCTACCAAATGATAGATCTACCGCCATCATCCCACGCCTATTGCCTGCTAAACAGTCTTCCTCAGGGAAAAATGAACACACCTAGCCATAGTGCAGCTTATATAGGAAGGCTGAGACAGTGTTTTAGTATATTGATTGCACATGTGCTATGGGTCCAGCTAGTCGTCGCCATTAGAATTCAAACTGAGCATGCCTGTGATTATCCAGATCTCGCAAGATCTCAGGGATGTGTACACGCCCCCCTTGGAGACGCTATGCGCGCTATATGGGTTGTTATATATGTACTAGTAGTCCCAGCGCAGGATAACTATACAAAATACAGCAATAAATACATTGAAAATGTATATCATTCTTCAGGTAACTTAATCTGAGCTGCACAATGTAGGAAACGTAGTATTGCACCAATACAGATCAGAATACAAAAGATTATAATAACATAATAATGATTACTCCGTTAAGAGTCCTGGTTTGATAAACATTGGCACATGATATAGATAAATATCGGAGAGTTAGTTAGCAAAGTACATCCCAAATGAAAAAAAAAAAAAAAACCCGAAAAGAAAACAAACACACAACACAACTGCAATCTTTAACTCCCAACAACCTATACTTAGATCCCCCTGTTGGAGTCAATGGTTAATATGTACCCTCCCTTTTGTGAGACCAAACTGCTAGTCTCCAAAATGATACGATAGACCCGCAGCTACAGTATTAGTTACATAGTAGATGAGGTTGGATGAAGACATCAGTCCATCAAACCATCAAATCCAACCTATAACCTTACAGTGCCCTACAGTGTTGATCCAGAGGAAGGCAAAAAACCCCATGAGGCTTATGACAATTGCCCCATTTCATGGGAAAAAATTCCTTCCCGGCTCCAATCTGGCAATCAGCATAAAACCCTGGATCAACGTGCCCTTCAAATCTAGAACCCATAATCCGTAATGTTGTTCTGTTTGAGAAAGGCATCCAGGCCCTCTTTGAACTTGTTGAATGAATCTACCATCACCACTTCCTGGGGCAGAGAGTTCCATAGCCTTGCTGTTCTTACTGTAAAGAATCCTCTTCTATGTTGCTGGTGAAACTTTCTCTCCTTCAGTCGTAGAGGATGTCCCCTTGTCACTGTCACTGGCCTAGGAGTAAAAAGATCATTAGAAAGTTCTTTGTGCTGTCCCTTCATGTATTTGTACATTGTTATTAGAGCTCCCCATAGATGTCTTTTCTCTAAACTGAATAACCCCAAGTTTGTTAATCTTTCGTTGTACTCCAATCCACCCATTCCCCTAATAATTTTGGTTGCCCTTCTTTGCACTCTTTCTAGTTCGATTATGTCTTTCTTGTATACTGGGGCCCAAAATTGTGCACAATAGTCTAAGTGTGGCCGTACCAGTGATTTGTATAGAGGCATAACTATGTTCTTTTGATGCATCCCATAATTTAATTTGCCTTGGCAGCAGCTGCCTGGCACTGGTCACTAAATGTAAGCTTACTGTCCACCACAATCCCCAAGTCTTTTTCATTGGCAGTTTTACCCAGTAATTTACTATTAAGTGCATAATCATACATTTTATTTCGTTGACCAAAATGCATAACCTTACATTTGTCAATATTAAACTTCATTTGCCAAGTCTCGGCCCATGCTTCCAGCTTCCTAAGATCCCCTTGTAATATTCTATTATCCTCCTCATTTTTGATTACCTTACAAAGTTTAGTATCATCTGCAAATATGGACACCCTGCTTTGCAAACCGTCTACCAGGTCATTAATAAAGATATTAAACAGGAGAGGACCCAATACTGACCCCTGTGGCACCCCACTGGTGACTGTGACCCAGTCTGAATATTTACCATTAATAAGCACCCTCTGTTTCCTATCAGTGAGCCAGTTGCGAACCCAAATGCATATGTTTTCCCCCAGTACCAGCATTCCCAGCATTTTGCATCCCAACTTTTTATGTGGTACAGTATCAAAAGCCTTTGAAAAGTCCAGGTACACCACGTCCACTGCATTACCCATGTCCAGTCTTGAACTGACCTCTTCATAGAAGCTGATCAGATTAATCTGACAGGACCAATTCCTCATAAACCCATGCTGATTGGGTGTTATAAGATTATTTACATTGAGGTACTCCAGGATACCATCTCTTAGAAAGCCCTCAAATATCTTATCCACCACAGAAGTCAAACTTACTGGCCTATAGTTTCCAGGCTCACTTTTAGACCCCTTTTTGAAAATTTGCACTACATTTGCTATGCGCCAATCAAGTGGAACAGACCAAGTCATTAATGAATCCTTAAATATTAGATATAAGGGTCTGTCTATCACCGTGTATAATTCCCTCAGAACTCGGGGGTGTATGCCTTCTGGACCTGGCGATTTCTCTATTTTACTGTTTTGAAGGTGGCACTTCACTTCCTCTTGGGTTAAACAGGTGACATTTAGTTGAGAGTTAACATTACCCCTAATCATGTTGATAGCCATTGGATTTTCTTGTGTATACACCGTAGAGAAGAAGGCATTTAATAGCTGTGCTTTTTCCTCATCCTCCTCCACCATTACACCCAGATTATTTTTGAGAGGGCCCACATTGTTTTTATTGTCTTGTTATTTATGTAATTGAAGAATAATTTTGGATTGTTTTTACTTTCCTTGGCAATTTTTCTCTCAGCCTCGGTATTCGCCTCCTTTATTTGTCTTTTACACAATTTATTTTTCTCTTTATAATTTTTTAATGCTGTGTCACTACTTTCTTTTTTTAGCACTTTAAAGGCTTCCTTTGTATCCCTCATTGCACTCCTTACCGTTTTAGTTAGCCATATTGGTTTTCTTTTTTTTTTTTTTTTTAAACTGTAATTTTTATTGAAAAAGTTTTTTAAAATAAATACAAGGCAAATGTAAAGCAAATAATCTGTTACATCAGAGAAAACAACAACAGAAAGACTCAATTTGGGGGAAAACAAAAAACATGACAAAGGAAAGAAACAATAAGGGGAGAAACAAAGTTGGGAGTCAGGCATCAGAGACCCTGTGTGGCACAGTAGGAATCCCAGTGGGACCAAATTGCTTCAAATGCCTCTACCGTATGGTTGAGGGAGGCGGTCAAGTACTCCAGACTGCGGATGTCCTTCAGACGGGCTATCAATTCTGAGACTGCTGGGGGAAGAGCCTTTCTCCAATGGCGTGCTATAAGTGTTTTGGCCGCGGTACACAAGTAAAGGAATAATTTAGATGTATTTTTACCGAGACCTTTTGGCGGGAGATTAAGCAGATAAACCATGGGATCCAGGGGTATACCCTGGATGAAAAGAGTGTGAGTCATCCTCTCAACCTCGAGCCAGAAAGGGCGAACTAAGGGGCATTCCCAAAAAACATGAAACAGTGTTCCAAGTGTTGCCCGGCATCGCCAACAACTAGAAGAAATAGTGGGGTTAAGAGTATGTAATAAAGCTGGGGTATGATACCAGTGCATAAGTATTTTGTATTGCGTTTCCCTAAACGTTACACAGGAAGAGGATTTAGCTGCACGGGACCATATGACCTGCCACTGGCTGTGCGGAATATGGGTGCCCAGGGTTCCAGACCACCGGGTCATATATTTGTGGGCCACCGGGGTCTGCCCCCCCTGAGAGGTCAAGAGCCTATAAATATTTGAAATCAGGCCTCTAGTGGAGGTACCTGCCCGACACAGTCGTTCAAAAACTGTGGGGAGGGAGACCCGGGTGGACCCAAACTGGGAAACAACAAAATGGACTATTTGCTGATAATGGAACCACTCTGAGGTAGGCAAGTGCTGTATGGAAGTGAGGTAGTCGAAGGACCTGAGCTCCAAGGTCGACGGGTCCACCAAGTCTGCTATGTGGAACAAACCCAGCCCACTCCAGGGCCTGACCATAGCGGCGGTGAGTCCGCTTGGAAGGAGTGGATTATATAAAAAGGAAATCATAGATGAGTGCGGAGCGGCCAATCGAAAGAGCTTAGAACAAGTATTTCAGATAGACCGGGTAAAGCCGATAGGGCCTAGCAGCGGAGTAGAGGGGGGGGGAGGAGGACCACAGATATGCATTGGGGTGAACAGGAGCTAGCCAAAGCTTCTCTATCTCCACCCATTTCGTGTGCGCCTGGGATGCTGCCCAAAACGGTATACTCCGCAAATGAGCAGCCCAGTAATAATGCAGCAGGTGTGGAGCCCCCAGTCCCCCGTCCGACTTACCCGCCAGCATCACTGATCGGGGAATGCGATGGCGTTTGCCATTCCATATAAATTGGAAGATTGCTTTCTGTAGTGATTTCAGTTCGGACCTAGGGACTGCCACTGGGAGGGTTTCGAAGAAATAAAGAAGCTTGGGGAGGAGGGTCATCTTAACCGCAGTTATACGGCCTAGGAGAGAAATATGGAGAGGACGCCATTTATCTAGGAGAGAGCGGAGCTCATGAAACAGGTGAGGATAATTGACTGAATACAGTGTATGGTATGAAGAGGATAACTGGACACCCAAATAACGTAATGAGTGGTCCCTCCACTGGAAAGCAAAATTAGTCTTAAGCAACTGCAAAGTCTCGCTTGGGATATTTAGAGGCAGGGCTTCCGTTTTACTAGGGTTAACCTTATAGCCCGATAGGACTCCATATTCCTTTAAAACTCGGAGAAGGTTCGGGAGGGAGGTATGGGGTTTAGCGAGGGTCAACAGGACATCGTCTGCGAATAAACTAATTTTAAATTCCCTATCCCTCACAAATACCCCGGTGATATCTGAGGCAGATCTAATTGGGCCGCCAGGGGTTCAATACACAATGCAAATATTAAAGGTGACAAGGGGCATCCCTGACGGGTTCCATTACGAATGGATAAAGGTTGGGAGGAAGCATTAGGTAGCTTGACCACTGCCGAGGGGCGGGAATAGAGAGCCCTTATGGCCGTGAGGAAGGCCCCCGAGAACCCGTAACTCTCGAGGGTGGCTATCATAAATGACCAATCAAGGCGATTGAAGGCCTTCTTAGCGTCCAGACTTAAAAGCAAAGTGGGGGTGGAAGAACGGTTAGCTACATCAATCAAGTCCACCACCCTTCTAGTGTTATCTCCTCCCTGGCGACAGGGGACAAATCCCACCTGGTCCTTGTGGATGAGAGTCGGAAGCCAAAGGCCAAGCCTATTTGCTAAAATTTTTGTAAATAGTTTGAGGTCTGTATTCAGGAGGGCAATGGGACGATAGTTAGAACATTCCTGATGGTCCTTATGTGGCTTTGGGACCAAGGAAATGTGAGAGTGCAGCATAGTATGCGGGATCGGGGCTCCATCCAAAAAAGAGTTGAAGAGTTTACACATATGAGGGAGGAGATCAGAATGGAAAGTTTTATAATAAGCATAAGTGAACCCATCAGAGCCCGGAGCTTTACCATTAGGGAGACCCTCCAAGACGGCAGTTAACTCCTCACCCAATATTGGAGCATTAAGTGAAGAGAGAGCTGAGGGCGGGAGGACCGGGAGCCGACAGGAGGTCAGATAGGATTGCAAGTTTGTCTCTGTAGCGGAGGGGCCTCTCCCAGCAGCCGAGGGAAGGTTATACAGTGTAGTATAATAATCTCTAAACAAGGTCGCTATAGTGTCGGGATGGTGTTGTAGGGTGCCCTGGGAATCTCGGACCGCATGAGGCGTCCGGCGGTCTCTCAGGGTTCTGGCTAGGAGTGTATGGGCCTTATTTCCCCTCTCATAATACCTCTGGCGGCTGTAGAGGAGAAGGCGATGGGTGGCCTGGGTAGCGAGGTCGCGGAGGTCCGCCCTAGCAGCTACCAATTGACGCAGCAAGGATACTGTGGGTCGTGACGCTAGTCTCTCGGTTAGGGATCTGATCCTACTAATTAAAGCCTCCTCTCTGACCCTTCGATTTCTCTTGGCCTGTGTTCCCAGTGCAATACAGTGACCTCTCATTACTGCCTTATGGGCCTCCCACAGTGTAGATATAGCGGGGACTGATTCAAGATTAACTCGAAAGTATTCTTGAAGGTGGGTACGAAGTTTACCCTGGGTCTCTCGTGAATGAAGGAGGGATTCATTAAGTCGCCAATGGCAACGTTTTGTCGAAGGGCAGGAGGGAGACAATGTTAGCAGTACGGGCGCGTGATCGGACCAGGATATGGGGCCTATGTCAGCTGACTTGAATAAGCGAAGGGTTAATGTGTTACCGAAAAAGTAGTCTATTCTAGAGTGGGTTTTATGGGGGTGGGAGTAAAATGTAAAAGAGCGAGCAGAGGGATTGTCCACCCGCCAAAGGTCATAGAGGGCAGCCGACCGTACAAGGCAGCGAAACTCCTTTGCTAGTCTTGTCTGCGAGGGTCCAGGAGGATCATTATTGAGGGTGAATCTATCCATATTTTCAGAAAAAGCCATATTAAAGTCTCCTCCCAGTAACAGTGCAGATCCCTCAGATATTTGCAATTTCCCCAGGACCTGTTTAAGGAAGGGGATCTGAGAAGAGTTAGGGTAATATATGTTACACAAAGTGATAGGTTGACCGCGTAAAAGTCCCTCTAGGATAATATATCGACCCTGGGGATCTAAATGAGAGGCCGAAACAGTGATAGGGCAGGTACGAGAAAGCAGAATAGCTACTCACCCCCTCCTACGACTACAATATGCCGAGTAAGCGGAGGGGAAGTAATGGCGAGCAAAATTAAACGTGCCAGTATGATCATAATGGGTCTCTTGGAGAAAAGCTACCTCTGCCTGTAGGGAGCGAAGCTCCCGCAGGACCATTCGCCGTTTTGAGTTGGAGCCCAGGCCCTTGACATTTAATGTAATGCACTTAACCATAGAGAAAACAGAGTGGGTTTGTAGCTAGCGTAAGGAAAAATGAGGAAGAGGCAAATCTCACCCAACCATCGAGAGTCGGAAGCCTTGAAAAAAATAAAGGTGAAGAGTCCAGGCCACTGTAGCCAAACGAGTCTCCGAACCTGAAAAACGGGAGAAAAGAGAAGGGACAGAAGGGGAGGGGAAAGAGACAAAAGACACACAAAAGGACGAGGCATAACAAATAAAAAACAAAAATATTTAAAAAACACAATTAAACTAAATCTAGTGGTCGGGACTATATCTCCCGGCCGGGGGCAAAAAAAAATGTCCAAGTCAGGGCCACAAATGACCCTTCCGGGGCCCAACCAGTGGGTCCACAGCTGGACAAAGCCCCCACAGTAGAGGGGGGAGTGGGTGGGAGGCGGGAGAGGATCAGCAATATGCAGATCAAAATAGACAGTTGGGGACCTAAGGATAGTAACATCTGTCAGTCACTGGGGGGGAAGGGGGAGTCTAACCCACCCGACCGCCCAAACTGAAACATAAGTAAAATGCAAAAAAGTAGTGGGACCATAAAAAGAAAAATGCGTATAAACATAAACAGCAATAACAACAGAACCCCCTAGTGAGCAAAGTAGACATATCCCTCCCAGAAACTAGGAGGGCCGAGAAAAAAAGATACAGTCACGGAGGGGGGGGGTTCCACCCTTGATCTTCTGGAAGAACGTTGCTGGCGTCTAGCCGGGTTCTGGACCGTCCAGACCGGGGGAGGCGGTGGTGGCGGAGCAATCAGTTCCCAGTTCTGTAGGTTAGGGAATATCCATAGCAGTGCAAAATGGCTCCAGGTCTGCATAGAACCGCAGGGTAGCAGAGCGTCCATTGTGCCTAGCTGTCAAAGAAAAGGGGAATCCCCAGCGATACGGTATTTGCCGGTCGCACAGAAGCTGTAGCAGAGGGCGCAGATATCTCCTTTTCTGTAGCGTAATCCAAGAAAGATCCTGATAAAGTTGAATCTTGGCTCCTTCAAATTCAAAGTCTTGAAGACGACGGGCCTTGGAAAGGATGGTTTCCTTCAATGCATAATCGTGCACGCAGCAAATAACATCACGCGGAGTGGGGCCAGATCCCTTGGGACGCAGGGCCCTCTGCGCTCTATCCAGTTTAATTTTATGCGTAGGTGGTTCCTGCAAGATGGAGTTGAAAACCTCCCCCAAGGTAGCATGTAAATCCTCCTCCTGGGTAGCCTCAGGCAGCCCCCTGACTCTGATATTATTGCGCCTGCCCCGGTTGTCCAAGTCCTCTAAATGGCGCTGCATGTCATTAACCACCTGGCATTGGGAGAGGACAGTGTCCTGGAGGTGAGACACATGAGATCGGGTCTGGTCATGATCATCTTCAAGGGTATCAACCCGGTTTGCAATATGCTGGAGATCTTGCCGCAGGACAGCGATTTCAGTGCGTATCTCTGAACGACATGCCGTTGTGACTTTAGCAACCAGGGAGTCAAAGTCCTCTTTTGACGGTAGATGAGCAAGGTAATCAAGCCATGGTGGAGGGTCAGAAGAGGCTGCCAGAGCAGATTGTAGCGGAAGTCGGGGTGGCGGTGCAGACGGCGGGGAGAGCTGGGTACAGATAGCCAGGGGGGACAAAGAAGGAGTCGTCCCCAAGTCTGCCTCCTCATCTCCTAGGAGGGGTGGGGGCTGCTGCAAGGGCATGAGGCTAGGAAGTTTTAAGGACTGCCGGGAGGTGAGAGGATCCCCCACAGGGCTAGGAGGACTCCCACGGTCAGATGGTGACATGTGGGGAGGAGAGGCAGTCGCTGAGGTCCCCTGGGACGCTGGGTCCCCCTGATATTGCGTGGGGGAGCCCGCTGAGGAGTGTACCGGCTGAAGCTGCGGGGGAGGGGGGGCAGTCAGCGCTGCAATGTGAGCGGTCGCAGCGCTTGTCTTACCCGGCAGTGGAGATCGAGCGCCCGGGCTTTCAGCCTCCAGAAGAGCAGGAGGCCTAACAGGGAGACCTCTCTGCAGCGCGGGAGCCCCTCGCGCTGTCAGCGGAGCTGCCGCTGTAGTTATTCCAGAGGCGGTCGGCGCTGCTGCGGAGGAAGATGGCCGCCGCCTCGTGGAGGCCCGCGCTGCTGAAGCTGTTGCCGGCTGCAGGAACGCAGACAGGGTAGATTGTGACCTGTCCGCGGGTGCAGGGTCTCCCACAGCCAGTGTCCGGCTCGTTCTTTTAGCCATGGGTTCTGTATGTCTCAAATGGTCCCACTTAGCTGACGGTAAGGTAGGAGCTCCTCCAAAGTGCGTCCTACTCCATCGGATCCCAAGCCACGCCCCCGCCAAATTGGTTTTCTATTATTTCTGGCCCGCTTATTCCCATAAGGTATATATTTTTTAGTGGTCCTATTTAGAAGGCTTTTGAAAATGTCCCATTTTGTTTGTGTTTCTGTCACTTTGAGGACATTGTCCCAGTTTATGCTGCTAAGCTTCTCTCACAGCTGGTTAAAATTGGCCTTAATGAAGTTTAGTGTTCCCCCTCTACTGAACTTTTTTTTTTAATGTGTACAAGAAAACTTATTATGTTGTGGTCACTATTACCTAGATGACCCCCAACCTCCACTTTTGACAATGTGTCTGGTTCATTTGTTAATATTAGGTCTAAAAGTGCCTCGCCTCTTTTTGGGTCCGGCACTAGTTGTGATAGGTAACCTGTTCCCTTTGTTGGACCTGCAGGTTTCTGCCTCCCAGTTGATATCTGGGTAGTTGAAATAATGACTTTATTATGCTTTTTGGCCTCATCTATTTGTTTTATTAGTACATTTTCAGCTTCTTCTATTATATATGGAGATTTATAACAAACTCCTATCAGTATTTTATTATTCTTTGTTCCTCCCTTAATTTCCACCCATAAGGATTCCACATATTCATTTTCCTCCCAGATGTTCTCACGCAGGACTGGCTTAAGGCAGGATTTTACATATAAGCAAACCCCCCTTTCCTATTGGTATGCTCCTTTCTAAACATACTGCACCCCTGTATATTTACAGCCGTCATAGCTAGAGTCCAGTCATGTCTCACTTATCCCCACCATGTCATACAGTACAGACCAAAAGTTTGGACACACCTTCTCATTCCAAGAGTTTTCTGTATTTTCATGGCTATAAAAATTGTAGATTCACACTGAAGGCATCAAAACTATGAATTAACACATGTGGAATTATATACTTAACAAAAAAGTGTGAAACAACTGAAAATATGTCTTATATTCTAGGTTCTTCAAAGTAGCCACCTTTTGCTTTGATTACTGCTTTGCACACTCTTGGCATTCTCTTGATGAGCTTCAAGAGGTAGTCACCTGAAATGGTTTTCACTTCACAGGTGTGCCCTGTCAGGTTTAATAAGTGGGATTTCTTGCCTTATAAATGGGGTTGGGACCATCAGTTGTGTTGTTCAGAAGTCAGGTGGATACACAGCTGATAGTCCTACTGAATGGAGTGTTAGAATTTGTATTATGGCAAGAAAAAAGAAGCTAAGTAAAGAAAAACGAGTGGCGATCATTACTTTAAGAAATGAAGGTCAGTCAGTCCGAAAAATTGGGAAAACTTTGAAAGTGTCCCCAAGTGCAGTGGCCAAAACCATCAAGCGCTACAAAGAAACTGGATCACATGAGGACCGCCCCAGGAAAGGAAGACCAAGAGTCACCTCTGCTGCGGAGAATAAGTTCATCCGAGTCACCAGCCTCAGAAATCGCAAGTTAACAGCAGCTCAGATTAGAGACCAGGTCAATTCCACTCAGTTCTAGCAGCAGACACATCTCTACAACAACTGTTAAGAGGAGACTGTGTGCAGCAGGCCTTCATGGTAAAATAGCTGCTAGGAAACCACTGCTAAGGACAGGCAACAAGCAGAAGAGACTTGTTTGGGCTAAAGAACACAAGGAATGGACATTAGACCTGTGGAAATCTGTGCTTTGATCTGATGAGTCCAAATTTGAGATCTTTGGTTCCAACCACCGTGTCTTTGTGCGACGCAGAAAAGGTGAACGAATGGACTCTACATGCCTGGTTCCCACCGTGAAGCATGGAGGAGGAGGTGTGATGGTGTGGGGGTGCTTTGCTGGTGACACTGTTGGGGATTTATTCAAAATTGAAGGAATACTGAACCAGCATGGTTACCACAGCAACTTGCAGCGGCATGCTATTCCATCCGGTTTGCGTTTAGTTGGACCATCATTTATTTTGCAACAGGACAATGACCCCAAACACACCTCCAGACTGTGTAAGGACTATTTGACCAAGAAGGAGAGTGATGGGGTGCTACGCCAGATGACCTGGCCTCCCCAGTCACAAGACCTGAACCCAATCGAGATGGTTTGGGGTGAGCTGGACCGCAGAGTGAAGGCAAAAGGGCCAACAAGTGCTAAGCATCTCTGGGAACTCCTTCAAGACTGTTGGAAGACCATTTCAGGTGACTACCTCTTGAAGCTCATCAAGAGAATGCCAAGAGTGTGCAAAGCAGTAATCAAAGCAAAAGGTGGTTACTTTGAATAACCTAGAATATAAGACATATTTTCAGTTGTTTCACACTTTTTTGTTAAGTATCTAATTCCACATGTGTTAATTCATAGTTTTGATGCCTTCAGTGTGAATCTACAATTTTTATAGTCATGAAAATACAGAAAACTCTTGGAATGAGAAGGTGTGTCCAAACTTTTGGTCTGTACTGTATTTCTCTTCCAACATTATCATTTCTAGTTCCTCCATCTTGTTAGTGAGACTTCTGGCGTTAGTATACATACATTTCAAGGATTTATCATTATCCCTACTCTTCCACTGCCTACTGACTGTTCAGCTGGCCTCATCTCTTGAGTTCGGCATTAATGCAAAAATATACAACGATGTACAACAGCAACAAAATCACATCTAGTAAAGCTCAACAGCAGTATAATTGACTTAAATAGTTCCATATTAGACCAAAATGGTCTGTACCCCCCCAACCCACAGGACAAGTATGGATATGAGATCCCACGTGGTGAAAATTCAATGTCCAAGGACAGCTATTTTGGATCCGCAAATTGTATCAGATCCTATGGCCCAGAATGGATAGAATATTTTACTCCCCAATAGGTTGGTCAAACGAAGGGCAGTCAATGATCCAAGGGTCCTCAGGAAGAATGTGATCCACATTGATAAAACGAGAGATATTCACAAGTAGTACCTATTCAAAAAATACATACAGTAATAATTTAAAAAAACAAAAAATATATATATATGATAAAAAGTGATACGGTGCCTTGCAAAAGTATTCGGCCCCCTTGAACTTTTCAACCTTTTGCCACATTTCAGGCTTCAAACATAAGGATATAAAATTTTAATTTTTTGGTGAAGAATCAACAACAAGTGGGACACAATCGTGAAGTGGAACGAAATTTATTGGATATTTTACACTTTTGTAAAAAATAAAATACTGAAAAGTGGGGCGTGCCAAATTATTCGGCCCCCTTAAGTTAATACTTTGTAGCGCCACCTTTTGCTGCGATTACAGCTGAAAGTCACTTGGGGTATGTCTCTATCAGTTTTGCACATCGAAAGACTGAAATTCTTGCCCATTCTCCCTTGGAAAACAGCTCGAGCTCAATGAGGTTGGATGGAGAGCGTTTGTGAACAGCGGTTTTCAGCTCTTTCCACAGATTCTCGATTGGATTCAGATCTGGACTTTGACTTGGCCATTCTAACACCTGGATAAGTTTATTTGTGAACCATTCCATTGTAGATTTTGCTTTATGTTTGGGATCATTGTCTTATTGGAAGATAACTCTCCGTCCCAGTCTCAGGTCTTTTGCAGACTCCAACAGGTTTTCTTCCAGAATGGTCCTGTATTTGGCTCCATCCATCTTCCCATCAATTTTAACCATCTTCCCTGTCCCTGCTGAAGAAAAGCAGGCCCAAACCATGATGCTGCCACCATGTTTGACAGTGGGGATGGTGTGTTCAGGGTGATGAGCTGTGTTGCTTTTGCGCCAAACATATCGTTTTGCATCGTGGCCAAAAAGTTTGATTTTGGTTTCATCTGACCAGAGCACCTTCTTCCACATTTGGTGTGTCTCCAAGGTGGCTTGTGGCAAACTTTAAACGAGACTTTTTATGGATATCTTTGAGAAATGGCTTTCTTCTTGCCACTCTTCCATAAAGGCCAGATTTGTGCCGTGTACGACTGATTGTTGTCCTATGGACAGACTCTCCCACCTCAGCTGTAGATCTCTGCAGTTCATCCAGAGTGATCATGGGCCTCTTGGCTGCATCTCTGATTAGTCTTCTCCTTGTTTGAGATGAAAGTTTAGAGGGACGGCAGGGTCTTGGTAGATTTGCAGTGGTCTGATACTCCTTCCATTTCAATATGGTCGCTTGCACAGTGCTCCTTGGGATGTTTAAAGTTTGGGAAATATTTTTGTATCCAAATCTGGCTTTAAACTTCTCCACAACAGTATCACGGACCTGGCTGGCGTGTTCCTTGGTCTTCATGATGCTCTCTGCGTTTTAAACAGAACCCTGAGACTATCACAGAGCAGGTGCATTTATACGGAGACTTGATTACACACAGGTGGATTATATTTATCATCATCAGTCATTTAGGACAACATTGGATCATTCAGAGATCCTCATTGAACTTCTGGAGTGAGTTTTCTGCACTGAAAGTAAAGGGTCCGAATAATATTGCACGCCCCACTTTTCAGTTTTTTATTTTTTTACAAAAATTTTAAATAACCAATAAATTTCGTTCCACTTCATGATTGTGTCCCACTTGTTGTTGATTCTTCACCAAAAAATAAAAATTTTATATCCTAATGTTTGAAGCCTGAAATGTGGCAAAAGGTTGAAAAGTTCAAGGGGGCCGAATACTTTCGCAAGGCACTGTATATAATAAAATATAATAGAATTGTTTAAATGGTAAGAGTGCCATTAATAGAAATGTGATTATGATAATATAGTGTTAACATCCTAAACACCATATAGGAACCCAGTGTAGAGGGGAAAAAAAAATTCTTTTGAAAGTGTATACCTGTGAAGGGTATATAGGGATTAAGCTAACCAGGGTAAAAATCCACCTGGACTCAGCTTGTAACAGTTTACAAGTAGTCTCCTCCCCTCTCTGATGTTCAAGATAATGTGCTGCCACCGATGTTAGCACTCTATCTTCCTCTCTATCCCTTCTGGCTAACCCTATTATGGAGAAGTGTTTCTGTATACGTTTCCGAAGTTCTTGAGTAGTCTGGCCTACATAAATTTTAGAGCAAGGACATTGTATCGCATGTACAACATTACGTGTCTTACAGTTAATATACTGTGTAGAATAGTATATCATGTTGTCCTGTGGGTTACGGAACCTATCACCAGTATAGATATATTGGCAAATATTACAATTGCCACATGGGTACGTACGTACTCTTGATTACATGTGAGGTAGCTCTTAACTTGGGGCATTTAAAGTGGCTTTGTACTAATTTGTCTTTGAAATTTGGAGCTCGTTTAGCCGTAAGTAATGGATGTGGTGCAATTAATGTATTGACCCTCTTATCGGTAGTTAGAATGGGCCAGTATGTTTGCAATACTGAACAGATGTCATGCCACTGATTGTTAAAATTAGTGATGAATCTCACCTTAGTCACCTTCTCTTGTTCTTGGCTTTAGTATGTCTGTTCTGTTGACATCCCTAAGCTGTCTATATGTTTTGTATAACAGCTTTTTGGGATATCCTCTCGGACAAAACCTTGTAGTCAATTGTTTTGCCTGTTTATCAAAATCCTTAGGGTCTGAGCAAATCCTTTTTATTTGAGAAAATTGTCCCTTTGGAATTCCTTGTTTTTGGTGATAGGGATGAAAACTAGAAAAATGAAGTAGATTATTAGTAGCGGTATTTTTGCGATGTAGATCTGAGGCTATGATTTTCTCTTCTTCATTTTTATACAGTCTTAAATCTAGAAAATTGTAGATATTTTAGAAGTTAAATTTATGTAGAAGCCATTGATGTTAAGCTTTTGTATAAATTCAACGCAAGATTGCTCATCCCCTCTCCACAGCAGTAAAATGTCAGCGATAGAGCGGTGCCATTTTGACCATCTGTGTTTGATACTCTTTAGTGGGGTATATGTGCACCTCTTCCCAACACCCTAAAAAAGGTTGTAGTAGAAAGGGGCACAACGAGCCCCCATCACAGTTCCTGGTGTTTGTCTATAAAAAAAACCTCATCAAAAAGAAAAAAAATTATGATTAAGAATAAATTTAAGTAAGTCCAAAATGAAATGTCCATGAGTCAAATCAAAATTTGAAGTTTTTTGCAAGAAATATATGAGCTCCCAGGCCATCTTCATGTGCAATTTTAGTATATAGAGACTCCACATCCAACATAACCATTAAGAAATCTTTCGGGACCGATAGCATATGTAGTAAATTTAACAGTTGCATGGAGTCTCTTAAATAAGAATCCAATTGTAGCTGTGAGAAGAAGTCTATATATGTACAGCACTTCTCACAGAGGTTTCCAATTCCGGCGACAATTGCTCGACCCGAAGGATTAGACAGATCTTTGTGCACCTTGTGCACAAGCTAGAAAGTTGGGATAATTGGATTACTAGTGGTCAAGAAATCCAATTCTTTTTTGGTTAGTATACCCTGGACAAAACCTGTATGTAATAGTTTGCCCAATTTTCTTTTAAAAATTTGTGTTGGATCTGAGGGTAAGTTTTCATAGCATATAGGGTAGTTTAGTTGTCTATTTGCTTCTTGCAAATAGAGTTCTATTGGCCACAAGACCACGTTACCTCCTTTATCAGCCTCTTTGATTAAGAAGGCTGAATTATTTTTCAAAGAATTAATGGCTTTTCTTTCTTCTACAAATTTTGGCCACTAATGTTGTTAGTGGGAAGCTGCATTCAAAAAAAGATTGTATGGCAGGAAAGATGTGAAATGAGGGAGTGGTTTTAGACTTGAATCTACATGGAAATCAGCACTTACTATTTGTTGACTCATCTTCATTTCCTAACAATAAATCCATAAGATCTTGAAAAGTTTGTTGGTCTATTCCCTGGAATTCTTCCATGGTTGTTGTGTGTTGATGTAACAATTGTAATGTAATGTTTCTGCAAAATAAGTACAGGTCTTTTATAACAACAAATTTGTCAAGTCTTTGCATCGGGGCAAATGTTAAACTTTTCTTTAGTACATTACTTTCTGCTATAGATAGCTGATAATTTGAGTTAATAAAGTTAATAATCTGTAAATCACCTGTTATTTGATTATCAGATTGTGCCATAAAGTCATTCCGAGGGTCCGTAAATATTAGACTTTGTATCTCCTCTTGTGTGGATTGTTGGATAGTGGCCCCCAGTGGCGTAGAGTGCGTTTTCTTAAATTTAGGCCTTCCCCTTCCTGTCCGCCGTCTGTGTCGCTGGTCTCTGATAAAAAATCACTAGTACTGGAATCCCGAACTGTAAGGCCATTGCTTTGATTGGGGCCTTGTTTAGTCTGAGTACATCCACGTGTATTGCCACTATGCTTCTTATAGGCTTGTTTCTTGCCATAATCCTGTTTATCCCGTTGAAATTTTTGTCTCTTTTTGTTGATAATTTCAATTTCATATTTATCTAGAATATCTTTCAATTTGTGCTGGAATGGTTTGACCAGGTTGTCTTGCTCAAAAGAATTGAGTTGGCTTTCCAAATTTTTAATATGTTCCTTTGTGTCATGTTCAAGCAACATATTAATAATAATGCTAGAACATTGTGCCAGGCTTGCCTAACAAGTCTTTTTGAATTCTGCATCTACTTCCCAGGCTGGAAATATCTGTATCCTTAACCCGCTGGGAAAGATAGATATTCTAGTACAATGGGGAAAAAAGTATTTAGTCAGCTACCAATTGTGCAAGTTCTCCCACTTAAAAAGATGAGAGAGGCCTGTAATTGAAATCATAGGTAGACCTCAACTATGAGAGACAAAATGAGAAAACAAATCCAGAAAATCACATTGTCTGAGTTTTAAAGAATTTATTTGAAAATTATGGTGGAAAATAAGTATTTGGTCAATAGCAAAAGTTCATCTCAATACTTTGTTATATATCCTTTGTTGGCAATGACAGAGGTCAAACGTTCTCTGTAATTCTTCACAAGGTTGGCACACACTGTTGCTGGTATGTTGGCCCATTCCTCCATGCAGATCTCCTCTAGAGCAGTGATGTTTTGGGGCTGTCGCTGGGCAACACGGACTTTCAACTCCCTCCAAAGGTTTTCTATGGGGTTGACATCTGGAGACTGGCTAGGCCACTCCAGGACCTTGAGATGCTTCTTACGAAGCCACTCCTTTGTTGCCCTGGTGGTGTGCTTGGGATCATTGTCATGCTGAAAGACCCAGCCATGTTTCATCTTCAATGCCTTTGCTGATGGAAGTAGGTTTGCACTCAAAATCTCACGATACATGGCCCCATTCATTCTTTCATGTACATGGATCAGTCGTCCTGGTCCCTTTGCAGAGAAACAGCCCCAAAGCATGTTGTTGCCACCCCCATGCTTCACAGTAGGAATGGCGTTCTTTGGATGCAGCTCAGCATTCACTCTCCTCCAAACACGACGAGTTGTGTTTCTACCAAACAGTTCTACTTTGGTTTCATCTAACCATATGACATTCTCCTAATACTCTTCTGGAACATCCAAATGCTCTCTAGCAAACTTCAGACAGGCCCGGATTTGTACTGGCTTAATTAGGGGGACATGTCTGGCACTGCAGGATCTGAGTCCCTGGCGGCATAGTGTGTTACTGACGGTAGCCTTTGTTACGTTAGTCCCAGCTTTCTGCAGGTCATTCACTAGGTCCCCCCGTGTGGTTCTGGGATTTTTTCTCACCGTTCTTGTGATCATTTTGACCCCACGGGGTGAGATCTTGCGTGGAGCCCCTGATCGAGGGAGATTATCAGTGGTCTTGTATATCTTCCATTTTCTAATTATTGCTCCCACAGTTGATTTCTTCACACCAAGCTGATTGCCTATTGAAGATTCAGTCTTCCCAGCCTGGTGCAGGTCTACAATTTTGTTTCTGGTGTCCTTCCACAGCTCTTTGGTCTTCACCATAGTAGAGTTTGGAGTGTGACTGTTTGAGGTTGTGGACAGGTGTCTTTTATACAGATAACAATTTCAAACAGGTGCCATTACTACAGGTAATGAGTGGAGGACAGAGGAGCCTCTTAAAGAAGAAGTTACAGGTCTGTGAGAGCCAGAAATCTTGCTTGTTTGTAGGTGACCAAATACTTATTTTCTACCATAATTTGCAAATAAATTCTTAAAAAATCAGACAATGTGATTTTCTAGATATGTTTTCTCATTTTGTCTCTCATAGTTGAGTTCTACCTATGATGTCAATTGCAGGCCGCTCTCATCTTTTTAAGTGGGAGAACTTGCACAATTGGTGTCTGACTAAATACTTTTTTTCCCCCACTGTATCTAAAAAGTATTTTGGGTACTGAAACCTTAAGCACCAATTGTTCAGAAATGGTTGGGGCTAGATAAAAATTTCCAACTGCATTGTAGCATCCCAGTGGACTTCGCTAAATGTTTGTTGCATTATATTGCTTTGTTTGTGTCACTGTATATATATAGTTTGCAAAATTCCATATATTTTCCCCTATGTAAGGGTCATTCCACTTGGGATGGAGGTACACCCCTCCTTTTGGGAGAGCCATGGTCAAGCCCAACCCACAGTTGGCTGTGATAAAGAGAGGACACTCTTAGTCACCTCATGGCAGTCTGCTCCAGCCCCTAGAGAGTGCAGCTGTGTGTGGAGATCCCTGCTAGTGATAGTGATTTCTCTAACCTGATTACTGCTGAGACAGGGAAGAATTAACCCTGTTAGTCTAAAGAGAGACGAGTGAGAGAAGTCAGTTTGGAGGAGAAGTTGAGGTTATGAAGAGCCTCACAGTTTGGACCCTGCATCCCCACAGGTAGACAGGACATCCTGTGACTTATTATTTAGCCCCAATATATTGGAAGAGGCTAAAACACAGAGAAACAAAAGTTGAAGATATCTGGCATCAGACTTAAACAAATATTGGGCATCCCTTGCTGAGAAACCATTACCTGGCTCATACCACATGCTACAGTGAAACTCCCATTGCACTGCTGCAATGCAACTGTTGTCTCCTGAGTCATTACTGCACTTACCATCATGTGCCCTTCTGACCACTATCACCTGGCTTAGTGAGGCTTAAAGAGGACCTTTCATGTTCTCTCACATTGATGGTCAGCTTTCCAGCAGAATTTTAGAGAACATGAATGTCCTGTTTAAGGTTGCTACCATCTGAAAGTAGCTTACGAGAACTACCACCACCATCAAGTAACCTGCCAGGGCTGTTTTAACACATTGGTGAGCCTAGTGCAAAGGTTTCATAAGTGCCCCCCTCCCCCATATCACTATACCTATCTGAAAGCTGCCAAAAACTGGGATTTTATATGGTGACATTTAATGGATGAAATGTGTTACCTGACTGATGGAATTGTATGCAACTGTGGCAGCCCGGCAGGACAACATATGCAGTACTGTCCCACTGTCCCAATGGGGCTCCTGCTACCATAGGGTCCGGTGCAAGTGCACTGTTAGCCCTATGGTTAAAGCGGCCCTGTAACCTGCATACCCCCTCACCCCTGCTCCAACTCAGGAGTTGAGCTGGAGGAGTCAATTGAGTCATTACTGACAACTACTACTCCCATCCTCCGGATCTCTCCACTTGGTTGTGGCACAAAGCATTGGAGTTGGTAGAGGTGGTGAACATTCCTCTTTAAGCCAGAACTGGTTAACAAATGGAGATATGACTAACTTATTTCTTTCAGCTGACTGTCTTTCCCTGTTGTCTAAAGGTTTAAACTTTTGTATACCCAAACATTTTGATAGTATACTGTTTGAAATAGATTTGTATAAGGCAATTAGAAAAATTAACCTATTGAAATATTTTGATAAAGTAAAAAAATGTGAAGAGGTTGATGTTAAAGAGGACCTTTCACTTCCTCATGTATATGCAGTTTTACATACCGCTCGAAAGTCAACAGTACACTGAATTCAGCGTACTGTTGGCTTTCCCATTATGTGCCCCGGGGCTGTAGATATCGGCGGTCTTAGTTTCACCATTCACCGTCAGAAGGGCGTTCCTGACAGTCTAGCTGGGCTGTGAGGAATGCCCTCCCTGACAGTACTCGTCCATAGCCCTATACTGTCAGAGGGGGCGTTCCTTACAGCCCAGTGATGAAACTAAGCTATGAAGAACGCCTTTTTGAACTTACCGCTCCACCTCTTCTTGACGTCATCCTTCGTTCGGGAGACATGCGCCAACTGCGCATGTCCATTCGACCATTTTCCTGTGGCCTATTACACGAGCGTGCTGCATGCGCTGTATGTATGCATTCTGAAAACTCATTAGCATAGAGATAAAAATCAACATTTTTTCTAAACGGCGGTGAGGAGCGAAACAAGAAAGGTAGGAGAAGAATAGCCTTTATAAAGGCTATTACGACGTGATCTTACTAAAATTGACCTTTCTGAATGATAGAATCCCTTTAAGGAATTTGTTTGTGAAGCACTTTCTCTTGTGTTAGGTAACAGTGCATTTATGTTTAATGGTGCTTGGTATGTGCAGAAGATCCGAACTGCCATCGGCACGCTGGTCTCTTGCACATATGCAAATTTTTGGCATTTTTTAAAGAGTTTTTTGTATTCCATACAGATAATCCCTTTATTACTAAAATTAAGACATACTTGCGATTCGTTGATGATGTGTTTATAGTTTGGGAAGGATCATCAGTAGAATTTGAGGAATTTGTGAGGTATTTAAATGAGAAAAATTATCTAAATATGTTTTTCACGAGTAAAATCAGTCATGAAACATTAGAATTTTTGGATGTCCTGGTGGAAGTTCAAGGAGATTGAGGACTTCGTCATATAGAAAACCAACTGCGACTAATGCATATTTGACTAATGCATAGTTACCATCCAGGGCATACAAAAACTTCTATTCCGTATAGTCAATTTTTGAGATTGGATAGAATTAATAATGATGAAGAACTCTTACAACAACAGGCTTCTGAAATGAAGATACGATTTATAGAGAGGGGTTACCCTGTAAAAATCAGGCATGGGATAAGGTAGTGAGTAATAAAGATGCAAAGAGGGAACAAGTTCAAAAAAAAAGAAAGAAAAAGATAAACGGTTCATTTTTTCCTTTAAATTTAAATGGCAGAGAAAATTAGGAACATTATTAGAAGTAATTGATATATGATAGAAAGAGACCCTGTATTGAAAGAAATAGTGAAATGTCAACCAGTGATCTCTTTTAGACGTAGTAAGTCATTAAAGGATGTGTTAGTTAAAACTCAATTAACGAACAATAGGGATGACAATTGGCTGCATAAAAGTACTTCAAACAGTAACTTTAAATGTGGTAACTGTAACTTCTGTTTTGCTAATTTGCAGAATAAATATTGCGATTTAGGAGGTATATCAAGGCCAATCAACCAATTTATAAACTGCAAATCACAATTTGTAGTTTATGCGTTAGTTTGCGCCTGAAAAAGATTTTATGTAGGGAAAACCATTTGATGCCTATATGTCAGGGTGAAAGAACATTTTAGGTCTATTTTAACTGGAGTTGGTTGCCCAAGATTAATAGAACATATCCGTGAAGTACATAGGGGTGACAGTAATGTCTTGAGATTTTTTGGATTGGAGAGGGTTAACCCTCCAACATATGTAGGAGACAGAAATAAGATTTTATTAAAAAAGAAGGCTAGATGGATAATGCTGACAAATGCTATGGGACCACTGGGTCTCAATGACTGTAATAATCTTAATGTTTTCCTTTAGTGGTAAAATGAATTTGATATATGAATTCTAAGTTTGTTGTTTAATATGTTTTATGAATTTGTGTAAAAAATTGTTCGGATGAGCGCACTGTCTCCCAATTTGTTTTTCTCGGGGGGAGGGGGGAGACAGGGCTTTCATCTGACAGACACATTCTATGTTACACGCATGCGTAGCAGTATCCAAATGACGTCATTACATCGCTGCGTCTCCTTGGAAAAGTGTAAAAGGAAGATGGCTGCGATATGTGTTGTACAGCTGAGGGCTGGAGGAAGTGCAGTAGCGCAAAACGGCCGTTGCCCAAATAATTTGTGTCTATGGCATGCTGGTATACGACGTTTGTCCTGCAAGGAGCTACCAATAAAGCAAGAAAAAGTTTTGGAGAATCGTGAGTGCTTCACTTTATTCTATTATATATACGTTTTAAAGGGAGATATATAATTGTTCTTTATAATCTTCTTTTTCTTTTGTATTCAGTACTGATGGTTAAAAAAAATAAAAAAATCAGTGAGTGAGTTGCGGCATGCTGTAAGGTATGTTTTATTTTTGTTTTTTTTCCCCCCCTAACATTACTAACAAACAAAATATATAAATTGCATCACCAGTTGCAGCAAGAAAAATTTGCTTCAGTCATGGACAAGGTTAGGGCTTTACCGTTTAGATTTTGGTTACTGTAGTTGGAAATAGCCATTATGAAGTTCAATGCTTAATACTCACCTGGCAAGCATAAAGAACCACAGAAGTGAATAGATAATAAGTAATTCAAAACTTGAGATTTATGATGCCCTGTAAAACAACAACTTCATTAATAAATAACTTGGTTTAAGAGCAGAGAAGTGAATTAATATTGGCTAAAGTTGACAGCCAGGGCAGTCATTATAACTACGAATTACCGGGTGCACCCAGCTATAACATTCCATGTATGCACTGACTTATAACAGAGAAAGCAGCTACATCCTTAAGATAAAACCCCATGTTGTGGAAATGCAGCTTATTGCCTGCCTGATGCTTCATTTTACAGTACCAGCAAAGTGAATGAGATTCTGGCTAATCCCAACCACACCACACATTGCGGGGAAAAAAAGGCTGCAGAAAAAGCTGCATTTTCAAATACACAGCTTGTCAATTTTACCTGTGGAAATGCCTTTGTTCCCTATAGATTTAATAAGGGAAGAAAAAACGCAGAGAAAATTGCTATGAGAAATACTGCAGGTTGCAGGGAAAAAAACGCAATGCGCTTTTGCTGTTTTTTTTTTTTTTCGGCAGCGTTTTTTGGCTGTGTTCCGCAACATGGGGCCTTAGCGTTAAAGAGGATCTGTCACCACATGTCTGTCGTAGGAAATAAATGTGTTCCCCATGGTATAACAATTCTGGAACAACTTTTTCTTATAACACTGTGTTATACAATTCCTCTGTTATTCCTCCTACCAATCTATTGAGGGCTGGGTTCTACCAGTAGGAGGTGTTTTCTACACAGTCTGAATTTGTCCAGTCAGGGCCAATTGTGCCAATAATTTCTTATTTCTGGACACGCAGTAACCACATAAGGCCGGGACCCCACATAGCAGAAATACCACGGCAAAAACCGCGGCATTTTACATTAATTGCAAAATGGATGGGATTTTGGCTAATCCCATCCACACACTGCAGAAAATAATCTGCAGCGGAAATGCTGCAATTTGAAAAACACACATGTTTTTGCAAATCGCAGCATGTCAATTATGCCTACAGAATCGGTGGTGGTTTCCGAAGGTATAATTTAAGCAGAAAGTGAAAAGCGCTGCAGGAAAAATCACGATTGGTTTCTGCTGCAGTTTTTCCCTATTAGCGATGGAGCGACTCTCCTGCACTCCTTTTCTGAGAGTAGTGACAACGCCGGAGGGCGGGGTATAGCTCTGAAGCGCAGGGTGTGTCCCTTTAGGCACCAAATTTGAATTCTATATTTTTAGTATGCCCCTGTCTGTGCTTGTGTTTGTACACTGCTCTTCTGAGAATCCTCTGATGCTGTCATTACAGCTTTATTGTACTGTCTCTGCTGTTGCTGTCTCGCCTAAGATGCATAGAGTCGTCAGTGCTATAAGAGATGGCTATTCTCTGGAATTTGAAAATTTTCCCCCAGACTAATTCATAAGAATAAAAGATCTTTCTCCTCCAGACCATGTGATGATCTCTCCAAAAGAGACTCCCGATTATGGTACCATACCTAATGAAAGGCAAAGGCTTTCTCATTCAGAAACCGAAATGGATCTCACAGAGCCATTATAAATCTAAGGTCTCTGAATCGCTATCTCAAGTACAAGAAGTTCAAGATGGAGTCTTTGGTCAACAGAAATCCTTCTTTTCCAGTACTGTCTCATGTCGTCATTAGACCTAAGCGATGCATGCGAAACCCTGGCAGAGCATCTAACAGCTCTCCATGAAGTTGTTTCCAGATCTGGGCTGGTTGATAAAGAAAAGTCAAGCCTCTCTCCAAGTCATCAAAAGATTTTCCTAGATATTCTTCTGGAATCTCATGTGATAACTTCCTTCATGCATAGAGAGTACATAGCTACAAAGTTAGTATGATTGAAGAAAGACGTATGTCCATCAAGTTCAACCAATTTTCTATATCATTAATACATACGTTAAATAACAGATGACCTAGCACTGAACCCTGGAGTACACCACTTATAACAGAAGACCAGTCTGTGCTGCAGTTATTGACCACAACTCTCTGGATATGATCCCTCAACCAGTTTTCAATACAATTCCAAACTATATTTTCCAATCCAATGAGCCTGATTTTACCCATTAGACGTCTATGAGGGACAGTGTCATATGCCTTTGCAAAGTACAGGAACACTATATCCACAGCCTCCCCTCTGTCCACACTTCTACTCACCTCATAATAAAAACAAATCAGGCAACAGACAACTTCTGTCTTTACATGCATGGAAATATAAAAAGGCAACACCGAGTGGCACCTTATATGATGATATACGGGAAAGACAAATATAGATGACAGTAGGTAATCAGCTCACCTTTTGGGGTTGTGATTGAGTCACAGCTCCCGAAGAGACAGAAGTATGAATGCTGGGTTGTTCAAGCCGCAGGATTCCAATCGTTTGAGGATGTATGCAGATGATTTGGATCAGAACCCACTTCAGAGGAGAAGCAATAAATCCGCGCTAACCCAGGATCTGCTAACTGATAGACTTGAAAAAGGAGTGTGTAGGACTCTGAAACGCGTTGTGTTTGTGGTTACTAATAAAGAAACATCTTATCAAGAATATCCTGGGTTAGCACGGATTTATTGCCATGGGTCCTGATCCTAAACTTCTGTCTTTAATAAATCCATGCTGTCTGTCACTTATAATATAACGTATAGTCACGTACTCCTGTATATAGTCACTTAAGAGCCTCTCGAACAGTTTCCGCACAATGGATATTAAACTAATTACCTGGGGAAGATCTAGAGCCCTTTTTGAAAATAGACACCACATTAGCCTTGCGCCAGTCCTTTGGCACTTTACCAGTCACTAGAGAATCCCTAAAAATTAAGAATAGGAGTAAAGCAATGATGGGACTGAGTTCTTGAAGTACCCATGGGTGTAATCCATCTGGACCCAGAGTCTTGCTCAAGTTTATTTTGTTTAGCTTGGCTTGGACCATTTCTATGTTTTCCAGTTTAGAATATTGGTTGATATATTACCAGCATTGGCGACATCTACATCAGATGTATTATCAGCATTGGCGACATCTACATCAACTACTCCCTGTTCTTCTGTATATATAGAGCTAAAGAACCCATTTAGTAGCTCTGCTTTTTCTTGATCCCCGGTGACCAATTCTCCATTACCATTATTTAGTGGACCTACTTGTTCTGTCCTTGGCTTTTTTTGCATTTATATATTTTAGGAATTTTGGGGGTTAGTTTTGTTTTCCATAGCCATCTGCCTTTCATTATGTATTTTAGCTGATTTTTATTTTAATCCTTTTAGCCCTGTCTTTGCAAGAGTGTAAAACCTGGAATGTTTACAACCCAGTAATGTGAGGAATCTAGCCATGTTTCAGCCACACCAACTATATCAATGTTTTCCCCCTGGACCAGGCCCTCAAGCTCCCCCAGTTTGCTTATTAGGTTTCTGGCATTTGTGAAAACACAATTTAAATTGCCATCCAAGTTCACACATTCATTGCCAGAAATGTGCATTCTTGAAGTTTTATGGTAAGATTTGTCTATACCAGGGGTAGGCAACCTTTTTTGTTCGGTGTGCCAATTTTAATTAAAAAATCAAAGATGAGGTACTCGGAGTACTCGGTTAATAATTGTAAGTCTGACGACCCCTAAACTAAAGTCATATACCACAAACCATATCACAGAAGTACTGCCACCAGATGCTTTAGGACACATGCGTTTACTGCTGTTTCCTGGGATGCTCCTGTACTTTCCGATTGGAAGCAATGAAAGTCCATGTGCAGCCCCCAATTAGTGGTAAATGTGTCCAGGAGCACCGTATGGCAGCATCCTTATGGTGAAAACACACTATGTATCTGGATGCAGCTATATTCTTAGGCCACTGGAACTTTTACTTCGATGTAAAACTAGTGCATTTTTGCACAAAAAAAAAAAAAAAAGCCTGAGTTTTCTGTGCAAAAACCCATCCTTGATACAGAAAACACACCGTTATACAGAATAATGTCCCATAGTGGTCCCTGCACACGGTATTATGTCCCATAGCGGTCCCTGCACACAGTATTATGTCCCATAGCGGCCCCTGCACACGGTATTATGTCCCATAGCGGCCCCTGCACATGGTATTCTATCCCATAGCGGCCCCTGCACACGGTATTATGTCTCATAGTGGCCCTTGCACACGGTATTATGTCCCATAGTGACCTCTGCACACGGTATTATGTCCCATAGTGGCCCCTGCACACGGTATTATATCCCATAGCGGCCCCTGCACATGGTATTCTATCCCATAGCGGACCCTGCACATGGTATTCTATCCCATAGCGGCCCCTGCACACGGTATTATGTCCCATAGCGGCCCCTGCATACGGTATTATGTCCCATAGCGGATCCTGCACATGGTATTATGTCCTATAGTGGTCCCTGCACACGGTATATGTCCCATAGTGGTCCCTGCACACGGTATTTGTCCCATAGTGGTCCCTGCACACGGTATTATGTCTCACAGCGGCCCCTGCACACGGTATAATATTCTAACTTTTATAATATTCCAATTTGTTCCACTCACTAGCTATTATTATACTGTGGGGTCTCTTCAGACCCCAGAGTATAATAAGTTGAGGGCAAAGAGAGGTGACAAACATAAAAAACAATGTACTCACCATTCCACGCTCCGCAGCTGCTCTGTTTTCTTCGGGCGCTTCTGCCTGTAGTCAGCTACCGCTCATTGGGTCTCAGGGGTCACGTTGCGTCATTATGCGTAATGACGTCAGATGCGGACGTAACCCCTGAGGCCCTGTCAGCTGACTTCAGGCAGAAGCGCCCGAAGAGAACACAGCGGCTGTGGAGCGTGGAATGGTGAGTATCATTGTTTTTTATGTTTGATCACCTCCCCAGGAGCTCCGCTTATTATACTCAGGGGTCTGAAGAGACCCCACAGTATAATAATAGCAGTTTCATTTCGGCCGTGTTTGGTCCGATAGAAACTGCTGGGTGAGGACTCCGCTGCCATGCCAGGGAAATAAGCCTTGCGTGCCACTCTTGGCACACGTACCGGGGGTTGCCGACCCCTGGTCTATACTGTTCAGTTGTAATAAATGAATTTCCCTATCAATGATTCTAATACCCCCACCCAATCTAATTCTCTACCCACCATGGTATCCTGTGCCCTCTCTGACCTATCTACTCCTATATCTGCCTGGCCCTCTCCTCGTGTTCCTAGTTTGAACCCTCCACCACCCCCTCTTCCCCAGCACAGCAGGCCCCCTACGATTCAGATGCAAGTTATCTGTGGAAAACAGCTTGTACCCCAGTTAAAAGTCAGTCCAGTGCTCTACGAACCCAAATACAGCACCAAGACTTGAGCCATGCATTTAACTTTCTAAGCTCCTGCTGCCTTTCCTTTGTAACGCATGGCACAGGCAGTATTCCAAAGAATACAACCTTGGAGGTCCATCCCTTCAGCTTGGAGCCTAGTTCTCTAAAATTATTATTAAGTAGCCTCCACCTACCATTTATTCTGTCACTGGTACCCACGTGGACCACGACAGCTGGGTCCTGCCCAGCCCCTCCCAGCAATTTGTCCACCCATTCCATCATATGTCAAACCCTGGCACCAGGGAGACAGCATACCATTCGGTTGAGGTGGTCCTGGCGACAAACAGGTCATCTCCGGAAAAACAGGCCATCTCAAGTTGGATAGCTGCCTTCCATTATGCTTCATCTGTAACCATCAAAGTTACATGATGCTTCTGGGCTCTCTAACATCCACAATCCCAGCAGTGCTGTACGCTGCATCTTCAACATTTCCTCCTCTTGGTTTGGGAGAAAAACCTGTCCTCTCCGGCAACAGGGTAAAAGTCCCGGTATCAGTGAAGAACTCTCTTTGCTGGTGGCAAATAAAGAAAAACCATCAAAGAGGAGCCATTTGGAGGCCTCAGAACTAGTTGATTGTGACAAAAGACACCAGCCATAGGGGATGGGAAGCCCATTCATCCTTCACAATAGCCCAGGGAGTTTGGGACTTCTCAATAATAGCTGCCTCCTTGAATCTCAGAGAGCTCTTGGCAATCTGGAAAGCCTTTAAGGGCAATGTTATGTGGCCTTTGTAAACAGACGGGGGGGGGGGGGGGGACAAGAAGTTGCTCTATATCCGAGCAAATCAATGGGTACATACACATTTGTTTGGTTTTTTTTTAATTGACAGTGAAAAAGGTTAGTTAACTGCTTCCAGATCACCCGTTGACTTTATACCTCCAGGCGGTGCACTCTTAACATTACAAGGAAGTATATAGAAATATATATTTATATAGCCGGACCTTCTATAGGGAAATCAGAGAAGGGAACTGCATTAGCTGCTGGGTCCCAAGATCCAGATCAACTCTACAGTGACCGACCAGACCCCCTAACCCCCTAAATAACTACAGACACCTAAACCAGACCCTCTAAACACACATCCAGGCAAGATTTTGTAAATAAATGTTTACCCAAGACCCCCTAAATACAATACAAGGGGCGACCACTTTCTAGACAAATCTAGACCACCTAAGTAGAGACCCCATAGTAGTTCACACTCTACTCTTTTGCCTTTCTTGATGCTCACCCTTATGACTTCAGGACCTGCACAGAAATACTTATGTGACCTTATGTGTGAGATTCAGCAATAACAGGATCTGAGCAAATAATCTTGTATGATCTTATGTGTACAGATGCTTCCTCAAGTCATGTGGATCATTGCATAAGCCAGTTTCAAAAACACAATAAAATCACAATGTGCAGCAAATTTTTGGACCAGGGATATTTGAACAAAGTAGTGTACCACAATAAAAGCACATTATGCATGAAGTCTTTTGGCACAGGCCCCCGGAGCCTCTGATCGGGTGGTCTGGGCATCCACAGTATTATATTCTGTCATTTGATGGTGGATCTTCTTCTAGTTAATGTAAGATTCTCCTGACTGACTATTTAGGTTATTTTCTCACATGACAAATTTGTTGCAGAAATATCTGCGACTACCCTATTTATCTGAACAGAGCTTGCAGAAATCCATGCACATGCAGAAACAACTACTTAAGGTGTATGGATGGATTTTTCACACATAGTCATACCTACAACTAATCTGTTGCATGTTGTAAAAACTAAAGAATGCTAAATTCATTACAGTTATAAATACATTGTAAAACTTTTTCAGATATGTCACGGGTACAGGCTTTTACTTATATGTTTTATATGGGAAGAGAGGATTGGTGTTTTACCATAAAGAAAACTCAGAAGCCTGGACTTTGATAAAATGTTCAACAATTTACCAATGTTTAACAATGCTTTATACGGCTGCTTTCTGTAAAATTCTTCTAATGTTATTACACTGTAATTGCATGAATTGTACAGTGGACACATCTTAGTAAGAATCTGTTTAGTACTATTTGTTCTTATATGGTGGCAGTCACTGCACACAACCATCCTTCTATACAGAACAGTAATGGATATTTGATAACCATGTCTGTTGTTAACCCATGGGGCAGGGAGGACATTTTTCTTGCACAATATATTAGCTTGGAACAAAACAATCCAGCTGATAATCCTCATTTTAACCTGTAGTTTATCCTCTTGGTAAAATACTTTCCAATTTACATAAACAGAACAGATTATCACATTTATCTGAACATTTGGGTGGTGACATCTCCTCATCCCACATAAGTGTTTGCATTACATGATTTTTTCTTATATATATACATATAGTTGAGCAATTTGCCATGGACTATACATGCTGCATTCTCAAATGATCAAGTATATAGAAATCATTGAACCAGATGCCATCTGACAAAGGCATAGCTCCGTTATAGCATATAAATATGTATAGATATAGACATGTCCAGTATAATACAGTCTGATATCCAGACCGGTAAAGCTTCAATGAACACTGCATGTGTTATCTGTCTGTAGACAAAATGTAGATTTATGCATTGCTTAATAGATGATGTTTTTACAGCTATTTACTGTATTGTCATGATTGCAATTTGCAACACTGTGTCTAAAATAAGGCTCCTGGCCGATCCTGGCCAAGTGTCTTCAGTTAAAGTCTTTGTATTTTGTCCTTCTTTTAAAATGTTTTGTTAATGTTCCACTGGAGGAAAATTTGCTTCTATGACATCTGTAGGGTCTTGTATTGAACTTCCCACAAACTGCAAGTAAGAGTAATGAAATATATTATAAAATATGCTTGTATAGAAGATTTGATTCATATTATAATGAAAAAAAGTTGAACTTTTATAGTATGCTTTATCACTTAAAGGGTTTTCCCATCGGACCCTTGTCTTGCCGTTTCAGTGAGTGGACAGGTATCTTCACATATATGGTTCTCTCCTTTTGATTCTATCTGCTACTCATTTGCATCCAGCTCTCTGCTCACTACAGCCAAGAGGCAGGCATCAGGGTACCGCCATACTCAAGAAAGATGCAGCAGGTGGGACCCTGTTTGTAGTTTGTATGTTTCTCTGCATGTTCAATAAGTGAATGAACAAAAGAGAAATCTAAATCACAGCAGTATTTGGTGCGACCACACTTTGTAGGAGTTCTGGAAGTGATAATATGACCCCCACAGAGCCCTGGTGTCAACATCAAGTCTGTCTGGGATTACATGAAGAGACAAGAAGGATTTGAGCAAGCGTACATCGCCTACTTCCACAGAACATCTACATCCACAGAAACTGTCTGAGGCTAAGGCCCCACGTAGCGGGCTGCGGGAAAAATTGCGGCGGCCTCCTCTGTAGATTTTCTGCTTCCATTATAGGGAAGCATTTCTGTAGGTATAATTGACATGCTACGATTTCCAAAACTTTGACGGTTTGCAAAATTGTAGTGTTTCCGCTGCGTGTATTTTTTCTGCAATGTGTGGATGGGATTCACTAGAATCCCATCCACTTTGCAGTGACTGTAACCACGGCGTTTACGCCATGTGGGGCCATGGACTGAAAGTGTATCTAGAAGAACTGTTTTAAAGGGTGATTGCACCAAAAATTTAATTAATTTAATTTCTCTAAATCTTAATTTTGTTAATTGACAAAAGCAAACTAATAACATTTCTATTTTTAAAAGCATTCTTACTTTGCATAATTTTTTCCACACATGCCTAAAACTTTTGCATATTACTGTATAAGCAGTGCTACTGCCTCCATTGGGCACATGATCATTACGTGTTCCCTAGCACGGCAGAACTGTTAAGTTGCTTTCCTTTGATCGTTGCTTTCTCTTGGGGCTTTTATGGTTGTTAGTTTTTATACTTAATTGCCAAGTAATTACAGATCTCTGGCAGATCAGGGAAGGTGGAAAAAAAAAAAAACATACTAACCTGTCCCTGATGGTCAGGTGTCTCCTGTTGCTGTCTGGTCCATTGGCGCCCAGGGATTGTTCTGGCAGAAGTCCTTGCCGAACATGACCGCTGAGGCCAATCAATAAAAGGACATGGGACATCACTCGCATACGTCACCATTGACATCCCATGTCCTTTCCTGTGACCTCATTGGCCTCAGTGGTCAAGTGCGGAGAGGACCTCCATCAGAACAAGCCCCTGGGTGCCGCTGGACCAGACAGCAGTAGGGGACACTGCAGCGCCGGGGACAGAAGTATTTTTTTATTTCTCCTTCCCCAGCCTCCTGCCAGAAATCTGTAATTCCTGGACATCCCCTTTAAAGAGGACCTTTCACCACCTCCACCAATTAAAGTGCTTAACACCTGTGCATCTGCGCTCCACAGATTCCAGCACATTTGGAATTTTTTTTCCCGAACAAGAGCAGTTACTTTTGGTGTCTGATGTGCTATTTAAGCTCTGTAATGACAGAAGGGCAGTGTCAGGCAGGGGGGTGCGATTCAGAGCTCCAATCACAGGCAGTCAATGTCAGAGCTCAGAATCACACCCCTGGCCTGCTCCTGCTTGTCCCTCCTGACTGTTCAGAGCCTAATTAGAGTATCAGGCACCCAAGATAAGAGTATTGATTGATCGGGATCGGTGGGGGCTAGAGAAAAAAATCCAACTGTTCCAGAATCTGTTGAGGGGCACCTATTAATTGTTTTTTAATCTAAAAAAAGTGAGGTACATATAAAAGGTATGTTGTTCATCACTTTAATGTCCTCTGTAAAGCAGTGGAAACAGTTGAATATGCTTAGGGGAGGTGATAGACTCCCTTTAAACAGCACCTCCAATAAGGCTAGGGTCACACGATAACTGGAATGAATTTTTAACGTATCAAATGTAGCACTGTTTAACTTTACTTTCTGGTCTGTGATATCCTATCTCAGAAGACAACAAAAGCCATTGAAAACCCATTGAAAGAGTCAATTTAAGACTTTGTGTCACATTGTTGTTAAAGCAATATGTCATCAATTTATGAAGAAATCCCATCACTATTATATTGTGGATTGTATTTGTGTGTCCAGTTTTCCCATTGGCTGCATAGGTTCTCATACTAACTGGTTTAATATACAGATGTTAGCAGAGCTAACTCAAAGTTGGTTAAACTGCTGACGCCTAATATGTTGCCACAGAAGGCAACAAAACCCACTGAAAAGTCACTGATAAATGCAATCCAATTACTTTTTTCATTGTTTTTTCTTGTTTTCTGTGATAAGGTATCACACTGCAGCACTTTAACCAATTGCAGTAGTTCGGGTTAACTCTGCTTTATCTGTATAAGGCACAACTAAAAACTGTTTTCTGTTGCTGTTTTCTTTACATCACATCTGTAGATTTTATTTGTTTATTAAATCATGAAATATACTTGACCTGTGGTAAGGCTGCGCTTGTGCTATGCAGATCAATCATTGCAAGAGAAGGAATACGAGACTCTGGTATTGTCTTATTTTCTTTCTTCACCAGTTTTGAACTACGGACTAGAAAACAATATGGAAACTGTCTGACATCACAAATACTTCAGGAAAAACAGATAAATACTGCAGGTAAACAAATGTGGATGTTCGGTATACGAAGTTTATTTTTTTTCTAGAAGTAAATAGTTATGACAACTTTTCTCTCTGGAAAATCATTACCTCATTGTTCCTACATGCAGAAAGGAGTCTTACATTACTTACATCAGGAGGGAATACTTGCTAATGAATAGTCTTTAATAGGTAGATTTATGACATATTCCCCACATAACACATACAATCCCTAAGAGATCTACAGTACACAAACAGCATGATATGCTGTGGTTAAGATATCCATTTCCAGAACTGGAATCTGACAGCTTGTTCTAACCACAGAAAATAACAATATAGGCTTTTGTGCTAGTTCTTTTCTCCCAGATTGTGTGGACAGTCAGAATAGCTGAATGGACAAAACTGTATTTTTCGTCAGTGTGCCATTTGTTTTTTAAAAGGACAGTGCACTGACCCATTCATTTCTGTGGCCCCATGCACAGGACTGTGATTTTCATGGGTCCTTTTGGTGACTGTGAACCTAGACTCCAGACCATGCCCCTCTTTGTTTTGTGATGCAGGATCATTCATTCAAGTGTATGGGTCCGTGGAAAGCACAGAAGCACATGGATGCCATCTGTATAATTTTTTGTGGACCCATACATACACACGGTTATATTGTAGTCACAGATCACAGCTCTATCATAATGGAGCTGAACTAAATAGCAGCCAAAGAGCAAGATTTGGGGAAAATAAATAGCAAGTAATGATCCCTTGTGGCTACTTACATTTTTGAGTCCCTGACTAGAGGGTCACTTTAGGATTTAAAGAAACATGATGATAAAATGCTCACCACTGTAAAGACTGCCAACATCTGAGCTCTTCAGTTCTGGCAAGTGGCCATAGCTTAGCTCTGGCAATCTCATGTCAGCTCTTGAGAACTCCCACTTTTTCTTGTTCAGTTGGAGAGGGCTCTTGTCATTGCCAATCTACATGTAAATGTGTTATAATGTGAGTACCTGACACAGTAGCATTCATGCAACACAGGTCAAAATGCCCCAGATCCCCATCACAATTTGATATCAATACTAGTTGTTAAGGGACATATACTGCAAGGTGTTTACAATGATGGAAATGATTTTTAATCTGATTGTTTTATACATTGTTGCATAGCTCCACACACATTTTCTTGTACATTTTGCTTGTATCATATAACCAGAAATGGCTGAGAAAAATTAAAAGTTAAGGCTGGGTTCACACCAGCGCATAAACTCTATTTGGGGTTTCTGTCCCAGAACCCATTTAAAAAATGCGGAGAGCAGAGCTTTTCTCTTCGCATTTTTCGCCCCTTTTCGGGCGGAAACCCGGGCAGACCCCATTATAGCCTATGAGATCCGCGGGTAACTGCTTTTTTAAGCAGATTAGGTTTCCGTTCAGGAGGGTCCCCAAGTGGACCCCCCGAACAGAAAACTGAACGCAGGTGTGAACCTAGCGTAAGCCTCAGTCTGTTGTGATATCCAGGCTTGTACAGCCTCTCACCTATTTGGCAGTGTTAGCAGTTTTGAGGGTTCCAAACTGCGGACAGACTCTTTTCAGGCATTATTTTGCTGCTCTCTGCGTGATGGCTACAACCTGTGTTCACTGGCCATGGCCTATGGAACTTAAAAGGGAACCTGTCACCATGAAAATACTGTCTAATCTTCAGGCATCATGTTGCAAAGCACAAGTACCTGAGCGGAGTGATATAGTGAATATCTTTTCCAACAAAATTATATAACTTGCCATTTATTCATTTATTTCTCTGTTCTTTCTAATCTTGGAAGGAGTAATTGAGTCATGTGGGCAGTCCTAACACTAGCTCTATAGGCACAATCACTGTTAGGACCGCCCATTGGACATACTCCTTCTAAGCATAGAAAGAACAGAGAAATAAATGATAGATTATAATAAATCTTTTCCCATCAAAACTATATATCTGCTCTGTAACATGGTGCCTGGAGATTATGGTAATAGGTTCCCTTTAAAATGAAGTTCTGAGTGGTTGCTGCAAAGAGAATTCACTGTATATTGGTAAGTAATCTTTTTGTATTTTATGATATTTTGCGGAACAAAAAATTGCCTCAAAATCAATTAGATATAAAAGATTTTTTTTGTGTATATACAGTACATAAACTTACCAGTGTTGTTACGTTAGGATTATAACCCGGGGAAGGCTTTCCTCCGTTTTTTTTTAAAGAACTGACAAACATCTTCCCTCTTTCTTCTCCTCTTTAATGGAATAAAAAGGGTCATTTATCATTTACTAGTATTCTAGTAATAAATGTAGCATCAAAGAAAGCTAGATTTGTGTATTATAGCATATTAGAGCTTTGTCAAGTTCATGCAGAAAGTGAATGTTTACCATTGAAAATCATTGTGTTTTTAGGCCACAAATTCTGTGTCTATTAATTTAAAAATGCTTATACTCCCACAAGTCACTAGTACAAAGGGGCCTATGTATATGAGGATCCATTCCGCTGGCTTTTTACCCAAAACAGTTCTCAGGGCCTTTAATATTGGTGATCTATGATTAGGGTAGGTCATCAATATCAGATGGATGCAGCTCTGACTCCCAGCACCACCACTAATCCGCTAATATTCTGAGGCTTTCAATAGGTCATTAATATCGGATCGGTGGGGATCCGACACCCAGCACCCTACGATCAGCATTTTGAAGAGACTGCAGCATTTGTATAAGCACTGCTGCCTCTTCATTGAATACCAAATACAATGCTGTACGTAGTATATCAGTAGAGATGAGCGAATCGAAGCTGATGAAGTGGAATTTGATCCGAATTTCAGGAAATATTCGATTCGCATCGAATCCAGATTTCCTCACACTTTGTGGTAATGAATCGCACAGCTCTGATCAGGGGTTTTAACCCCTTGGATGCCGCGGTCAAACCTGACAGCGGCATCCAAGGGGTTCCTCCATGCTACATGTCCCCCTCGGCAACCCCCGCGATCATTAAAAATAAAAAAATACTGATACTCAACTGTCCTGGGCTCAGCACTCCGGAGCTCTTCTGGCCGGTGACTGAGGTCCTGCTCCCCAAGACTCACTGCTGGGGGCCTGTGATTGGGCCCAAGTGGTCACGTGGAGCGCACCGGCGTAATGACGTCATCGCGCCCCCATGTGACCACTGAGGCTCAATCACAGGCCCCAGCAGTGATGTCTTGGGAGCAGGACCTCTGTCGCAAGGAAGAAGAGGAGCGAGGAGGACGCAGACAGCCGGATTCCCAGAAGAGGTAAGGTAAGGTAAGGTGAGTATAAGTGTTTGTTATTTTTAATCACTTCCCCTGGGCCTCTGATTATTATACTCTGGGGTCTGAGGAGACCCCAGAGTATAATAATAGCACTAGCTCTAGCGTAGGGGGGGTCTTTTTTTTTTTATATTTTTTTTTTTACATTTTTTCTTTTTGTCCCCATAGGGGATTGAAGCAGTGATATTCTGATAGCTGCTTCAATAGCTGTATGCTGCATTACATGTGTATTGCAGTGTATAGGAGGCTGTCAGCCCAAGCAGATGCATAGGTTGACAGTCTCCATTCAAGGCAGGAACAACCAGGTATGTTGAGGGACAGCGATGGGGCAGACCCGGGGTCACTGGTTAGAGCCCGGGCTGCCGAATAGGAGCAGTTTCTGTGTGCGCACCATGCTTCCACCGTGGTTTGCGGGAAGTCCTTCCCAGCAGCTCTGTACTATTAGGGCGGATGTCGGGAAGGGGTTAACGCGATTCGCCACAAATTAATTCGGATCGAATCTTTACGGGAAATTCGGCGAATCGGCCATATCGAATTTTTGAAAAATTCGCTCATCTCTATATATCAGCTGTGCTTGGTATTGCAGCTCAGCCCCATTCACTCGAATGGGACTGAGGTTCACACAGGCCATGTGACGTAATTGGCCTTTGACGAGGCAGTGGCATTCGCCAAAGTGCTACTTGAGTTGGCTGATCTGTGGCAGATATCCTAAGTATACAGTACAGACCAAAAGTTTGGACACACCTTCTCATTCCAAGAGTTTTCTGTATTTTCATGACTATAAAAATTGTAGATTCACACTGAAGGCATCAAAACTATGAATTAACACATGTGGAATTATATACTTAACAAAAAAGTGTGAAACAACTGAAAATATGTCTTATATTCTAGGTTCGATTACTGCTTTGCACACTCTTGGCATTCTCTTGATGAGCTTCAAGAGGTAGTCACCTGAAATGGTCTTCCAACAGTCTTGAAGGAGTTCCCAGAGATGCTTAGCACTTGTTGGCCCTTTTGCCTTCACTCTGCGGTCCAGCTCACCCCAAACCATCTCGATTGGGTTCAGGTCTAGTGACTGTGGAGGCCAGGTCATCTGGCGTAGCACCCCATCACTCTCCTTCTTGGTCAAAAAGCCCTTACACAGTCTGGAGGTGTGTTTGGGGTCATTGTCCTGTTGCAAAATAAATGATGGTCCAACTAAACGCAAACCGGATGGAATAGCATGCCGCTGCAAGATGCTGTGGTAACCATGCTGGTTCAGTATTCCTTCAGTTTTTAATAAATCCCCAACAGTGTCACCAGCAAAGCACCCCCACACCATCACACCTCCATCTCCATGCTTCACGGTGGGAACCAGGCATGTAGAGTCCATTCGTTCACATTTTCTGCGTCACACAAAGACACGGTGGTTGGAACCAAAAATCTCAAATTTGGACTCATCAGACCAAAGCACAGATTTCCACAGGTCTAATGTCCATTCCTTGTGTTCTTTAGCCCAAACAAGTCTCTTCTGCTTGTTGCCTGTCCTTAGCAGTGGTTTCCTAGCAGCTATTTTACTATGAAGGCCTGCTGCACACAGTCTCCTCTTAACAGTTGTTGTAGAGATGTGTCTGCTGCTAGAACTCTGTGTGGCATTGACCTGGTCTCTAATCTGAGCTGCTGTTAACCTGCGATTTCTGAGGCTGGTGACTCAGATGAACTTATCCTCCACAGCAGAGGTGACTCTTGGTCTTCCTTTCCTGGGGCGGTCCTCATGTGATCCAGTTTCTTTGTAGCGCTTGATGGTTTTGGCCACTGCACTTGGGGACATTTTCAAAGTTTTCCCAATTTTTCGGACTGACTGACCTTCATTTCTTAAAGTAATGATGGCCACTCATTTTTCTTTACTTAGCTGCTTTTTTTCTTGCCATAATACAAATTCTAACACTCCATTCAGTAGGACTATCAGCTGTGTATCCACCTGATGGTCCCAACCCCATTTATAAGGCAAGAAATCCCACTTATTAAACCTGACAGGGCACACCTGTGAAGTGAAAACCATTTCAGGTGACTACCTTTTCAAGCTCATCAAGAGAATGCCAAGAGTGTGCAAAGCAGTAATCAAAGCAAAAGGTGGCTACTTTGAAGAACCTAGAATATAAGACATATTTTCAGTTGTTTCACACTTTTTTGTTAAGTATATAATTCCACATGTGTTAATTCATAGTTTTGATGCCTTCAGTGTGAATCTACAATTTTTATAGTCATGAAAATACAGAAAACTCTTGGAATGAGAAGGTGTGTCCAAACTTTTGGTCTGTACTGTAGGTCACAAATATATAAATCCCAGAAAACCTCTTTCAATGACTGGGAGAGTACCATCCTGAGCCACTGCACAGAGGACGGAGCTCTTCTATTTCCTCTGCTGTCTCAAACTTTTCAATCAGCTGATCAGTGCCAGTGCTGGGAGTTGAACCACCTCTTGTTCTAATATTCATATAAAAAGTTTGTAATTTTTTTTTTGCCACCATAAAATGACCCCCATCATGTGCAGGATGAAGTAATGGCCTTTCCATTGGTGTCCCTCTATAATATTTCTATTGTGAAGTTATAAATCACTGACAGCATAAAAAGTTATATGCAAATCAACCCAAGTAGTCATGGTGGGCGGGGAGCAGCTTCAGCCTAGTCTCTCTCTCACAGTCCCCTCCCTCCATAACGATATGAGGGGGATGTCAATAATACCTAGTAGATGTGAATAGCAAGCTGAATGCATGACTAGACTGAAGCTGCTCTTCACTCACTGTGACTACTTAAAGGGGTTATCCAGAATATTTTATTACTGGGACAGGAGGCCGGTGAAGGTAAAACCTTTAAAAAAAAAAAAAAAAAAAAGGTACTCATCTGTTCCCGGTTCACCAGAGTGCGCTGCCCAGTCCAGCGACGCCCAGGTGATTGTCCTCGCCGCACGTGACACAGGAAAGGACCTGGAACGTCACTCACATACATCATCTGTGACGTCCTGGGTCCTACTGCCGGAACAAGTCCCTGGGTGCCGCTGGTCTTGACAGCGGTGACAGACACCGGAGCCCCAGGGACAGGTGAGTGTCTTTTTTTTTTTTTTTTTTTTTAAAGGTTTCACCTTCCCCAGCCTCCTTGTCCAGTACTAACATATCCTGGTCAACCCCTTTAAGTAGTCACAGTGGGTGAGGAGCAGCGCTTCAGCCTAGTTGTTGGAGTGTGTCTGTCCACCCTCCACTGCTATCAAATAGGAATAATAGAGGAATGGCACAAAATTCCTGTTTTATTCAGATTCTGAATAAATGTACAATGTATAACTAATATACAGTTGCAGAAAGTTGGTGATATCAATTTTTTGGCCACTGGAGATAGCAAGACTATGCCACTGGGGACTAATATTATTACTGATAAAGTATATTTTGCAATATTCTATCAGTGGTTGCTGATTCTGGACAGAGATGATTCAAGGTAGCCTTCAGATGGAAACTGGGCTCTGAGAGGTGCTCTAACATTGACATTGCTCCTCATATCTGTTTATTACATGCTTACAATGTAAATAGTTTTGTTATGCATTGTAGATAACCATTTCCAGAATCTAGGTGAATACCCACATGTCAACCATAATCTATTCTACATCACTCAGCAGTATAGATATACAGAAGTACACCATTGGTACGACAGGTTCCAGATCTACAATTCTAAAGCTGGCCATACACATTACATAGCTTTTATCTCCATACCATCTCTTGAGAGTTCCTGTAGGAGGTAAGCTGTGGATGTCCCCTTTCCACATAAAATGACCATGTTTGGCATAAGCAGACATGTATTTTTATTTATTTTGCTTTCTTATATAGTGCCAACAGATTCAGCAATGCTTTACAGACAGACATTCACTGTGCCATATAGGGATCACAATCTAAATTCCTTATCAGTATGTCTTTGGGGTGTAGGAGGAAATCGAAGTACACGACAAGAACACAAGCGGGTGTTGTTCTTGGTTGGATTTGAACTCCAAGGTCACAGCACTAACCGCTGAGCCACTGTGCATGTGCATGCTGGAGTCAGGTGAAATAGAATTCAGACAACAGCTATTGCATGCCCAGCTTTATAGAATCAACTGGATACACATTTATTACTACATGTATTAGTCTTTTTAAATATTACATCCACAGGGACCCAATGTGCTTTGAGAAGTAAGTCATCCTTTCCTTATATGGTGACAGTAACATTGAATATTCTACTATATTATTATTATTATTCAGGCTGCTCAGTGGTAAGAGAAAAAACAGTAAGTTACAAATGTATTGTCTCCAGTTACCTGAAGTTAATGTGGCTGGAGATAGATGATGCGTTGGCTGAGGACGTCAGATGAGGAGAGATGGCAGTAAGGTTGTAACTGATAGGAGGTATGATGCTACTTGGACTTTTCTGATGATCTAAACTGGTGCTTGATTCTTTCAGTGTGACATAAGGCACTGTTCTGTTTGGAGTTGACCCATTAAATAAAGTGCTAGCATTAGATGCTACATCATTCTTCTCACTCTTATCTGTATCCATTTTAATTATCTTGACTTTTAAAGGTTTTGCATCTTTTCCTTTAGATTCTATATTAAAGTCCTGTAAGAAAAAACAAGGAAAATAAATGGAAATTGTAACATGAAAGGGGTTTTCTGAGATTTTAATATTTAGTGGGGATCTGTTTAAAGGGGCTCTGGTACTTAGGGAAGTCTTCAGGCTCTTCACTATTTACCGGGCACTGCTCCTTTTATTTCATCTCTATCCATGAATGGCACAAAGCTGACTGTGTTCTTGTTTCACATTTATACAGTACATTTGTAGTACTACATTGCAATGAAAGAAATCACTTTACCTGTATGGCCAATGCTTTCTTTTCTCCTGGGTAATCATCTTTTTTGCAGTTTTTAATTTTCCGGGGTGGTGATGGATGGTCTTTACAAAGCTTTTGGACTTTGGCACTGATTTCCTGTGAGAACCTTTCAAAAAATGTTACCGAAATAATAGTTGCTTTTTATAGTCCCATACCATACTACTGGCATTATTGTTTCTTAAGAAATATAGTTTTAGTGTACATCATAAAGTTCCTACTTCATGATTATCTTAACCGTTCCCACTGGGCTATTATAATAATGACCTACAGTATGATATTTTAGCATAATATAAATATGAAATACTCATAATATATAATTTTGTAAGTTAGGGCATCATTGATCATGTATTGTATGTTGATGTTAGTATAACATAAAAGCCTCATTAAAGGAAACCTGCCAGGGACTTTTGGGACACTGAACCACCCAAAGGTCATTTGACTAGTGACCTAGTATTCCAAACAGCCCTATCATAACATTGACACAATTGACTATAATTGACTATAATGGGGTCCGACGGTTGTCTGGGGTTTCAAAACTGAAACTGACGATTTTTGGTGGTTTCTGAGGCTGAGTCTTCAACCGAGACTGGTGCAGATGTGAACTTAGCCTTAGACTGGTTCTGTATTTCATACATGTATTTACATCATTATTGTTTTAGAATATTACCAATGATCATCTCACCCACCTCTCAGAGAAGCCATCCTTCCTAAACAGGTCATGCTGCAGCAAAGTCGTACATGATGGCCTTTGGTCTGGATCAATTTGTAAACAGTTCTGGAAAAACACGTAATTGCTAATTGTTGCAGAAAATGAAACTGTTTCTGCGCTAACTGTCTAAGGAGAATATTTTAACATGATTTTGCAAGTGTAATAAGATGCTAATTTGTAAAACGTATGAATAACTTATTGTGTAAAGCAGACTATTTTGAGAGGTTTAGTGAGATTTGCGAGATTCACACATACAGTAGCATAGCATTAACTGCAGTATATCACATATTTCTTGGTGCTTTGTATGCAAGCTGTGCTACATTTGGTTGAATACACAGTTAGGGGTTTTCTATATTTTCACTGCAAAAGCAAGCAACCATCAAGACCAACAGTAAACTGACATAGCTAGCTATCCATTGAATGGAACGATACTTCATAGCTAGAGTAAACTTAACCTTAATAAATATTGTCAGAATAAGACACTATTGACACTAGCTTCATATACTCTTTATTACAGAGCCATGTCTCCTTTAAAGGATCCCTTCTCCAAGTATTCCAAACAGATACTGACAGAATCACTGAGGTACATCAGTCATGCAGGGCACAGCCTGTGAAGAGCCGATCCTCTTCATAAATCAGTCACAAGCCTGTGCGGCTGAATGGAGTTCTATGCCACTTAGGAACTGGCGTAAATTTCCATGATAACGCACGGCAAAAAACTGACATCAGTTATAATAAATATGTCAGACCGAAGTGCCTGCTCTCCACCCTGTTTTACCCACATTTGCACAATGTGACAAATGAGGTGCACAATGGGGGTTACAGCACACATTTTCCACAAGAAAGGGCCTTGCGCCAAATGTACAGCACATTATCCCCCTACACCAGAAAAATGGCATAGAGGGATTGATGTATTTCCCCCACTGACTTTAATTTGAGCTCTTCTTCTTCTGACAAAAGAAGACTTTTCCATCATAAATAATGGAAACGCTAACAAAGAACCAGACAAAAAAAATATTTTGTTGAAAAATGTGTTGGAATGCTTATGCTATACATATTATGCTACATTAAGCACAAACATGAATTGTTTAGTGGATCTGCTCTGGCTTATGAACACTTTGCTGCACTAATGCACCATCATTTAGTTATTATGCATCAAATGAAGCAAAACTGAAAAGAAAACTTTAAACCAGTGGTTGTTAACGTAGCAGGTTATGGAGACCTTCTTTACAGCTCTTGATATCGTGTGAGGATTATAAATACTTCCACCAATCAAACCTAATAATACAATGTGTTATAAATCTATATATCGGAAAACTCCTCAGTGGTGATGATGGTCCCAAAAAATAGGTCACATCTTCATCATTAATAATGTTACCTTGTGGGTTGCTGACCCTGGGACCTGAAGATGATATATTATAGTACACAGACAGACAGTTCCATTGTGCCTCTTTCTGCACAGTGTACATATAACTGCTGGGTACTCTCAGGAGAGCTGGGCCACACTGAGAGTACCCAAAAACTGGCAGCTGCTCACCACTAACATTTTCAAAATAGCCTTTATAGTAGCCAAATATAATATTATGCTGAATTTATGGATGGCAAAAGTTACCTTGGCTAAATCTAATATAACAGAAGAGAGTTTAGGATATCGCTTTTCAAGTGGTTCAACTTCTTTAATCTCTGGCAAAGTCACTCCGGCAAACAGTGGATTCTTATAGAACAGCTCCTGCAGACGTGGAGTCAGATTTCCTACAACAGATAATTACTACTAATAAACGTGGCTCATGATTAATTAACAGCATGATCAATTAGCCGCCAAATGCAATTATTGTATATGGAAAATGACTGCAATTGTACTTTTCATTAGACATTGCCCAGGGTGCAAAAAATATATAAGTTCTTCTCTCCAAGCTTGTGTTGTATATCTGGAGTGTCCAATAAGCCCAGAAATGTTTCCAGTATACAGTATACAATTCATCTATCCCATGACTTCTGTCAGCCTGGTGTATGCCAAATAAGTATCTTTTTGGCATTCACCTGACTCTAGGTTCACATCTGCGCTTGGGTTTCCGTTCCTCCGTTCCTCTTGGGGATCTGAAAAACGGAAACCCAATATGCTTAAAAAGCGGTTAACCGTGGAAACCCGCGGACCACATAGACTGTAATGGGGTCTGCTGGGATTATGCCCAGAAAAAAGCAGAGAGAAAAGTCCTGCTTGCAGAAATTTTCTCTCCACATTTTTAAAGCAGAATGGGGAACGGAATCCCTGAGCACTCACTGAGCACAGATGTGAATCTAGCCTGAGTAAGCATTGTTTTTTTTTACTGTATTTAAAAGTGTTCACAATATGTAATACACAAATAAAAAAGCAATATTTAATACACAAATAATTTTGTAAAGATATATACTGCACATAAAGGTGGGAATTAATAGATGTTGTATGCAGCTCTATAGCATATAGTTATAACATTGGAGGCTATATACAGTGGGTACGGAAAGTATTCAGACCCCTTTAAATTTTTCACTCTTTGTTTCATGCTAAAAGCAAAACAGTTCATTTTATTTCTCATTAATGTACACTCAGCACCCCATTTTGACAGAAAAAAAAAACAAAAATGTAGATATTTTTGCAAATTTTTGTATTAAAAAAGAAAAACTGAAATATCACATGGTCATAAGTATTCAGACCCTTTGCTGTGACACTCATATTTAACTCACATGCTGTCCATTTCCTTCTGATCTTCCTTGAGATGGTTCTACTCCTTCATTGGAGTCCAGCTGTGTTTAATTAAACTGATTTGACTTGATTAGGAAAGGCACACACCTGTCTATATAAGACCTCACAGCTCACAGTGCATGTCAGAGCAAATGAGAATCATGAAGTCAAAGGAACTGCCCAAGGAGCTCAGAGACAGAATTGTGGCAAGGCAAAGATCTGGCCAAGGTTACAAAAAAATTTCTTCAGCACTCAAGGTTCCTAAGAGCACAGTGGCCTCCATAATCCTTAAATGGAAGAAGTTTGGAACGACCAGAACTCTTCCTTGTTCTGGCTGTCCAGCCAAACTGAGCAATCGTGGGAGAAGAGCCTTAGTGAGAGAGGTAAAGAAGAACCCAAAGATCACTATAACTGAGCTTCAGAGATGCAGATTGAAGTTTTTGGCTTTAATTCTAGGCGGTATGTGTGGAGAAAACCAGGCACTGCTCATTACCTGCCCAATACAATCCCAACAGTGAAACATGGTGCGGCAGCATCTTGCTATGGGGGTGTTTTTCAGCTGCAGGGACAGGACGACTGGTTGCAATTGAAGGAAAGATGAATGCAGCTAAGTACAGAGATATCCTGGAAGAAAACCTCTTCCAGAGTGCTCTGGACCTCAGCCTGGGCCGAAGGTTCACCTTCCAACAAGACAATGACCCTAAGCACACAGCTAAAATAACAAAAGAGTGGCTTCGGAACAACTCTGTGACCATTCTTGACTGGCCCAGCAAGAGCCCTGACCTCAACCCAATTGAGCATCTCTGGAGAGACCTGAAAATGGCTGTCCACCAACGTTCACCATCCAAACTGACAGAACTGGAGAGGATCTGCAAGGAAGAATGGCAGAGGATCCCCAAATCCACTTGTGAAAAACTTGTTGCATCATTCCCAAGAAGACTCATGGCTGTACTAGCTCAAAAGGGTGTTTCTACTCAATACTGAGCAAAGGGTCTGAATACTTATGACCATGTGATATTTCAGTTTTTCTTTTTTAATAAATTTGCAAAAATATCTACATTTCAGTTTTTTTTCTGTCAAGATGGGGTGCTGAGTGTACATTAATGAGAAATAAAATGAACTTATTTGCTTTTAGCAAATGGCTGCAATGAAACAAAGAGCGAAAAATTTAAAGGGGTCTGAATACTTTCCATAGCCACTGTATATCAGGACATGTATATGTCCTAATGAATGTATCATGGGCTTTAAAGACTATTGTTCCATGATATTTTCACACAAAGTGATATGCTATGTGTTTTCTGTGAATTCCAGCCTTCCAAGGATTTTTGAATATGTGACATAGTATTGAAATGATCCCATGAGTCCTTAACCAAATTCAAGCCAAATTAATGGTGAACACTTCTGCACACACTAGACATATGCCATAAACATTGTGTGAACAGAGTCCTTGACTTTTATTGTTATTTTGACAGTATTTTTGCTAGTAACAGAAAAGTGATACAAACTCAGACTACAGTTTTCTTGTTCTGCATAAAGGAAAATAGCAGTCAACAGCTTTCTCTTAGTCTGTCCTGATGCTTAATACTAGACCACAGCAGAGTGCAGTGCAGGATAGTAATTAAAGCAGCCCTCTGGCTCAATAGTACTGCACACAAATAGGGGAGAAGTACTGGGTGCATATTTTTAATAATAATCTATAATATTTTTAATATGAAATCATATTGATCATTTCAAATGGCAAACCATGGAGATGATGTCCATTGTTGAAAAAACAATGTGTCTCTTTAAAAAACTGCAAATTTGTAACCAGAAACAACCAGACAAATTGTGTCTGGTATTTCAGCTCAGCTCCATGAAAGTGAATGCAGCATAGCAGCAATATCATCTACAATCTGTAAATAGGTGTGGCACAGGATATGGAAGAACACGTAGCGAGCCGCAGCCAAAAAATGCTGCGGAAACACATTGCATTTTTTCCACAGCATTTTTCACAGAAAGTCTGCAGAGTTTTCCTCTGTGGACTTTCTGTTTCCATTATACTTATACGGAAAATCCAGCGTGAGTGTTTTAGAAATCAGCGTTTCCACTGCAGATTTTTTTCTGCAATGTGTGGATGGGATTAGCAAGAATCCCATCCACTTTGCAGGTACTGTAAAACGCAGTGTTTTTTATGCTGCACACCGGTCTAAAGTGGATCAATAGTTTAACTGATGGTCAGTTAATCTGAATGCAGAGAAATGTCTTATGTGTGATAAGAAATAAACTTGCTTTCAGGTATTTGTGAGAAAGTTGGTGAATGTCTTCCCTAGGTATTAGCAGATGACAGTGACAATGTAGGCTGAGTTCACATTTGCACTGGCTGTCAATCCAGTGCAGATTAGTCAGAAATGCGGGATGAAAAAGTTCTTTAATCCTGATCTTTTCATCCAGCAATTTCTGGGGAAATAGATGAATACCCATTGGACCTCATTATAGTCAATGGGTTTCCTCAGCATCCGTTCGTGTCCATCATTAGATGTACCATTTTTCCTTTCTGGTCCTGCGACAGACCAGAAGAATGGACTAACCCGATGCAGATGCGAACATGGCATTTATTGTCAACATATTAGACGTTTTAGAGTTTTTACAGAAACTGGTTGAAATAACGTTACCTTGGCATTTAACTATGTGATACAACTGATCAATATCAGAGTCGCCAGGAAAAAGTGGTTCTCCAGTAAGCATTTCTGTTACCAAACAGCCAATTGCCCACACGTCAACAGCTCTAAAGAACAAAATCACAACCTTTATCAGCCTTGGAAGACAAGACACACTGCAAAATGCTTAACTGTCATTAAATACAGTAATGTAAAGGTCTTACTTGCCATACTTTATATCCCCAACCAAAAGCTCTGGTGCTCTGTACCATCTGGTAGCAACATAATCTGTGTATACTTCTCCTGGAGCAGCCAATGTCCGTGCAAATCCAAAGTCACATAGCTTTACAACCCCTGAATGTGATACCAATATGTTCTCTGGCTTTATGTCTCGATGGATAATCTAGAGGAGATATTAAAATAAAAAAAATAAAAAAGTTACAACTAATATCCTCAGGACTAAGCATCACTACTTGTGTACCAGCTACAGTTCTGATGTGTAGAGCCTCTGCATGAGGAATAAAAAAGACTACAGGAAATGGCCGGCAAGTCTCTACATCACAGTAGAAGTTTACACAAAATTATGGAGATTGTGTACTCTTGTGTTACCAAATGCATTCATAGACTACTGCTAAGCAACAATCCAGAAAAATTCCAGCAAATATTTTGTTAAGTAGAACTCCAGAAGAAACAGCAATGGCTTGCTTCTAGGTATCAATTCACAGCATTAAGCTCTAGACTTTCATTGGAGTTTCTCTTTAAAACACCCTTTTAAACCTAGAAACCTTAAAGGAATATATCAGCTATATATTTTTTAAAAACTAAAATATGTTTTTATTTTATGATTTCCACTATTTTAATTTCTATTTTCTTACATGATTATGGATGCGGTCATCTTGCCTGAGCAGCTATTAATAACATTTAGAGGTATGCTTTACAGCTGCCACATGGACCATAGACAACAATAGTCTTGAAAAGACTAACTTCCATAGGAGAGTTTTCTAGGCGTGCTCTGAGACCTGTGTAGAGGCCATTGTGCACAGAGAGGAGTAGATAATCTGTAACTTTCACCTATTGTGCACTGTAGATCCTATAATAATGGTGTTATACTGTATTTCATCCCACTTAGTGATTATAATAAGATGACTGCTGAAAAGTGAACAGAATAGAAAGTGTCAGCATATTAGGCCAGTGTGAAACTTGCACGATTTAGGATTTTTATTAAAATATAGATAATGGGATGGAAAAATTAGATAGGGTAGGTTTACCAGAATCAAACAGTGTTTTCCTCATGAAATTGGTGTATCCATTGCCAAGATGTCACTGTTTTTATCACTTACCTCTTTGAAGCAATGGCAATCCCCACGTTGCTCCAAAGAGCTCATGTGCATATTGACAAAAACAGCAATGTCTGGAAAAACACAGTGAAGTGATGTCACAAGTAATTTTTATTTCCCAAACTTGCATCTCTGTTACTTTTGTTTTTTAGCTCCACCATAGAAGCAGAAACACTAAAGTGACAAAGTGCTGACTCCATCAGATTGATTTAGCCTAGATTTACATGACCATGGTAGAAAATGGCTGCAAAAAATGTACATTTTTCTCAGCCATTTTGCACCAAAAGGCACCCGTTTTCATGTATCCCTCATAAATTTCACTGTATTGAGGGATCCGTTTATGACGGAATAAAATAAGACATGCCCTATTTTTTGATGGCTCATGAAACCATTAGAATCAGTCATGTGAACAGCCCCCACGCAGTGAATTTAATGTAGCCCTGTGTTGGTTATTAAATAAAACACAGCCGATTTTTACTGTCGTGTGACTGTAGCTTATTAATGGTGTTCTTCAGATTGGGGTGTAATGTCCCTCATTTTCACAGGGAAATTAGCATTGCATACTGCGTTACTCTTTCAGTCACATATGATGAAGTTTGTAACAGAAACTCCTAATGTTGATCTTGGAAATTACATTTTCTTTGACCACAGTTTTATCTGTTTCTTATCAGCAAACACAGCTCTAATGTGTAAAGACCCCAAGAATCCGCTTTCCTGTAACTGTGCAGCTATACCAGAATTTTCAAGGTTTGAGTGTTTTCAAGTTCGTTTAACCTGTCACACTATGGGCTGCATTGTTTGACTACTAACACTTACCCATGCAGCTTACTCCTATTCAGTGTACAGGTGCATCTCAATAAACTGGAATATCTTTGAAACATTTATTTATTTCAGTAATTAAATTAAAAAAGTGACCTCCTATATTTTCTAGATTCTTTACACACAGAGTGTTCTATTTCAAGTGTTTTATTTCTGTAAATGTTGATTATGGATTACAGCTAATGAAAACCCAAATCTAAGAAAATTAGAATATTGTGAAAAAGTTCAGTATTGTAAATTCAGTGTGTCACCTGCCAAGGTTTCCTAAGCCTTTAAATGGTCCCTCTGGTTCAGTAGGACACACAATCATAGAAGACTGCTGATTATGAATTGTATCGCTGAATTACTGAAATGAATGAACGTTTCAAAGATATTGTAATTTACTGAGATGTACCTGTATGTAGCTTATCTATAGTATACTCTGTATTACCTCCTAACGTATAAAAAACAAACACATACCATTGATATAGAAGGATCTGTTAGCTCAGGGACTGTTTGGGTTATGACATTTATTACATTACTTTTATCATTAGTTTAAATAATGGTAAAACTAAATGCCTGTGACATAATAAACATGGGGGAAATGTACATTAATATGTAGTATTATGGTACTCACATTGTGATTGTGGCAAAATCCAATTCCTCTTATAATCTGAAATAAATACTTTCGAACTTTGTTGAAATCCAACCCATTTGGAAACTGTTCAAGGTCGTCAAGCACTGTGCGGTCAACAAATTCAAAGACTAGATACCATCTCTTCTTTTTCTTGCAGACCTCCAATAAATTGACCAAGTTTTCATGACGTAATTGCTATAGCAAAAAGGGAAATAGAAAATAAAAGATTTTAAATAATTTTATTTATCATTCTAAACTATTACTATTAGCTATATAACCCTATAAAACATGAAAATTATATACACAGTATATATTGTGACAATAAGTTTTGGTACTTTGGTACTAAAAATCATCACCAATCATTTATACTATTTTTCTTAGTGTCTGTTTTTTTGCAGTATTTTTATAAACGGCCACTAACTTTTTAGACAACTTAATCTCATTTAACCCCTACTCACACCAGGACATACATGAAGCAGAGGGGCTACACTAGCTGCCAGGTCTTTGCTGTGACCAGAGATTACGCTGATCACGGGCATTTAACCACTCAGATGCTGTAGTCAAATGTGACCATGGCATCTGAGTGGTTATATAGCCAACCACTTAAAGTATAGTAGAGGAGAAGTGACCTTTCCAAGGACACTATCGTCTATCATAAATATTTATTAATATTCGATAGGTCTCAGGAAACATCTGCCTCAAAACAAAAAAATTGCACTTTCGTAAGTAATTTGTACTGACTGTAATAAAGTAAATGACAGGAAAAGGAATATTCACTTTTACTTATAAGGGAGTATTTCACAAATACGGGGGCCCTAGAGATAGTCCCAGGACTCCCAGAAAACACTCCCTTGACATAGCCAGGTGGAGGTGGATATATGGACAGTCCACAAAAAGAGGTAAGTAATTTTACTCTTCAATAATTTTACTTGTCTGTCACACTGTTAGAGTCTAACATTTGGTAGCGCTGTATACACATATGGGTAATGGTTTATAATACCTCACCAATCAAATTCTTGTGGATAGCGCTACCAATCTAAATCTGAGAGGGATCTCAGGTATAATATTGGAAACGGGAGTATATGACGATAGTAGGAACCTATATGAATACTTGGGGCCTCCTCCTGACTTCTAATGCATTTTTCATTAGCCTGTGGAACTGTGCTCAGAAAAAGGTGAAAATATTGAAGAGTAAAATTACTCTATACTGAGTAGGACACTTATCTCTTTTTGTGGACTGTCCATATATCCACCTCCACCTGGCTGTGTCAAGGGAGTGTTTTCTGGGAGTCCTGGGACTATCTCTAGGGCCCACGTATTTGTGAAATACTACCTTATAAATAAAAGTAAATATCCCTTTTCCTGTCATTTACTTCACTGAATACAGTACAAATTACTTATGAAAGTACAATTTTTTTGTTTTGAGGCAGTTGTTTCTGGGTTTTATATGTTTGTTTTGTCTGGATTATATACACTACCGTTCAAAAGTTTGGGGTCACCCAGACAATTTTGTGTTTTCCATGAAAACTCACACTTTTATTTATCAAATGAGTTGCAAAATGAATAGAAAATATAGTCAAGACATTGACAAGGTTAGAAATAATGATTTTTATTTGAAATAATAATTTTCTCCTTCAAACTTTGCTTTCGTCAAAGAATGCTCCATTTGCAGCAATTATAGCAATGCAACCGTTGGCATTCGAGCTGTTAATTTGCTGAGGTAATCTGGAGAAATTTCAACCCATGCTTCCAGAAGCCCCTCCCACAAGTTGGATTGGCTTGATGGGAACTTTTCGCGTACCATACGGTCAAGCTGCTCCCACAACAGCTCAATGGGGTTGAGATCTGGTGACTGCGCTGGCCACTCCATTACAGATAGAATACCAGCTGCCTGCTTCTTCCCTAAATAGTTCTTGCATAATTTGGAGGTGTGCTTTGGGTCATTGTCCTGTTGTAGGGTGAAATTGGCTCCAATCAAGCACTGTCCACAGGTTATGGCATGGCGTTGCAAAATGGAGTGATAGCCTTCCTTATTCAAAATCCCTTTTACCTTGTACAAATCTCCCACTTTACCAGCACCAAAGCAACCCCAGACCATCACATGCTTGAGAGATGGCATCAGGCACTCTTCCAGCATCTTTTCAGTTGTTCTGCGTCTCACAAATGTTCTTCTGTGTGATCCAAACACCTCAAACTTCGATTTGTCTGTCCATAACACTTTTTTCCAATCTTCCTCTGTCCGATGTCTGTGTTCTTTTGCCCATATTAATCTTTTCCTTTTATTAGCCAGTCTCAGATTTGTTTTTTTCTTGGCCACTCTGCCCTGAAGGCCAGCATCCCTGAGTCGCCTCTTCACTGTAGATGTTGACACTGGTGTTTTGCAGGTATTATTTAATGAAGCTGCCAGTTGAGGTCCTGTGAGGCGTCGATTTCTCAAGCTAGAGACTCTAATGTACTTGTCTTGTTGCTCATTTGTGCAGCGGGCCTCCCACTTGTCTTTCTACTCTGGTTAGAGCCTGTTTGTGCTGTCCTCTGAAGGGAGTAGTACACACCGTTGTAGGAATTCTTCAGTTTCTTGGCAATTTCTCGCATGGAATAGCCTTCATTTCTAAGATCAAGAATAGACTGTCGAGTTTCACATGAAAGTTCTCTTTTTCTGGCCATTTTGAGAGTTTAATTGAACCAACAAATGTAATGCTCCAGATTCTCAACTAGCTCAAAGGAAGGTCAGTTTTATAGCTTCTCTAACCAGCAAAACTGTTTTCAGCTGTGCTAACATAATTGCACAAGGTTTTCAACGGTTTTCGAAACATCAATAAGCCTTCTTACACAGCAAACAATGTACCATTAGAACACTGGAGTGATAGTTGCTGGAAATGGGCCTCTATACACCTACAGTGGGGAAAAAAAAGTATTTAGTCAGCCACCAATTGTGCAAGTTCTCCCACTTAAAAAGATGAGAGAGGCCTGTAATTATCATCATAGGTAGACCTCAACTATGAGAGACAAAATGAGAAAACATATCTAGAAAATCACATTGTCTGATTTTTTAAGAATTCATTTGCAAATTATGGTGGAAAATAAGTATTTGGTCACCTACAAACAAACAAGATTTCTGGCTCTCACAGACCTGTAACTTCTTCTTTAAGAGGCTCCTCTGTCCTCCACTCATTACCTGTAGTAATGGCACCTGTTTGACATTGTTATCAGTATAAAAGACACCTGTCCACAACCTCAAACAGTCACACTCCAAACTCCACTATGGTGAAGACCAAAGAGCTATGGAAGGACACCAGAAACAAAATTGTAGACCTGCACCAGGCTGGGAAGACTGCATCTGCAATAGGCAAGCAGCTTGGTGTGAAGAAATCAACTGTGGAAGCAATAATTAGAAAATGGAAGACATACAAGACCACTCATAATCTCCCTCAATCAGGGGCTCCATGCAAGATCTCACCTCGTGGGGTCAAAATGATCACAAAAACGGTGAACAAAAATCCCAGAACCACATGGGGGGACCTAGTGAATGACCTGCAGAAAGCTGGGACTAACGTAACAAAGGCTACTGTCAGTAACACACTACGCTGCCAGGGACTCAGATCCTGCAGTGCCAGACGTGTCCCCCTGCTTAAGCTAGTACATATCCGGGCCCGTCTGAAGTTTGCTAGAGAACATTTGGATGTTCCAGAAGAGTATTTGGAGAATGTCATATGGTCAGATGAAACATCCATTAGCCTTCTTACACAGCAAACACAATGTACCATTAGAACACTGGAGTGATGGTTGCTGGAAATGGTAGAAACACAACTCGTCGTATTTGGAGGAGAGTGACTGCTGAGTTGCATTCAAAGAACACCATACCTACTGTGAAGCAGGGGGGTGGCAGCATCATGCTTTTGGGCTGTTTCTCTGCAAAGGGACCAGGACAACTGATCCATGTACATGTAATAATGAATGGGGCCATGTATCGTGAGATTTTGAGTGCAAACCTCCTTCCATCAGCAAGGGCATTGAAGATGAAACATGGCTGGGTCTTTCAGCATGACAATGATCCCAAGCACACCGCCAGGGCAACGAAGGAGTGTCTTCGTAAGAAGCATTTCAAGGTCCTGGAGTGGCCTAGCCAGTCTCCAGATATCAACCCCATAGAAAACCTTTGGAGGGAGTTGAAAGTCCGTGTTGCCCAGCGACAGCCCCAAAACATCACTGCTCTAGAGGAGATCTGCATGGAGGAATGGGCCAACATACCAGCAACCGTGTGTGCCAACCTTGTGAAGACTTACAGAAAACGTTTGACCTCTGTCATTGCCAACAAAGGATATATAACAAAGTATTGAGATGAACTTTGGTTATTGACCAAATACTTATTTTCCACCATAATTTGCAAATAAATTCTTTAAAAATCAGACTGTGATTTTCTGGATTTGTTTTCTCATTTTGTCTCTCATAGTTGAGGTCTACCTATGATGTCAATTACAGGCCTCTCTCATCTTTTTAAGTGGGAGAATCTGCACAATTGGTGGCTGACTAAATATTTTTTTTTCCCCACTGTATGTAGATATTGAATTAAAAACCACACATTTGCAGCTAGAATAGTCATTTACCACATTAACAATGTATAGAGTGTATTTCTGATTCATTTAATGTTATCTTCATTGAAAAAACTCTGCTTTTCTTTCAAAACTAAGGACATTTCTAAGTGACCCTAAACTTTTGAACAGTAGTGTATTTTTTTTATTTTATACTGTTAATAAAAGTTATATTTTAATATGAATGTGACCTATCGAATATTAATAAATACATCTTAGTGGTTACTTTCACTTTCCATTTCATGTACGGTAACAGTAGTATTGCAGTCTATGGCACAGGTGATCAAAAGATTGCATGTTCAAGCCCCCCTAGGGGGGGGTTAAAAAAAAAGAAAAAAGTTTTTAAAACTATAAAAAAAAATTTTTTTTAAAAACTAAAAGTTTAAATCACCCCCCCTTTCCCTAGATCACATATAAATGTAAACAAATAAAAGTAAACATAAACACATTATGCATCCCTAAGTCCGAAAATGCCCAAACTATTAAAATATAAAAACATTTGTCCCATACGGTAAACACCATAGCCGGAAAAAAATCAAAATGGCTGATTTTTTTGCCAAATTGTCTCTCTAAAAAAATGGAATAAAAAGTGATCAAAACAGCATACTTTCTCCAACATGGTATCAATAAAAATGACATATTGTCCCGCAAAGAAAGACACCTTACGATGCTCTGTACACTGTGAAATATAAAAAAGTTACAGGCGTCAGAATATGATGATTTAAAGAATTTTAATTTTTTTTTTTCTTAAAATTTAAAACATGAAAAAAACTATATCAATTTAGTATCACCATGATCGTACCGACCCGGAGAATAAAGCTAACATATCACTTATACCACATAGTGGAAGCCGTAAAAACAAAACCCATAAGAAAATGGCAGTATTGAGTTTTTTTCTCAATTCCACCTCGTTTTGAATTTTTTTTTCCCACTTCCCAGTACATTGTACAGAATAATAAATGGTAACATTTTGAAGTACAACTTGTCACACAAAAAACAAACCCTCATATGACTATGTAAATGGAAAAATGAGAACGTTATGGCTTTTGTAATGCAGGGAGTAAAAAACAAAAGCGAAAATTGTCTGCGTCACATAAGAGTTAATAGAGCATGCAGTTCCAAAATTAATGTACTTTGTAATGTGCTGGGAGGTTCTCTCATCCCAGTCTCTGCATGGTTACATATAGCTCTACTGCTCTGTGCTCACTGCCTGTACATTGCTCATGCTAGATTCAGACCTGCTCCCAGTTTCCGCCTGGGGATTCCATTCCCCATTCCGCTTTAAAAATGTGGAGAGAAAAGCAGCGCTTTTCTCTCCGCATTTTCTCCCCTTTCGGGAGGAAACCGGGTGGAAACCCGGCGAACCCCATTATCGTTTATGGGGTCCGCAGGTTTCTGAAGGTAACTGCTTTTTTTAAGCGGATTAGGTTTCCATTTGGAGGGTCCCCAAGCAGACTCCCCGAACGGAAACCTGAATGCAGGTGTGAACCTAGAGTAAGAGTGTAAGGAAATCACTAGAGGAGCGATTCCCCAGTAGCTGCTGCAGAACTCTGGGGGGAGGGGCACAACAAGACAGTGGACCCTAAGCTGAATCCCCCCACTGTCCCTGGCTAACTTGCCTGATCTGTCCTAGGCAACAGCCAGCAACCAGTCGACAGTCCCTGCTTACAATACGTGATACACAGAACGCAGACAGGACGAACACAACAAAGGGAGGTCAGCTAGCCAAGGGGTCGGTAACAAACGAGCAATGCAGTACAAAATCACAATTCAAGAGAAAAGTCTAAGGGACTAAAGTTAACTCTTAGTGGAGCAAGGGGAAAGCAAGGTGAAGGAGAAGGGTGTGGTGGAAAATCAATTAAGGAGGTGAGGGAATAGGACAGTGTTTAGACAATACAAGAAAAACCCAAAGGAAGGAATCACAAACGGACACGCCTCCTGCGCCGCAGCGTGCGCCTGGAGGATGGTGCCAAAGCCCGGACAGGCAAGGATGTTACAAAGAGATAAGTGTGCAGCCTTTCACAGCTCACAGTGAGAGTAAGGCAAGTCTACAGGTGCATCTCAATAAATTAGAATATCTTTGAAACGTTTATTTATTTCAGTAATTAAATTAAAAAAGTGACCTCCTATATTTTCTAGATTCTTTACACACAGAGTGTTCTATTTCAAGTGTTTTATTTCTGTTTTAAATCTGTTTTAAATCTAAGAAAATTAGAATATTGTAAAAAAGTTCAGTATTGTAAATTCAGTGTGTCACCTGAATTACTGAAATGAATGAACGTTTCAAAGATATTCTAATTTATTGAGATGCACCTGTACTTATTTTTGACTAGCTGATGGATATTGGTCATAAAGAACAAGCATCCTTGTTTTTTCCTTATTGTGCTCAGATCTATATTTTTCTGCGTCAAGTAACTTCTTAGCATCGTAACCTGGATTTGGAGTCCAGTGTCCCTAGATCTGTTATAGTATGTTCACTTGGATTTTTCTCAACATGTAATTTTGCCAGAAGTAACTGTACAGTAGCAAACAAATAGATAAGAAACCAGTAGTAGTAATAATGGATTGGGAAGACTGCTCTGTATTATACACACACCCTGCCTCAGAGAGAAATTTAAAATGGGCTACAGCTATAATTAGCATCAGAAAAATGGATAGGCTTATACAGCCAAGAACAGACTGCCCAGCAAGACCCTGCAGAGAGTTCCATAGTCTCACTGCTGTTACTGTAAAGAATCCCTGCCTATAACTGTAGTAAAAGCTTTTTTCCACTAGACGTAAAGGATGCCTCCTTGTCACAGTTACAGGCCTCGGTTTAAAGAGAACATTGTAAAGATTTCTGTACTGTCCATTCATATATCTGTACATCATAATCAGGTCATCCCTCTTTTCCAAAATTTCATAATCTGTCTTTATACTTTAATCTACCCATCCCCTTAATTTCCTTGGTTGTTCTCTTCTGCATTTGCTCAAGTTCATCCATATCCTTCCTATATACATGTGCCCAAATTGTTCCACAGTATTCTTCATGTGACCTGATCAGTGATTTGTATAGTGGAAAAACGATATCTTTGATGTGAGCATCTATCTCTCTGTTAATGCAGCCCATGATTTTATTTGCTTTGGGAGCAACTCCCTGGCTCTGTTTGATAAAATTAAGTTTACTGCCCACCAATATCCCCAAGTATTTTTCAGCAATAGTATTAACTAGTGTTTTATTATTTAAAACATAATTGTTTCCGCTGCTCATGTACATAACTTCACATGTATCCACATTACAACTAATCTGCCATTTTCCTGCCCATGCTTCCAGCTTCCCTAAATCCCTCTGTTATATTACAGTATCCTCCTGTGTTTACTACTTTACAGAGCTTAGTTTACTTAGGTACCCTTTAACTCATTTTTTTGAATTAACACTTGAAAGAGACATTTTTCTGCCATTTTTTAAGTCCTATAAAAAAGTATATTGGAAAAAATGGCAAAGAAATGCCACACCTAAAGCATGTACCATTTTGCAAAATATGACAAAAACACTAAACACAATGCAAAAATGCTAATAAAGATGATTTGTCTGTATTGCATTGCATATTGTACTACAGACTTTACAGTATGATGTAGCTGGAAATGGGAAAGAATGTTAAAAGCGCCCCAAATAATACTTTGTGTGAATCCATCTTTAGGCCGGGGCCCCAAGCTCTTTTCCGCAGCATTTTTTTGCTACGAACTGCTCTGTGGAGCCTTAGCCTTAAACTGTACACATCTGAGAGCAATGTTTGAAGGCATTAATCCTGTTGATGTGACATCACTGCTGCAGCCTTTCTGTACAAACAGAGTAGCGGAGGTGACAGGCCCAGCGCAGGAATGGAGGGGAGTATGCAGGTAAGTATCAGTGCATCTTTATTTTCTACAATACCCCTGGGGGTTGCATCTGGAACTAGACCTTTAAAGTTTTATTAGACTGTTGGTTACAATGTCCCTGAATATTTATCAGGAGGTCCATAAGCAGACAACCACACCAATCACTAGAGAGAAGTGCACAAGCTTCGTTGTAGCAGTTGGTAAGGCCCTGATTTTACACACCCCCATGGAGGACAGTGAAATTTGACATTGTCCAGTAGAGGTTTACCATACAATGTTTGGTATGGGAAAATAGCACTGTAACGTTGAAAGTCCACTTTAGACTAAAGCCACACATGTTGGGTCCACTGTGGGACATCCTACAGCTGACCAGCTTGCGGCAAAAACTAGCCGAAAACAGCCCCAGCTTTCAAACTTGGCAAAAACACAGCAGAAAGAAATTGCAATGCAATTTTACAATTGTAGCAAAGTGAATGAGATTTTCAATCCCACATTGCAGAAAATGCTGCGGATTATACAGAGCATTTTCAGAACTGGAAGAAATGCAGCATTGTTAATTTTACATGCGAAAACACTGTTTTCCCCATAGTCTGGGTGATAAAAAAAAAAAAAAAAATGCAAAAAGCAGCTGAAAAACAATGAAAAATGTAAGTGTTTTGTCTGCTGCAATTCAATAGACCTTAGCCCCTCTTGCAGACGACCGTATGTCTGCTCAGTGTGCTATCCGGGTTTTTCCCGGATAGCACACTGATCCATTCATTTCTAAGGGCCCATATACATGACCGTGAATGGTCATGCGTACGGGCCGACAGTCTGGGCCGCAAAATATGGAACAGGTCCTATTCCTGTCCAATTTTGTGGCCCTTCTTCTGTGGCTCCTATTCATTGAATGAAAGGGGCCGCGAAAGCACGGCTGGTGCACGGGCAGCACACGGGTGACATCAGTGTGTCGCCCGTGCACATCATTCATGCCCCAAAATGTGATGTTACAGTATGGGCAACATATTATTTTTATGTGTACAAATGACAAGATTATTACATGGTTGGAAAGTTGTTTTTTTCCATTTTTTTAGTTCATAAATTTTAAACAGCAACTATATTTCTTTCGTAAACTCGCATTGGCATCTATTACACAAGTTATGCCGTTATATACAACTAGTAGGAAAATGTTTTGTAACATTATTGTTACAGAGATGTGTTGTGTGCTTGACCCAAATGACTAGATCCCAAGACGTATTGTGCAATGTTTCCAGGATCTCAGAATCTGTCTACAGAGAGTTTTATGCTTAAACAACAACCAATACAGCTCTGGCTGTATTAAAGACCCCATAGACTTTGATGAATTTATTCACACGACAATACAAGAAAAAAATAAAACGTACAATTTCAGATCCCTCAATAGACTTTTTTCACTGCCGAGTGCATACTACTGTCGTGTGAATGTAGCCTAATGCAGGTTCAAGTTAATGTCTGATATACAGTAAAGGTTTTTACACAGTTGACACAGGTTATTTTATGACTGGTGAATCTGAATAGCAACAAGTGAGGTGTACACCTAGTTCAGGTATGGGTCACCATTTCTTTAAGCAGGATGTTGGCACTTTGCTAATGTTGTCACATTGCCTGATATCGGATAACTGGCATTTCTCTTACTTCAGTCATCAGGCTGTGCTGAAGCAATATGTGTGGCACAACAATAAACCGTTGGATTTTCTGCATCTCCATGCCAACTACAAATAAATAACATAACTGCTGTTATTATGCCCATTATCTGGATTAGTGATTGACAATTGTAGATATCCTGAACAATAAGCGGGCTATGTATAGTCAGTCAAATTTGCTTACACTTTATTAAAACTTTATTTTACTGCATAAGGCAAAGGCCCCACGTAGCGAGCCACAGAAAAAAAAAGCACTGCTGGAAAAACTTGCAGACTTTCTGCTTCATTATACTTATAGGGAAACCACCAGCATTTCCGTAGGTATAATTGACATGCTGTGATTTCCAAAACTGCAATGGTTTTCTGCAATGTGTGGATGGGATTTGCTAGAATCTCATCCACTTTGCAGTGACTATAAAACGCTGTGGTTTTCGCCGCATCGTTTACACCACATGGGGATCCCGGCCTCAAATAACTTCAGTGGCCCTAACATGACCATCGTCTAACATCACCAGGAGATGTCATAGGATTGTTAGGGATTCAAATTCTGCCACAGACCCCACAGATCTTGTGAATGAAGGGGAATTTGCAGAACCCAGATCACACACTGTGCAGATTCACTGAAGCACAGATGCATTCAAGTGAATAGGGCTGGCTGCAGCTCCCTGCACATCAGGGTGGCTTGCAGTGGTGGAAAACTAAGAGAATTTCTCCTCATTTTCCGCTGTGTGAACCTTGCCTAAACTGGCCATTTTAGAGGATGAGGAATGTCAATGTAATGTATATCTCCACAATCTCTTTTTGATTGGTTGAATTGTTGGGAAATATAAATTCAATGTGGTCTTTGTAAAGTGTGTGAACAGCATACTGTACGTCAGGTGAATAGGCATGTGCCCAATTTGATCAGGTAGCTTTCTCACCTTTGTAACATGGTGCGCCCTTCAACAAGCTCCAATTGTCTTCAGCTTACTGCATTAATCTTAAAATCACCTTATTAAATGCTCTTTTCAGGCAAGAAGAACATGAAATAAACAACACATTTGAGAAGGCAGTCGTGCCAAGTGCATCCAAGCACAGCCACTGTTGTCACGCTTGATGTGGTGTATTTCAAGCTTGTTGCCTAGGTTTTATTAAAGATGTGTGCAATAGAACAAATGACCGTGCCATTAAAGAGGAAGAAACACTGGGCAGAAGAAAGGGCTGATTGTAAATGGTATTAGAGTTGTGTTGTACATGGATGATCTTATAGTAGAGACAGAACAAGCTCTAAACACATAATAAAATCTACAGATCTTTAGTGATAAAACTCTTGGGCTGCAAATACACATGAAGTTTTGATGCAGATTGTCATGTAGTTTTTGAATCAAGCACATGAGTGGATATAGAAGGGAAGCATATGCGTGTCTTTTACACTTTTTACTACTGTTTGGTCCATTTTGAGTTGTGGCAAGTGTGATTCCAGCAGTTTATAAAAAAAAAAAACTACTAATATCTGTTACATGTACAGAATGCAGGTTAAAATTGCTGCAGATTCTCGGAACTAAACATAACACGAGATATGCTTGGATCCTATTGAAAAGCTGCATTCTGTTGTGTATCGTTCTAAGCAGAAATCTCCCTACTGCCTTCCACCTCAGGCTGATTTAGCTAAACAAGAGTTCAAGGACAGTCAGGTTACTTCCTATTTGAATTGGATTCTCCTCGTTTGTCAGATGAAGTAGGGGATTGACGTCAGTGGGAGACCGTAGTGGGCAAGAAGGCAGATGTCTACCTATGCATAGGAGGCATTGAGGTCGGAGGAGTCTGAGGCTCTCAGACATCACCAACTGATCTATCTCCACTGAACCCGTCTAAGGCTAAGGCCCCACATAATGAAATGCAACTAAAATACACTGCAGGAAAAAAAAAAAACTGATTGTGTTTTCTTTCTGCAGCATTTTTCATTTAGTTTTTGCTGTGTTTTTCTCTGCTTTTTTCCTTCCCCTATTAAATACACTGGAAAAATACTAGCAATTCAAAAAAAAAGCACATGTTTTTAAAAAATGCAGATTCTCCGCAAATCTTGTTTTTTCCATATGTAGATGAAATTAACGAAAATCTCATTCATTTTGCTGGTACTGTAAAACGCAGTTTTTTTCCTGGCTGCATTTCTGCAGGAGCCAAAAACATTCCACAATGTGGGGCCTTGGCCCCAGACTGTAGTTACACCTGCTAGGCTTAGTGGGTTTTGTGCAAAATCCCATCAGAAAAAATGCCACAAAACCACATGTTACAGTTCATCTTGTATTGCTCCTGAGCAGGTAAGAGGTAAGGAAAATCTCTGAATGAGGCTTTTGACAAGTCCTGTTTTTTCTGCAACCACATTTTTCAATCCACTGACAGCTAGTAAGACATCTTGGAAATGGCAAGGAATTGAAATAAAATATGCAAAAAAAGTTGTGAATCCTTTCATTATATATTATTATTTATACATTGATTATTTCATTATACACTGCTCACACATTTACTGTATATTCATTCATATATATTAAAGAGGTTATCCAGACTTAGAAATTTGATGGCCTAACCTAATCAGATAGGTCATCAATATTAGATTGCTGGGGGCCTAACACTCAGCAACCAGCTCAACAGCTGTTTAAAGGGACCGCAGTGCCTCTGTAGCGTCAGGCAAGATCCTCCTAAGAATTCCATCATTTTCATAGTGACTTTTAAGAGTACTGCAGCTGTCACATTCACTCACATGGGGCAAAGCTGGAATACTCAGAACAGTTGCCACAAAATTACAACATTCTGTGTACAAAGCAACCTAAAACCCAATGGAAAAATTTGAGAGGATTCAAGGCTTTCACAAGCACCATGGTGCCCTTAAACAGCTGATCTGTGTGAGTGCTATGTCAAAACCCCACTGGTCTAGTAGTGATGGCCTACTCTAAGAATAGTCCATCAAATTTAAAAGGCTCAATAATCCCTTTAAATTCTAAAACCCTTGAAAACAACTAGGAGAAGCAGAACTGATAACACCTAGAGACATATTTTAGAACTGTGTACAGTATTGTATCAATGGTGGTCATTCCAACATATCGTTAGGCTCGTGACTCGTGACAAAGTGTTGCATATCACATTCAGCAACGGACAGGTCAAACATGATTTTTATAGCTGGCTTTTAATTTATATATTTGACAGCATGTGGCCTATGTCTGATCATCATCCTGGAGGAGGCAGCTGTATTATATTGGAACATTAGGACCACAATTGGGTATCACTGATTTATGCTTTACAGTTAAAGTAATGTCCAAATCTCAGCAGTTGCTTAAATTGAAATTCCTTTATGTTCTGTACAATGAGTTACAAGCCTATGTGCCAAACACATGGTATAAACTGCTGCTCACAGTTTACTGACACATCCCAGATCAAAGGCAAATAATCTGTAATCCTGAAACTGCTCAATCTGTTATATAGCAGTTTTGTTTATAACACTAGATTTTGTACAAAACTGTTCAGATGTAGTATACCTAGTTGTACCTATGCACACCAACAACATGTATTTAGTTGCAGGGTAATTGCAGTGAACTAAGCCTTTGTCCTGGGTAAAGGAAAGTTTAGGTACAGCTCTGCATATACTCCTCTATGTAAATATAATTAGAACCACATTTATTTAATAACCCAGAAGTAGCAATTGAACCACAAGTGTGTATAAACAATGGTAGAAATGCCATTCTTTTGTTTTATGTAATACATCCTTCACTACTATAATCTAGTTACAATTGTTCCACCATGCTGGACAAACCTGTTTCCTAAGTTCTGAAACACAATGCAAATGAAGCCCTTTGGCAAGTCAGAAAATGCCATCTCTGTTCCTACTAAAAGTGGTTACAAAAGAGGTTAAAACCATGGGATCACACCTGGTAGTAGATGCCTTAAAGATATATACTTAGCATGAGTGGCAACATATAGTAATCTCAATTGTAAACAACTTTTCATCACATAAAATATGATGTGACAACCATATTTCAATCCACCGTGAAAAAGTCACCAGAGCTGTGTGCGGAGGTGCAGAACAATACACCTTTTATCCTTCCTCCTCAGATCCTGTCCCCTCCATCTAGATGTTACACTGCACTCCTTGCACTTAGTATACAGTGGGTACGGAAAGTATTCAGACCCCTTTAAATGTTTCACTCTTTGTTTCATTGCAGCCATTTGCTAAAAGCAAAAAAGTTCATTTTATTTCTCATTAATGTACATTCAGCACCGCATCTTGACAGAAAAAAAAACAGAAATGTAGATATTTTTGCAAATTTATTAAAAAAGAAAAACTGAAATATCACATGGCCATAAGTATTCAGACCCTTTGCTGTGACACTCATATTTAACTCACATGCTGTCCATTTCCTTCTGATCCTCCTTGAGATGGTTCTACTCCTTCATTGGAGTCCAGCTGTGTTTAATTAAACTGATTGGATTTGATTAGGAAAGGCACCCACCTGTCTACAGTGTGGAAAAAAAGTATTTAGTCAGCCACCAATTGTGCAAGTTCTCCCACTTAAAAAGATGTAATTGTCATCATAGGTAGACCTCAACTATGAGAGACAAAATAAGAAAACAAATCCAGAAAATCACATTGTCTGATTTTTAAAGCATTTATTTGCAAATTATGGTGGAAAATAAGTTTTTGGTAAATAACAAAAGTTCATCTCAATACTTTGTTATATATCCTTTGTTGGCAATGACAGAGCTCAAACGTTTTCTGTAAGTCTTCACAAGGTTGGCACACACTGTTGCTGGTATATTGGCCCATTCCTCCATGCAGATCTCCTCTAGAGCAGTGATGTTTTGGGGCTGTCACTGGACAACATGGACTTTCAACTCCCTCCAAAGGTTTTCTATGGGGTTGATATCTGGAGACTGGCTAGGCCACTCCAGGACCTTGAAATGCTTCTTACGAAGCCACTCCTTCGTTGCCCTGGCGGTGTGCTTGGGATCATTGTCATGCTGAAAGACCCAGCCACGTTTCATCTTCAATACCCTTGGTGATGGAAGGAGGTTTGCACTCAAAATCGCACCATACATGGCCCCATTCATTCTTTCATGTACACGGATCAGTCGTCCTGGTCCCTTTGCAGAGAAACAGCCCCAAAGCATGATGTTGCCACCCCCATTCTTCACAGTAGGTATGTTGTACTTTAGATGCAACTCAGCATTCACTCTCCTCCAAACACAATGAGTTGTGTTTCTACCAAACAGTTCTACTTTGGTTTCATCTGACCATATGACATTCTCCCAATACTCTTCTGGAACATCCAAATGCTCTGTAGCAAACTTCAGAGGGGCCCGGATATGTACTGGCTTAATGTAACGTCTCTGCCTGTTCGGGTCTCTGCGCCACCCTTCGCTCGCACGCTGTGGCGAAGGAGGCGTGTTCAGTTTGATTCCTTGCGTAGGTTTCTTGTTGCTCAGTCTGAACATGGTCCTAGACAATTTAATGGCTTTCCGGTCACACCCGTGTTCTGAGCATTTCTCTCTGGACTGCATGGAGTTAATCTCTTCCTGCCTGTGTGACTGACAGCCTGTGTACCTATCAGGTCTGGGGCTGGTCCCAGACTTTTTATAAACAGGTTGTCAGCCCTCACATGGTCGCCGGTTATTGCTCTGACTTTACCTGCTCTCTTTGTGCCCTTGATATTGACTGTACTATTTCTCTGACCTCTGGCTTGCCTTTTGACTATTCTCTTGGATTTTGATTCTGTACTGTATCGCTCGTTTGTTACCATCCCCTTGGCTTCCTGACCTCTCTTTTTGTCATTTGTCTTGTCCTGTTCTCTGTGTCACTTACCCAGTATAGGGCTTGTCTTCTGGTTGTCCTTTTACCGTTTAGGGTAACTGAGGCAATAGGAAGGGACAGTGGCTGGGGTGAGATTAGGGCTCACTTGTCTCTGTCCTTCCTCCCAGACCACTGCAGTAGTGTCAGGGTATTGCTATGTTTGGCAAGACCCTTACACTTAAGCAGGGGGACACGTCTGGCACTGCAGGATCTGAGTCCCTGGTGGTGTAGTATGTTACTGACGGTAGCCTTTGTTACATTAGTCCCAGCTTTCCGCAGGTCATTCACTAGGTCCCCCCGTGTGGTTCTGGGATTTTTGCTCACCGTTTTTGTGATCATTTTGACCCCACAGGGTGAGATCTTGCGTGGAGCCCCTGATCGAGGGAGATTATGAGTGGTCTTGTATGTCTTCCATTTTCTAATTATTGCTCCCACAGTTGATTTCTTCACACCAAGCTGCTTGCCTATTGCAGATTCAGTCTTCCCAGCTGGGTGCAGGTCTACAATTTTGTTTCTGCTGTCCGTCCACAGTTCTTTGGTCTTCACCATAGTGGAGTTTGGAGTGTGACTGTTTGAGGTCGTGGACAGGTGTCTTTTACACTGATAACAATTTCAAACAGGTGCCATTACTACAGGTAATGAGTTGAGGACAGAGGAGCCTCTTAAAGAAGAAGTTACAGGTCTGTGAGAGCCAGAAATCTTGCTTGTTTGTAGGTGACCAAATACTTATTTTCCACCACAATTTGCAAATAAATTCTTAAAAAATCAGACAATGTGATTTTCTGGATTTTTTTCTCATTTTTTCTCTCATAGTTGAGGTCTACCTATGATGTCAATTACAGGCCTCTCTCATCTTTTTAAGTGGGAGAACTTGCACAATTGGTGGCTGACTAAATACTTTTTTCCCCACTGTATATAAGGCCTCACAGCTCACAGTGCATGTCAGAGCAAATGAGAATCAAGAGGTCAAAGGAACTGCCAAAGGAGCTCAGAGACAGAATTGTGGCAAGGCACAGATCTGTCCAAGGTTACAAAAGAATTTCTTCAGCACTCAAGGTTCCTAAGAGCACAGTGGCCTCCATAATCCTTAAATGGAAGAAGTTTGGGACGACCAGAACTCTCCTAGACCTGGCCGTCCAGCCAAACTGAGCAATTGTGAGAGATGAGCCTTGGTGAGAGAGGTAAAGAAGAACCCAAAGATCACTGTGGCTGAGCTCCAGAGATGCAGTAGGGAGATGGGAGAAAGTTCCACAAAGTCAACTATCACTGCAGCCCTCCACCAGTCGGGGCTTTATGGCAGAGTGGCCCGAAGGAAGCCTCTCCTCAGTGCAAGACATATGAAAGCCCGCATAGAGTTTGCCAAAAAACACATGAAGGACTCCCAGACTATGACAAATAAGATTCTCTGGTCTGATGAGACGAAGATTGAACTTTTTGGCGTTAATTCTAAGCGGTATGTGTGGAGAAATCCAGGCACTGCTCATCACCTGCCCAACACAATCCCAGCAGTGAAACATGGTGGTGGCAGCATCATGCTATGGGGGTGTTTTTCAGCTGCAGGGACAGGACGACTGGTTGCAATTGAAGGAAAGATGAATGCGGCAAGTACAGAGATATCCTGGAGGAAAACCTCTTCCAGAGTGCTCTGGACCTCAGACTGGACCGAAGGTTCACCTTCCAACAAGACAATGACCCTAAGCACACAGCTAAAATAACAAAGGAGTGGTTTCGGAACAACGCTGTGACCATTCTTGACTGGCCCAGCCAGAGCCCTTACCTCAACCCAATTGTGCATCTCTGGAGAGACCTGAAAATGGCTGTCCACCAATGTTCACCATCCAACCTGACGGAACTGGAGAGGATTTGCAAGGAAGAATGACAGAGGATCCCCAAATCCAGATGTGAAAAATTTGTTGCATCATTCCCAAGAAGACTCATGGCTGTACTAGCTCAAAAGGGTGCTTCTACTCAATACTGAGCAAAGGGTCTGAAGACTTATTACCATGTGATATTTCAGTTTTTCTTTTTTAATAAATTTGCAAAAATATCTACATTTGTGTTTTTTTTTCTGTCAAGATGCGGTGCTGAGTTTACATTAATGAGAAATAAAATGAACTTTTTTGCTTTTAGCAAATGGATGCAATGAAATAAAGAGTGAAAAGTTTAAAGGGGTCTGAATACTTTCCGTACCCTCTGCAAATAGATAAATTACAAGTTTTACTGAATCTTTTCCCGAAAAAACTGTATATCACTCTTCTCTGTTCCTCCTTCTCTATAACATCCTGCCTGCATATTACACAGCATTTTCATGGTGACAGGTCCCCTTTAAGTGAATGTTCCTCCATGTTACACTTGGATGTGTGCTTAACGCAGATTCGCACAGAGGAATTTCAAAAAGGAATCTGAGTCTTCAGTCTTAAATTCTTCTCCAAATACCAGCCCTCTGGAACCTACAGTGGAAAGCTGAAGCAAACCTCAAAAACCACGGTAAGATTGAGCAGAACGCTTGAAAACAATGGAAAGCAGATTCTGCTCAGTTCTTGGAGCTGATTTTGAGGTAGACTCCGTCTCAAGATCAGCTCCAAATTCTTCAGTGTTAACCTAGCTTCACCCAACATTCACACGACCGAGTTTCAACTGTGTGTTGGCCGGACTTACCAGCCTAAACAGTATGCCAGGAGAGGGACTCCTAGCATAATAGTTATCTTTGATTCTTGGAGTCCCTGTTTTCCAGCGACATACTGTCCAGTATTGATTATAAGAGTCCCTTTCCTGGCATACTGTTCAGTCCAGTAAATACAGCCAACACACAGGTGAAACTTGGTCATGTGAATGCGGAGCTAAGGTATATATTGATATGTGGCAAATTTGTTGTTAAACTATTTCCATAAATATAAATGTGCATGAATTTAAGCAAACCACATTTAGATGTGTGGAACAGCAACAGAAATTTTGTATCAAAATAGGTATTGTGTACCAGGTTATGTCAAGATGCGCTAACCCCAGGTGGGTTATATCTAAATCAACCACATTACGTCCAATAATCAAAAAGGGTCCAAGGCACCATACATACATTTTTCAATGCTTTATTTTAGAGTACAAAAATGCTTACATAGGAAGTGGGTACAATATCGAACAGTAGAGCATTGAGGAGGCAGGGGCCCGTAGCATCATAAATGACTATGATGATTTCAGTCTGGGTGTCAAGATTTGGTTCTGACCTGGAAATCTGACTGATATATGGACCAGATCTTCCAGACCATATTCCGCCATGTGCAGAAGGGCTAAAGGTTGCAACAGTACAATCGTAACTCATTCTCATGGGAACCACCGTAAAGGTCGGGTATTAAGAGCTGTTATTTTCATATCGGTAACAATTCGCCCAGATGGGTATAACCCTTTAATGGCGGCACAGAATTGCTGGTACTGCAGTTTTATACACCTGCAAAACTGAGTAATCTGAAAATGCACAAAAGTGTAGTTATTGCCACTGTTTAGGCTGCCTAGTGGCGGCTCCAAGTGTCCTTACTCTTGTGCTAATAGATTGCATTTATCGCTCAACCTCTGCACTGGGTTTTATTGAAAGCAGTCATTGTTTGTGGGATTTCTGCTTGTTGTCCATGATTTTTTTTACATCTAATGTCCTGATCATGTCCAATTGATACATTTGCACATCTTATTATAGAGTTCTGAGAAACACAATGGGGCAATTTTACTATTGAAAATGGCAGAATTGTGCTGAGATTTGTGCCAAAAAAAGCTTTGCATAATGCTTACCTGCACATTTATTAACTGTTTTAGGCTGAGGCCCCATGTTGCAGAAATGCAGCTTTTTTTTTTGCTGCAGATTTTGTTGCGGTTTTTTGAGCCAAAGCCAGGAGTGGATTGAGCAGAAGGTAGAAGTATAAGAACTTCCTATATATATTTCCCATTCCTTTTGTAGCCATTCTTGGCTTTGGCTCAAAAAACCATAAACAAAATCTGCAACAAAAAAACCTGGGTTGCCTTAGCCTTAGACACTTTCTAACAGTTTCTGTGCTTTACAAAAGGTGGGTAGGCCTTACTGAAAATGGGTGGGGCTTTTTGGGAAAGCGGTGTGTCCTAACATTGACTTTTGTTTGTAGAGGCAACTTTCAGGTAGTCACGTTGCTGAATTTCATTAATGGAGAATGCTGAGTATTTAGGGGATATAGCACTCAATGATTGACTACAGTTCTCTGGAAAACCACAGTGATATCACAGGACATTGTGGCATATGACAACAGATCTGGTGGTACATCTGTATTCCAATCTCAAGCAAAGAATCAAATAAGGAAGCAGGATCTTACCTTAAGTAATTTGATTTCTCTCATTGCTATTTTCTTAACCATTTTGTCATCTTCACTTTCCAGGAACTTTTTGATGGCCACTATTCTTCCACTCTCCTTGTGTCGACACTTCATCACCATGCCATAGCTGCCTTCTCCCACCAGGCCAAGATTTTCATACTTCTCCATTGTATTTGGGGGAACTTATCAGTGGTCGCTACAAAAATATAGACATCACCACATGACTTTGTGATTGTAATGGGTGTCTGCCAACAAGATGTATCACATGAACGGCTTATAATACAAAAACCTGAAAGTCTTTGCACATCTGTCATTTCTGCTGGTCCCAGTTTTAATGAGGACTCTTACAGTTCTACAGTTCTTGTGACATTATGTTTATTACCATGATTCAATATACCACCTCATCCCAGGGTTAGTGTCATCCCAGGACAAACTTGCTTCCATTTTAGGGGGTATATTGATCTTTCTGATCATTTCCACTGTTAGCTATATATTGCATTTTTGACATATAGGTACTGTAATGTTACACCTATGACATACACAGTTACTAGCCTTTATTGCTCCTCCCCCTCCTTTTTTGTACTGTTCATTGTGCAATTCATTATATTGCTGTGGATATAATACTCCTGTCATCATTGTTTTACCTGGGGATGTCGCCTACATCATTGTAGTTTATATTATAGCATATAAGCTTATGTTATCTGTAATAATAGGATTTCTGCTTATCCCACTAAACACAGCCTCATAAACTTTTTATTGAATTATTGTTATTTTTAAATTGCATTACAAAAACTCATATTCATTAATGAGATCTCTAAAATATGAGAAACAGCTGGACTATAGTATTAACCTTCTATTGAATGTATTATATGCAAGGGTCCTATTGTAGTGAATTGTATTTGCAGGCTGTGCAAATTTTACACTGCAATGAGCAGGCTCAACATTCAGGCTTTGTGTTCCATGTTGTGAGCACGCCACATCAATGGTTTTTCACTGATACAGCTACAGTGCATTAGTAACATGGAAATACAGCCTTAAAGGAGTTGTCCTGGAATCGGACCAACGTCTGTGGAACCAGGGGAGGTGTAAATTTTAAAAAAAAAAAAAAGCATACCCACCTGTCCCCAGTGCTCTCTTGTCTACCATCGGGTTCTGTTTGGTCTCACACTAGTGCCTGGATGCCAGAAGTCCTGTGCCCCACTTGACTTGATTGAGATCAATCAGTGGTCACTGGAGAGTGACATCACCAGTTCATTATCTGCAATTGCTGATGCCACTGATTGATCTTAGTGGTCAGATGGGGCGCAGGACTTATAGACACTGGCGACAGACAATGGAGTGTCAGTGACAGGTGATTATACTTTTTGTTTTAGTATTATTTTACAACTCCTCTGGCCTCCACAGGGGTTGGTTCTATTCTTAAGTAAACGCATATACGCATATACGGTAGTTACAAGAATGAAGAAGTGAAGTAATATGAGAATGATGTAAATATATGAAAAAAACAATGTTGATCACCTCAAGGGTATGGCCTAGCTTGCTACTTAAAGGAGTTTTCCCATCTAAGGATTTCAGGTGTCCTCCAGTCTCCTCTTCCCTTCACTTCCTGGTTGTCAGGTCACCACAACAATGTGCTTGTGCTGTTGTAAACTGCACAGTTATCTCTAGATTTACATACAGAGATAATGGTGGCACTGGTCAAGAAACTATACTTGCCATTATAAGGGTTTAGCAACTGAAAGCAGTATGTAGAGAGAGAAAGAGAAGTGAATATAGATGCCTGAGAGCAGAAAATGAGTCATCAGTCTGACCAGAGTACACTGAGGAGCTATAGTTGTGCTAAAAAGTTTACATACCCCGGCAGATTTTTTAGTTTTTTGGCCTTTTTTTCAGAGAATATGAATGATAACACAAAAACTTTTTCTCCACTCATGGTTAGTGGTTGGTTGAATCCATTTATTGTCAAACTTCTTTGTTTTCTCTTTTTAAATCATAATGACAACCAAAAACATCAAAATGACCCTGTTCAAAAGTTCACATACCCCAGTTCTTAATACCATGTATTGTCCTCTCTAACATCAATGACAGCTTGAAGTCTTTTGTGGTAGTTGTGGGTGAGGCTCTTTATTTTCTCAGATGGTAAAAAGTCTCCAGTTCCTGTAAATTCCTGGGCTGTCTTGCATGTACTGCGCGCTTGAGATCTCCCCAGAGTGGCTCAATGATATTGAGGTCAGGAGACTGAGATGGCCACTCCAGAACCTTCACTTTATTCTGCTATAGCCAATGACAGGTCGACTTGGCCTTGTGTTTTGGATTGTTGTCATGTTGGAACATCCAAGTACGTCCCATGCGCAGCTTCCTGGCTGATGAGTGCAAATTTGCCTCCAGTATTTGCTGATAACGTGCTGCATTCATCTTTCCTTCAACTTCGACCAAGTTTCCTGTGCCTTTGAAGCTCACACATCCCCACATCATCAATGATCCACCTCCAAGCTTTACAGTAGGAATGGTGTTCCTTTCATCATAGGCCTTGTTGACACCTCTCCAAAAGTAACGTTTATGGTTGTGGCCAAAAAGTTTAATTTTTGTCTCATCACTCCAAATTACCTTGTTCCAGAAGTTTTGAGGCTTGTCTCTCTGCTGTTTGGCGTATTGAAGGTGAGATTCTGTGTGGCATTTGCGCAGTAATGGCTTTCTTCTGGCAACTCACCCATGCAGCCCATTTTTCTTCAAGTTCCTCCTTATTGTGCATCTTGAAACAGCCACACCAATAGTTTTCAGAGAGTCCTGTATTTCAGCTGATGTTATGTGTGTAGGCTTTTCTTTGCATCCCGAACAATTTTCCAGGCAGTTGTGCCTGAATTTTTGGTTGGTCTACCTGACCGTGGTTTGGTTTCTGGGCATGTTATCAGGCCAGAATCACCAGGGTATGTGACCTTTTGAACAGAGTCATTTTGTTGTTTTTGGTTGTCATTATGATTTAAAAAGAGATATCACAGAGGTTTGACAATAAATGGCTTCAACCAACCACTAACCATGAGTGGAGAAAAAGTTTTTGTGTTATCATTCATATTCTCTGAAAAAAGGCCAAAAAAACAAAAATCTGCCGGGGTATGTAAACTTTTTAGCACAACTGTATAAACACTTAATTTAGCTTAAGCTAAACTTTTCCATTGTTACACCCAAAAGGCCCACTTTTTTTATCAACATAGCCATATGTTTTTTGTTTTTTTTTTGTGAGAGGAGTTTTATTGACTCTTTCTAGGAGGAAAGAAAAAATACTGAAATTTCGTAATTATTTTATGTTATAAATTTTGCGCGGTGCACTGTGCAACATAAATAACGTTACTTTTATTCTGTCGGCAATACCAAATTTAGCTATTTTTTTTTTATATTCTACTACCTTTGCATACTAAAACCACTTATTTTTAAACAATCACTTGTTTTAGTGTCACCATATTGCAAGAGCCATAGATGGAGCTATCTGAGGGTTCTGGGCTTTTTAACATTTAACGTGTGGGATGAATAATGTATTATGCCTTACTTTTTTTTTTTTTAATTTACACAGTACTAAACCCTCTTTATAAGGCCGGGGCCCCACATGGCATAAACCGCTTCGTTTTACAGTCACTAGCGAATTCCCATCCACACTTTGCAAAAAAATACACACAGTGGAAATTTTGGAAATCGCTGCATGTCAATTTTACCTACAGAAATAATGGAAGCAGAAAGTCTGCAGAGGAAAACTGCTGCTGCGTTTTTTCCCACAGCGCTTTTTTGCTGCGGCTTTCTACGTGGGGCCTTAGCTTAACGGGAAAAAAAGGTAATCTTTGTGGCTTTTTAAAATATTTTTTTCAAAATACTTTTAAATATTTTTTTTATTTTTTATTTAGATATAGTATGCAATCTGAATGATAGTGGGTTCATCTGCTAGTGTACCACACTATTTCTAACACTAATACAAATATAATACACTAATACTACATTATACTATGCAGGCTAATGGTGAACGCCTATCACGCTCTGCTTTTGGAAGAATCTAACTGATTAAACTCAGATGGTGACATGAGAGCCTTCAATAGCCCCCCCCCCCCCATTACTATGACAATGCATCTGATGGGGCACAGACAATAACAAACCCTATAGATATTTCAGTCAATATTGATTTCAGCATCTAGGGGGTTAAACAGCTATAACTGATGTTATCACTGCTCATGTATGTTGCAGCAGGGTGTCAGTAGCATGGCATATCATGTAGACTGCCCTCATATAATAGTACGTTATGGGATGGGAAGTGGCTATGAATAAAGATGGATTAGTGATTTAAAAAACATTTACTGATATGCTTATATTATAGATATTTTTGATGAACCTTGTTATGTCAGGTCATGACATAAATAGCATCTAACATAAGGTAAAAGGGTAAAAGGTAGGTATGACTTTTATTTATTTATTTTTTTTAATTATCAGCTGAACAAGCTCTTTAACCCCTTTCCTGCCGAAGCCATTTTTAAATTTTTGTTTTTTACTCCCCTCCTTCCGAAAGCCATACCGTTTTCATTTTTCCATTCACAGAGCTGAATGAGCACTTAATTTTTGCAGAAAAAAATTGTACTTCATAATGGTATCATTTAATATTCCGTATGGTGTACTGGAAAGCTGGAAAAAAAAATCAAAATGGGGTGAAACTAGAGAAAAACTGCATTTGTGTAACTTTCTTACCACCTTCATTATTTTGGTGTTCACTTTGATGTGCAGCAAAAAAGACATGTCACCTGTATTCTGTGGGTTGGTATAATTACAGAGATACCACATTTATATAGTTTTATGTTTTAAACCCTTAAAAAAATCCTAGACACCCATAACTTTTTTGTATTTCCTTGTGCAGGGATGCATAAGGTATCTTTTTTTGCAGTGCCAGATGTACTTTTTATTTATGCTATTTTGGGGAATGTCTGTTGCTTTGATCGCTTTTTATTTAATTTTTTATAAAAAATTTTATTATTTGGCGTATGCTGTATGGGAAAAATGTTTTTACATGTTTGTAGCTCAGGTATTTTCATATGTGGGGGATGCCTAATTTGTTTATGCTTTTTTTGTTTATTTTTATTTTAAATCTTGTAAAGGGGGATGTTTTTAATTTTTATATTTTTCCTATATCTTTAAAAAAAATGTAATTTGTTTTTTATCCTTTTTTAAGCAAAAATTTCAGTTCTCTCAGGTGCTGGTAGACCAAAGATGGACCTAAGCCAGAAGAATATGTGGCACTTGTACAAGAGTGAGTCATGGTCATTTAACTGCATATGACCAACACAGTGCCATCTATGTCCAGGTGGTTGTATCTGTTACTGCAGCTCAAATGAAAAGGGCTTATGATAGGTTCACACTAGCGCTGGCCTATCCGTTATTCTGACCCATTGAAGGACCAGAACAATGGACAGGCGGATCGCTGCATTAGCAGTTACACACAGAGCCTGGCGGACCCCATTGACAATAATGTATCTCCAGTGCACATGTGAACTAAGCCTTAGCTGCAGCACCAGAAACTTGATTCATTACTGGGGTATCCTGGTCCCTTTGTTCTGCTGGTTAGTGAAGGACTCAAAATTCAAGATGATACATTCATGACCTATCCTAAGCATGAGAATATTAAGAACTGACCAGAAAAACTTGCCTGGGCAGAGAAGGTAATTAATGGTGACCCACTATGTTCCTAAGGTGTGCCCTGCCTATCCTATAATTCAGTTCTGCTTGGTACACACGTGGACAAAATTGTTGGTACCCCTCGTTTAATGAAAGAAAAACCCACAATGGTCACAGAAATACAGTCATATGAAAAAGTTTGGGCACCCCTATTAATCTTAATCATTTTTAGTTCTAAATATTTGGGTGTTTGCAACAGCCATTTCAATTTGATATATCTAATAACTGATGGACACAGTAATATTTCAGGATTGAAATGATGTTTATTGTACTAACAGAAAATGTGCAATATGCATTAAACCAAAATTTGACCGGTGCAAAAGTATGGGCACCTCAACAGAAAAGTGACATTAATATTTAGTAGATCCTCCTTTTGCAAAAATAACAGCCTCTAGTCGCTTCCTGTAGCTTTTAATCAGTTCCTGGATCCTGGATGAAGGTATTTTTGACCATTCCTCTTTACAAAACAATTCCAGTTCAGTTAAGTTTGATGGTCGCTGAGCATGGACAGCCCGCTTCAAATTATCCCACAGATGTTCAATGATATTCAGTTCTGGGGACTGGGATGGCCATTCCAGAACATTGTAATTGTTCCTCTGCATGAATGCCTGAGTAGATTTGGAGCTGTGTTTTGGATCATTGTCTTGCTGAAATATCCATCCCCGACGTAACTTCAAATTCGTCACTGATTCTTGTACATTATTCTCAAGAATCTGCTGATACTGAGTTGAATCCATGCGACCCTCAACTTTAACAAGATTCCCAGTGCCGGCATTGGCCACACAGCCCCAAAGCATGATGGAACCTCCACCAAATTTTACAGTGGGTAGCAAGTGTTTTTCTTGGAATGCTGTGTTTTTTTGACGCCATGCATAACGCCTTTTTGTATGACCAAACAACTCAATCTTTGTTTCATCAGTCCACAGGACCGTCTTCCAAAATGAAGCTGGCTTGTCCAAATGTGCTTTTGCATACCTCAGGCGACTCTGTTTGGGGCGTGCTTTCAGAAACGGCTTCTTTCGCATCACTCTCCCATACAGCTTCTCCTTGTGCAATGTGTGCTGTATTGTTGACTGATGCACAGTGACACCATCTGCAGCAAGATGATGCTGCAGCTCTTTGGAGGTGGTCTGTGGATTGTCCTTGACTGTTCTCACCATTCTTCTTCTCTGCCTTTCTGATATTTTTCTTGGCCTGCCACTTCTGGGCTTAACAAGAACTGTCCCTGTGGTCTTCCATTTCCTTACTATGTTCCTCACAGTGGAAACTGACAGGTTAAATCTCTGAGACAACTTTTTGTATCCTTCCCCTGAACAACTATGTTGAACAATCTTTGTTTTCAGATCATTTGAGAGTTGTTTTGAGGAGCCCATGATGCCACTCTTCAGAGGAGATTCAAATAGGAGAACAACTTGCAATTGGCCACCTTAAATACCTTTTCTCATGATTGGATACACCTGGCTATGAAGTTCAAAGCTCAGTGAGGTTACAAAACCAATTTTGTGTTTCAGTAAGTCAGTAAAAAGTAGTTAGGAGTATTCAAATCAATAAAATGATAAGGGTACCCAAATTTTTGCACCGGTCAAATTTTGGTTTAATGCATATTGCACATTTTCTGTTAGTACAATAAACCTCATTTCAATCCTGAAATATTACTGTGTCCATCAGTTATTAGATATATCAAATTGAAATGGCTGTTGCAAACAACCAAATATTTAGAACTAAAAATGATTAAGATTAATAGGGGTGCCCAAACTTTTTCATATGACTGTATCTTGAATCTGACAAAAGTAATAATATATAAAAATTCTATGAAAATGAACAAATGAGTCAGACATTGCTTTTCAACCATGCTTCAACAGAGTTTTTTAAAAAAGAAAACTCATGAAACAGGCCTGGACAGAAATGATGGTACCCTTAACTTTATATTTTGTTGCACAACCTTTTGAGGCAATCACTGCAATCAAACGATTCCTGTAACTGTCAATGAGACTTCTGCACCTCTCAACAGGTATTTTGGCCCACTCCTCATGAGCAAACTGCTCCAGTTGTCTCGGTTTTGAAGGGTACCTTTTCCAGACGGCATGTTTCACCTCATGTTTCATCAGGGCTAATAGAAGGCCACTTCAGAATAGTCCAATGTTTTCCTCCTAGCCATTCTTGGGTGTTTTTAGCTGTGTGTTTTGGGTCAGTATCCTGTTACAAGACCCATGACCCTCGAATGAGACCAAGCTTTCTGACACTGGGCAGCACATTTCTCTCTAGAATCCCTTGATAGTCTTGAGATTTCATTGTACCCTGCACAGATTCAAGACACATTGTGCCAGATGCAGCAAAGCAGTCCCAGAACATAACAGAGCCTCCTCCATGTTTCACAGTAGAGACAGTGTTCTTTTCAAGATATGCTTCATTTTTCCGTCTATGAACATAGAGCTGATGTGCCTTGCCAAAAATTTTGATTTGTGTTTCATCTGTCCATAGGACATTCTCCCAGAAGCTTTGCGGCTTGTCAACATGTAGTTTGGCAAATTCCAGTCTGGCTTTTTTATGATTTGTTTTCAACAATGGTGTTCTCCTTGGTCATCTCTCATGAAGTCCACTTTGGCTCAAACAACGACGGATGGTGCGATCTGACACTGATGTTCCTTGAGCTTGAAGTTCACCTTTTTATCTCTTTAGAAGTTTTTCTGGGCTCTCTTGTTACGATTCGTACTATCCTTCTCTTTGATTTGTCATCAATTTTCCTCTTGCGGCCACGTCCAGGGAGATTGGCTACAGTCCCATGGATCTTAAATTTCTGAATAATATGTGTAACTGTAGTCACAGGAACATCAAGCTGCTTGGAGATGGTCTTATAACCTTTACCTTTAACATGCTTGTCTATAATTTTCTTTCTAAGCTCCTGAGACAACTCTTTCCTTTGCTTCCTCTGGTCCATGTTGAGTGTGGTACTCACCATGTCACCAAACAGCACAGTGAGTATCTGTAGCCCTATATACAGGCCCACTGACTGATTACAAGATTGTAGGCACCTCTGATGCTAATTAGTGGACACACCTTGATTTAACATGTCCCTTTGGTCACATTATTTTCAGGGGTACCATCATTTCTGTCCAGGCCTGTTTCATGATTTCTCTTTTTTTTTTTTTTTTATTCTGTTGAAGCAGGGTTGAAAAGCAATGTCTGACTTTCATTTGTTCATTTTCATACAATTTTTATATATTATTACTTTTGTCAGATTCAAGTTATTTCTGTGACTATTGTGGGTTTTTCTTTCATTAAACGAGGGGTACCAACAATTTTGTCCACGTGTGTATATTGCAACTTTAGAGGTACCTGCATAGTACTTATACTGATAAGCTTAGTATGCAAAAGCATCTTCAGACATTTCAATACATGAACTTACGACCTCAAAACAATGCCTGAGTTTCAGTTTCCATAGATGTACTGATTTATTAGCAATTGAACCCATAACCCATCCACATCCATGGTGAAAGGTCTCAATGGCGAGACAGGAGAACTTTGGCTCCAACTGTTTACCTGTATTATACATGTATTATAGGATAGTGTTATTTAGACAGTCTATGGAACTGTCACACTATAGGGATAATGTATAGGAAATATTTGCAACTCTTGCTATTTATAAAACAGGGGAGGTGAGATGTTTAAAAGTGTGCTGTGGGACCATCAACTTTGGGTGACATGCCTGTTAAGTATTAATAGTTCAGTTTTATAGGTTTTTGGAGGCAAAAGGTAGCACAGGTTTATTTATCACAGCCTTACAGATCCTGTTGAGCAGGTTTGAGGGGTTTCATAGTGACTTACAGAGAGATTGAATTTTCTCATTGAATTCCATCTTCTTTCATTTCTACGCTTATCAGACATGATCCATTACTTTAATTGCTTAATGACTTTGCTTTGCAGCATGAGGAACTAATGTATTTTCTCTTACGTTTTTGCCACCTTTCACCATACTTGTATGAGATAATGTTATGTTCATTAGCTATTGCTTTGTAATGTCACAAATCTGTGTCAATATAGTACTACAGCACGTCTAAACCTTTTTCTAATAAAAATTTTACATAAATGATAACCATGTAAGATGTGACTGTAGTCTGGTTTGATGATGCTTTGCTCCAAGTGGAGCCCATAATAGTGAATGATGATTTTCTAGTTTTATTCTCCTGATTGTCTATATTTAATGCTGAAAAGCTGCACAGGATAGGGGTTAATTTGTAGATTGGTGTGGGTCCAACAGCTAGGATGAGCACCAGTCACAAGAATTCATCACTATGAAACTGCAAAGAGTCAAGTACAGAGCTTGGCTATCGTCTGCCCTCCCACAGAATTAAACTGTACCGCAGCGCAACTGCACAATTGCTGCTTAATTTAGAAGGGGAACAAATAACTTGCATTTTTGTGATAGATGAGGGTCTCAGTGGTCAGGATCCCACTGACCTGCAACTTATCCACTATCCTGCAGATAGTAGATAAGTTGAAAACTTAGCACAGCCCCATTCACATGAGTCTTTCATACTAGCATGCAAGAGATCCACTCTGTCATTACTAAAAATGGAGTCTTTTACAGGGAAGAAGAGAGACAATCCCTTCTATCTATCTATCTATCTATCTATCTATCTATCTATTTATCTATCTAATATTTATCTATAGCATTTTAACACTTAAATACAATAGGAGATATGTCTTAAGATGCACAATTTTACAAGATGGCAAAAATGCCACAATTTGCAATAAATATTGCTAAATTTAATGCAACTTGCTAGACATGTTAAGTACTATTCTCTTTCTTATACCACCCATAAGTGTCATACTTTCCATCAAACTGTAGAAGTATGTGCAAAAAGTGTCTAAACATGTAATGTCACGTGCCATGTCCTCCACCGTTTTTCTGCAATCAGTTCCAGTATTCTTAATAAATCTTCTCTAAGCTGCATCACTAGAGATATGCTAACACATTACAACCTATGTATATTATAATTTACTGTACTGGAGTAGCAATACAATTTTTACTAGACCCAAATCACTGATTAAAACTGGGTTTTCTTATTGGAAGTCTATATGCTGATTCCATTTCATGTTGTTTTATAATGTGCTGCATCCGATCAGACAGGATCTGTCACAATGTAGTAATGATGTCACTAGGTCACTAAGTGTGATGAGATATTTATTAACTTTTGCTTAGAAACATTCAGTTCAATCGGATCATTTTTCCTATTCTGTGTGCACTAAAGAAGCAGATTAGGTAGCAAAACATACCAACACCACAAGCTCTAACCAAGGAGGAAATAGTAGAAGTGAAAGGATGACATATGCAGCAGACAGATAGGAGGATAATTGCATCCGTCTATCTACAGAGTCAGGAGAAAGCGTTATCCTACAACTGAGCAGGATATTATGTTGTACAGATGTAGTCAGGCCACTTACCTAATATTTGTGAATAAGCCTCGGTCTTCTTCATTCAATCACAAGACAAAGGAAGCATCCATTGCTGGCACAGGATACAACTGCAGAACTGCAGCATTCTCTACAACTAATCCAATGGAACTGTCTGGAGAAATATTCCAGTCTATGTTACGTATATATGCCCAAAGTCTGATGGCTCCCAATGGAAATCATAGACAAATGAAGGAGTTGTTTATGCTGATATAGCTCAAAGTGTAGCAGTGCTGGGTGTGTAATGTGTGGTTAGAATTGAGAATGTATTGGATGCCTTCTGTGCTTGTCACCTCCAGTCCGCATACAATAGAAGCAATAGTAACCAGCCTGTAGCTGTGGGAATGCTGGTCACCCTGGCAACTGCCCCCTGCAGGGAATACACACAGGAAACAGTAGTGCATTCATGAATAGCCAGAGGCTGACAACATCTCACTACTCGCACACATGTAAATATAGGCACCATACACCAGCATACCTCAAACTGATCATGCTTGTCAAGCAGCTTCAGACGTGCAATGCAGGGGTGAGATGCCAGGCTGAAGCTGCACCCACTCTGCACTGCATATATACCTAAACAGGCACATCCCTCCCAAGAGAGCTACATTGCACATGGTTCCTTGCCACCTGCTGGCCAGACTAAAACAAATCTTTACAAATTATTTTTTCCATTTATTCTTCAAGATGCTAATCAGCCTTTGAGTCCATTCCACTATGTCCAGTGTCGGACTGGGATGTCTAGGGCCCACCAGTGGAATTGTTTCTAGGGGCCCACCATCAGAACCCCTGCAGATCAGCGGTACCGAGACAGGGCGGTTAAAGGTAATAACATGCCGGGAGCCATGCTGCTCACCCACTATACCATGTGCACCACTGCACTACCTAAACCTACTGCTACACCTTGTATGGCAAGTGAACAGCGTGGCTCCTAGAATTGTTACCTTTACCTGTAGCCGCATTGTCCTGGAAAAGCTGATCTGCAGAGGTCCTAGCTGTTGTATCATCGTAGATTTAATATTGATGGCCTATCCTAAGGACAGGCCATCAATATTAGGAAGATGGATAAATCCTTTAAAGAGGTTGTCGAAGGAATTGGAGCAACCCATGTAGCTGGCGGGAGGTATAAAGTAAAAAATAAGTAAATTAAAAAGCATACTCACCTGTTCCCGGCACTCTGTTGTCCGCTGCCAGTGTCCATTCAGTCTCATGCCGGCGACTCCTTGCTGGGAGTCTTGCACCTCATGTGATCGCTAAGACCAATTAGGTACAGGATTTCCAGAAATGAGGCGCCGCCATGAGACCGAACAGACATAGGCAGGGGAACACGGGGTGCTGGGGACAGGTGAGTATAAAATTTTCTTATTTTTACACCTCCCTGGCGGCCAACACAGTGGTCGCTCCAGTTTATGGACAACCTCTTTTACGGGGTTGTCTGGGCCAAATTTTTCTATGGTCACTTCACTGGTCCCCCCACATAGTGGCCTCTTCACTCGTCCCCCATACTGTATGGGGAATAGTGATGGGGTCATTATATTGTGTGAGAGCAGTGATGGGGGCTAACATCCTGTGGGGGGGACATTAAACTGTGTGGAGCATATTAAAGGGGTCTTCCAGGGTTAATCTTTTTTATGGCCTATGCTCAGGATAGGCCATAAATACCTGATCGGTAGAGGGCTGACACACGGCCCCATCAGCTGTTCGGAGCCACTTCCGGCACCTGTTCAGTATACAACACAGGGCCGGAAACAGAAAGCTCCATCCGCTGTATAGCAGCCCGGCGCCTTCACTGCAGCTCAGCTCCTACTGACTTCAATAAGTGCTGAGATACAGTGAAGGTGCCCGGCTAATATACAGTGGACAGAGCTTTCTGCTTCTGGCCCTGTATTGTGTACAGGACGGGCGCCAGAAGTGGTTCCATACAGCTGATCGGTCCGGGGTCAGCCCCTACAGATCAGGTATCTGTGGCCTATCCTGAGGATAAACCATAACAAATTATGCCTAGACAACCCCTTTAATATACACCCCTAATGCACCACACTTTAAAGAGATTGTCCAGTATAATTTTTTTCTTTTTTATAATTAGTCCGGGGGAGGTGAATCCCCCCTACCCGCCCCCTCCCCAAAAAAAACATGCTAAACATACTCACCTGTCTCCAGTGCTCCGGTGTCCTCCCAGCACGGTCCGGTCCTGCAGCTCTGCTGTCTTCTTTTTGCCGGAATTCCTCACTGGCTGTGACGTCCCAGGTCCCTTCCCTTAGGCCACTGATTGGCCTCAGGGGTCACGTGACGTCACAGGTAGTCACGTGCAGGGGGAACTTGCGCTGGAAGGAAACAACAGAGCTGCAGGACCGAACTGCTCTGGGAGACACTGGGGACAGGAAAGAAAGTTTGTGGGGGTTTTTTTGGTTTTGTTTTTTTCACCTGCCCCGGCGCAATTAAAAAAAAAAATGAAAGAGCCACTGTATGGAGTATAAGCTCCACAGTGGCCCCCACCCAGTATTATAAGCTCCACAGTGGCCCCCGCCCAGTATTATAAGCTCCACAGTGGCCCCCGCCCAGTATTATAAGCTCCACAGTAGCCCCCACCCAGTATTATAAGCTCCACAGTGGCCCCCACCCAGTATTATAAGCTCCACAGTGGCCCCCACCCAGTATTATAAGCTCCACAGTGGCCCCCACCCAGTATTATATGCACCCAATAGCCCCCTCCGCTCCGCTTCAGTGCTATTATTATACTCTGGGGTCTCCTCAGACCCCAGAGTATAATAATCGGAGGCCCAGGGGAAGTGATTAAAAATAACAAACATTCATACTCACTTTGCATTACCTTTCCTTGGCATCCTCGCTCCATTCTGCCATCTTCAGCGTCTTCAGGCCCTTTTCCGACGACACTGCTGAGGCCTGTAATTGGGCCTCAGCGGTCACGTGGGGGCGCACTGGCGTCATTACGTGGTCGCGCCCCATGTGACCGCCGGGGCCTAATCACAGGCCTCAGTCACATGACGGAGGAGCGCCGGAGAGGACGCTGTGCCCCGGAGAGGTGAGAATATCTATTTATTATTTTCAGTCACCTCCCCTGGCTGTCCTGCCCTGCCATCTATTGGAAAGGGGCCTGCAATATGCCAGGGCCCCTTTCCAATAACAGTATGTATAGCGGTCGGGGAACCAGGCTTTCCCCGACCGCTATCATAGTGGTCCAGGGCCCCGGCCATCTCCAGCTGGCCGCGGGCCCTGTACCCCGCCGGGGTCCGGTCGCAGTCGCACCCCCTGCGACCGCGATCGTAACGCCACTGGTCAGGGACCCCATCAGGATGGTCAGGATCCCGATCGGGCCCCCATGAGATGAGGACTAATAGTCGGGGCTCGGTGCCCACCGGTGGATTCACCGGTTCCCCGGTGGGCCAGTCCGACCCTGACTATGTCTATTGCTGGCACATCAAAGTCCTGCTGTGGCTATATGTGGCAAGTCATACATCCTCTGCAGAGTTATGATGAGGAGACCACAGTCTTCTGCAATCTGGACTGAGAGATTTTAAAATATTAAAAAAAAAATAAAATATAGTAGTAATAGTATTTTAGATATAATACATATAGGTATAATATAAGAAGGATTTTTACTTTGAAGGTTTTTATTTTTTGAAGGCCACATTATCATATTGTACTGTCTGCAGCAATGGGTCACAGTCAATTGGAAGTGACTTAAAGGAGAATCATATTTATTGCAGGAGTTAAAAGGAATCTGTCAGGTCAGTTTGGGACACTAAACCACCCACATGTCCTTATAGACCTGGGGTTTAGTGTCCCAAATCACCCTGTTGTAATGCAATCCGCAGGCGCATTAAAAATAAAAAACCTTTATACTTACCTAGAGAAGTGTCTGATCGACGCTGTTCGGCCGAGAACAGTCCAGTTTATTCATGAGATTCTTTGTTGGCACGCCTCCCGGCGCCTGTGCTGTTCTTTAGTGAAGCTGAAGATGGACACCCCGGCTTCACTGCGCAATTGCCAGAGGTACAAGGCATGTGCACTGAAGCCGAGGTGTACTCCTCTCGCTTCATTGAAGAACTGCACAGGCGTGGGAAGTACAGCGGCAGGGTGAGTATAAAGCTTTTTTTATTTTTAATGCGGCAATGGATTGCGTTATAACAGGGTGATTTGGGACACTAATCCCCAGGTTCATATGGACGTGTGAGTGGTTTAGTGTCCCAAATTGCCCTGACAGATTCCCTTTAATGCAAAAAATGTGATATGGAGTGAGAATGTGATATGGAGTCATACATCGTACACTGGAACGACTACACTATTACAGTTCAGCTGTCATTCATTGGAAGCCAATCTGTGACACTGAGTGAGAGACCTTTGCTGCTGAAGTGGACATGGGGCATTATTGCCATGCTGTGGGTCCCTATTCTTTGAAAATGCCAGTGAGCAGGCACTTTTCACCTGTGGGTTTCAACTGTGTTGGCATCAACCTAGTCGAGTACAGCTGTGTGGACATCCTCCTGTTGGAGTAAAGTTTTGCCAAAAGGACAAGGACTGATTTCAGTTGCTGTTCCTGTAAACAGCACTGTCATTCAGAAACTCTGCACTTATCAAACTAGGTGCCTCAAATGTGCCTGTGTACCTATTAAGCTCATTGCCTTCAATAAAACGGTTCTATAGTCATCACGCCAACTGCGTTATACTAAATAAAGACTAGAGTGGGACCCCAGTTATCCAACATCTGGCCCCCTTACAACCCCCTCAATAGTCTGTATTAAAATAAGTCAGAATTTTTCCTCTCTTAAATCTGAGGCCACACAAGCATAGCCCTTAGGGCTTTTGGACATTCTAAACTGATAAGTTTAGAACTACTTTTCAGTAACTGTAAGTACTGTATATTTATACTAGCCGAATTTCCTGTTGTAACTAACCTGCTTATATTGTCTTCAATACAAAGGATGTCTAGTGAGAACTCTGGTAATTCTCACCAGAGGTTGTTCCAGGGCGAGAGCTTGTTAGCTTTGCCATTGTCCTGCAGTAATGTATTGCTTCTTATGAATTTACAGGTGTTTTTCAGGCTTAAAATATTTACAACCTATCCTAAGCATAGGTCACTAATATCAGATCTGTGAGGGCCTGACACCCTTGTAAGAGACAGCCAATGTTGTCTTAAGCTTCATTTGTCTGTATAAACTGTTAATGTTGAATGTATTTCTGTGATTCTGTTCCTTTAAGACAGCAGCCATTGTAATTGTGACATGATGCTGGAGTGAGACCCCCCCTTTTATGTCAGCTTGCCTGTTCTGCAGACAGAGTGTGAGCAGAGAAGCAGGAAGTGACGAGACAGAGAGCAGCAGCCATCTTGGCAAGTGTTGTATTGAACTGGTGTGGAGATTTTTCTGTACAGCTAAGCTGTATCTTGGTCCAGAGACAAACAGAGTGTAAAGAGACAACAGGACTAGTGAGTCCACGTGAAAGGAACTGTGCTCAGTGGCTGATCAGTGAGACTGACATTGTGACTGTGTATATGGATACCACAGATAGAGACTCGCAGTGCTGTTGATGTACTGGACGGCACCTGCTAAACCCCGGCTTACATCCCAGCTCAGTGTATGGATTCTGCAGGACTGTCAGTGTGCTGAGTGGAATCTGCTGTTGGATTACATTGCATTCAGTTGGTTTCCCTGTCTGTTAAAGAGGACTTCATTTCTCCCAAGATCCTGATAACCGTGAGGAGAGGACGCTTCACTATAAAAGAAAGGACCGACTTTGGGCCCCACCGCGCGCTTCTACGGACTGTAAGCGGTCCACCTGGACCATTGGGGAAAAGGGGGTGCACCCAAATGTGAAGTCAGGGTCAGTTAGGGATAGTTTTGAGTATATTGTTCATTCAGTGTCCATACTGCAGAAGTGGACAGAGTAAAAGTAGAAACCATTGCAGAATTTGCCTTGAAATTGTTCATGCTATATTGTATATTTTGCTTGTCTTTAGCCCTGTCATTTTACCTTTAACTAGCCTTTATTAACTTATAGTAAATATATATTTTTTTCTTGAACTACCGCGTGTGCGTTCATTTCTGGTTGCGGAGTCCAAACCACCTGCCTTGCTCTCGGTTCACACCCTGCACCCCAGCTGTTCTCAAGAGCTGTTACATAGAGAGTGGAACAGGAAGCAGCTTAAGCCCTATTAAAATTAATGGGAGCTGATCTGCAGTTTCGGGTCTGGCAACTACACAGAGAACAAAGCTGTCTGCTTCCTGCTCCATTCACTGTGTATCATCATCAATGGGTGATGGGTGTCAGATACCCACCGATCTGGAATTGATGTCCTATCTTTAGCATAGGTGACCAATGTTTTTAGCCAAGGAACCCCCTTTAATGACCAACTTTGTAGAGACTTTCATAAGTGGGAATCGGGGTTGTCCTCTTCACCTGCTTCCCAGGAGGCAATGTTTTGGGTTAAAGGAGTTTTCTGGATCTAAATTGATTATTCATACATCAGCATGTGATGGGTAGGTCCGAAAACCTGGACCGTGCAAAGAAGCTGCTAATAATATGAGTGGCATTGCAGTTCCCCAGAAGCACCACTATACAGTGGAAAGGGCTGCTGTGCTACTCCTATAGGTCATCGGTATAAAAAATCAATTTGGATTGATCAGGATGAATCTACAGTATTGGCAAGGGAGACCTGAAGGTGCTGGACAAAGTTGGATTTTCTGATATAGAAGGGCATTCCTCTAAATTCCTCTAAATTTGCTCTGAGAATTGCAAACCAGAGTTTTGTAGGCTGACCTGGATACCTATGAAATATCAAAGAACTATGCATTTGATGAAGCTGGAGGAATGGGTAAAATTATAGAGCTTTAGCTAAGATACCTATAATGTCGTTCAAGGATAATGCCAGTCATTCAGACCCAATGGTTGGTAGAGTTCATGCAAAGTCAGTAATAAGATAGTGGGTCACAATTGACAGCTCAGGTTCATAGGTCAGGAACAAAGATGAAACACAGGAGATCAGCAGAACAAAATTAGTTAACAGGAACAGAGTCAGGTAATAGGCCAGGGTCAAGTACACAGGTAAACAGACTGAAAGCAGTAGCAAAAACCCTTGCAGAAGCTAGCACACTAGGAACCTATGATGCTCAATCACTGCTGAACAGTCCTAAATGATAATAATAACAATTATAATAATAATACATTTTATTTATATAGCGCCAACATAGTCCACAAAACTTTACAAAATGTAGGGTTCAAGTACAGACAAAAAGATACATTACAGAGAAATAGTCATTTCACACAATAGGATTGAAGGCCCTGCTTGCAAGAGCTTACAATCTATGAGGTAGAGAGGGTGACACAAGAGGTAGCAGGGACGGCATCGGAGGTAGCATTGCTTATACAGTGGTCCAAACATTTTTGTGATAGAGGTTACTTTCATTACACATATATAAGCTGTATGAGCCGTCACCAGTCAGTGTCCTTTAATGTGCAGATTGTGCCTGGACATATAAAGTTACAGTTCGATACGGCATCATATCCTGTGGGGTAATGCGGGAGCCTGAACAGAGGAGGGTTCGTTTTAGGGATTCTAACTGCAGAAGGGTTTACATTAGGAATTGTGATAGGCCTCTCTGAAAAGATGTATCTTTAGTTTGCGCTTGAAGCTGTTGAAATTTGGAGTTAATCTGATTGTCCAGGGTACAGCATTCCAGAGAAGTGGTGCAACTCGGGAGAAGTCTTGGATACGGGAGTGGGAGGTTCTGATAATAGAGGAAGTTAATCTTAGGTCATTGAGTGAACGGAGAGCATGGGTTGGGCGATAGACAGAGATGAGGGAGGAAATGTAGGGAGGTGTAGCATTGTGGAGAGCCTTGTGGATGAGGATGATAAGTTTAGATTGTATTCTGTATTGAAAAGGTAGCCAATGTAGTGACTGACAGATCAGAGGCATCGCTGTAACGTCTAGACCAGGGGTCTCAAACTCGCGGCCCGCGGGCCAACTACGGCCCTCGGGACAATAGTTTGCGGCCCCCACCTCAATATCAAAGTTTATTGTTAGTGCGGCCCGAGTTTGATACGAATGGCACCAGGGGCGCACTGTCCGGGGGGCGGCATTTTTTACTATCTAATGTAAACCAGCCCAGGATAGGCCGCTTTTAAAAAAAACCAACGCTGAGCGGGGCCTGTCCTGGGCTGGCTTACGAGACGTCGCACCTCAGCGCAGGCAGCGATATAATGACGTCATCGCGCCTCCTACGCTGAGACACAGACGTCTCGGACAAGAGGAGGCGGCGGCTGCATCAAGGCATCGCAGGTAGGGGAGGATAAGTTTTTTTTATTTATATAAATAGGCCGTTACCTGCTGGAGTATCCCCGGCAGGTAACGGCCTATTTATTTACCTACCCCGCGTCTGCTCGTGGCCGCCCCCCGCTTCCCCCTTCTGCTATGGGATGCAGAAAGGGAAGTGGATGCCGCTGTGAGCAGCCGCGGGCATCGGTAAGTGAGGCCGCGGGCCTCAAATACTACTATTATTACACTCTGGGGTCTTTTCAGACCCCGGAGCAGGGGCGTAACTATCGGGGTAATAGCGGTAGCAGCTGCCACAGGGCCCGGGACATTAGGGGGCCCCGGAGCCCTGTGGCAGCCGCTACCGCGAACCCCACAAACCAGTAACGATCGCGGTCGCAGAGGGTGCGACCGCGACCGGACCCGGCAGGGTACGGAGCCCGCGGACAGCTGGAGATGGCCAGGCCCCGAACCATTATGATAGCGGTCGGGGAAAGCCTGGTTCCCCGACCGCTATACATAATGTTATTGGAAAAGAGTTCTGGCATATTGCAAGCCCCTTTCCAATACATGCCAGCCCAGGGGAGGTGACTGAAAATAATAAACACATATTCTCACCTCTCCTGGGTGCAGCGTCCTCTCCGGCGCTCTTCCGTCATGACTGAGACCTGTGATTAGGCCCCAGCGGTCACATGGGGCGCGGCCGCGTAATGACGTCATTGCGCCCCATGTGACCGCTGAGGCCCAATGACAGGCCTCGGCAGCGACGTCGGAAGAGGGTCTGAAGATGCTGAAGACGGCAGGATGGAGCGAGGATGCCAAGGAAAGGTAAGGCAAGGTGAGTATGAATGTTTGTTATTTTTAATCACCTTCCCTGGGCCTCCGATTATTATACTCTGGGGTCTGAGGAGACCCCAAAGTATAATAATAGCACCGATGCGGAGGGGGGCTGTTGGGTGCATATAATGCTGTGTGGGGGCCACTGTAGAGCATATAATACTGTGTGGGGGCCACTGTAGAGCATATAATACTGGGTGGGGGCCACTGTAGAGCATATAATACTGTGTGGGGGCCACTGTAGAGCATATAATACTGGGTGGGGGCCACTGTAGAGCATATAATACTGGGTGTGGGCCACTGTAGAGCATATAATACTGTGTGTGGGCCACTGTAGAGCATATAATACTGGGTGGGGGCCACTGTAGAGCATATAATACTGGGTGGGGGCCACTGTGGGGGGCATATAATACTGGGTGGGGGCCACTGTAGAGCATATAATACTGGGTGGGGACCACTGTAGGGAGCATATAATACTGGGTGGGGCCCACTATGGGGGGCATATAATACTGGGTGGGTACCACTGTGGGTAGCATATTATACTGTGTGTGGGGGGAGCAATGTAGAGCATATAATGCTGTATGGGGGCCACTGTGGAGCATATAATGCTGTGTGGGGGCCACTGTTGAGCATATAATACTATTTGGGGCCACTGTTGAGCATATTTTACTGTTTTGGGACCCGTAACCGGTTCAGGGGGGGCCCCATGTCAAATGTTCGCCTTGGGGCCCAGCCATTCCTAGTTACGCCACTGCCCCAGAGTATAATAATTGGAGGCCCAGAGGAGGTGAGGGAACATAAAAACCAATGTACTTACCTCTCCTGCGATCGGTGTTACTCCGAGCAGGCTTGGGGCCTCTGGTGACGTCATCAGGTCGCGTCGCTGGCACGATCACGTGACGTGTGTGCGCAATTAAACAGGGCCAAAAGCTGCAAGGAGTGCACCGATGTCCAGGATAGGTAAGTAACATTGGTTTTTATGTTTGTCACCTCCCCTGGGTCTCCGATCATTATACTCTGGGGTCTGAAATAATACCGTGTACAGGGGCCACAATGGAGCATAATACAAATACAGGGGCCACTAGGGAGCATAATACCGTGTGCAGGGGCCACTAGGGAGCATAATACCGTGTGCAGAGGCCAAAATGGAGCATATTACCGGTGTGGAAAACCTGATGCGGCCCAGCCTCACCCAGACTCTACCTCCATCGGCCCCCGGGTAAATTGAGTTTGAGACCCCTGGTCTAGACTAATAGATGAGCCTGGCTTCTGCATTCAGAATAGATTATAGAGTGGAGAGTTTAGTAAGGGGAAGACCGATTAGTAAGGAGTTACAGTAGTCAAGGCGGCAGTGAATCAGGGCAACAATATGCTTGAGATTGACTGGGGACAAGTTTACTGGTATACGTGCTGGCCCTTTAAAAAGCAGAAAGGGCCAGCATACACACCCTTAGAAGTTGTTTGCGCTGTGCGGGAGGAGCAGAAGCCCAGCAAGAGACGTCGAAGGTAAGCCGGAGGCCATTAATGCTGGAAGAAGCCATGAACGCTACTGTCTCTCTCCCTTACAAACAGTGTTCTTGAGTACAGAACGAATAGAAACTTAGTGAGGAGGACAGGGGCATTAATGAGTTCTGCAACCTCCCATGCTGTTTCGTCTGTACCACAGACTTTCCAGTCCAGCAGATGAAATCACTAAGGCTAAGTTCACATCTGTGCTGGAGTCTCCGGAGAGAGAAAAATCTTGCATGGAGGACTTTCCTCTCTGCCAGTTTCAGTTTTTAAACATTGGACACCTGTGTGAAACCGATAAAACTCCATCCAGGACTCCATCATTCAGGTCCATCAGCATCCCCGAATGACAGAGAGCTTAGCGCAGATGTGAACTTACCTTAATTTGAGTTAAGGATATCTTTGTTTGCAAGCTCCTTTACAGGTCCAACAGGGGCAGAGACATAAGATAAAGTGGGAGTTCTGGAATATCTATTGAGGACCAAAGGTTTAAGTAAGAGCAATGGCAGATTATAATATAGGCGATTTGGGCGGCCACCAGGGGCCTGAGGCTAACGTCCAGCAAGATTTATGTAGGCCTGTACAATCCAGGCCTCCAGTTCTGCTTAAATCTGTGGCAGCTCCCGTCTGCAGGAGCTATTCAAAGACTTTTAGAAGGTCCTTCAAAGGTCTTTAAACTTGCAGCACTACATCAGAAAGCACACAGACTACATGTGTGACGTGATTGATTTTTTTTTTTTATTCTTTGTTTATATTTTACAAAAAGAACCCAGGTAGTGACAACAGAACAAGTAAACAAATAAGGAAGCCCTGTCAAAATATACAAATGCACAGTGTAAATAAGGGTTACATCATGTAAGCGGGGAACACAAAATCAGGCAATTCTTTAAGAAGCAGTGTTGGAGTAGAGTAAACCAGGTAACCTCTATCTCTGACTAAAAATGAAGTTGACAAGCTCCTAACTGCAGGAAAACATGGAGAGGGGAGAGGGATATAGGTGTCAAGGATAGAGGTGATAGGAAGTACAAGAGAAACCAGGGGGACATGATGGGGCAGAGAAGACTGAGGAACAAAGCCAAAAAAGGGGTCTATAGTCTTGTGCAGGTGAAATTAATAAAGCATCGAATTCCAGCAAAGCATGTTGGTACTTTCAAGTCCCTTTGCAGGGTATCAAGGGTTTGTCATATCCAACAGGATATGCCAGGGGGTCAAGTCAGTGGACCTCATAAGAGCTGAATAGGTAATCCAAGCATGCCCGAAGCAGAAGTGCATTGCTCGTGACTACCCCGCCTCTCGCCAAGACAGGAATGTACCTAAGGCAAAATCAGGGTTGCCTAAAATTGGGAACATGGGCAATGAGGCGGGTGAGATCAAGTCTTTTTTGAAAAGGGTTGAGCAGATGACGAGCGTGGGACTTATAGTTGGATGTAATTTTAACGTTGTTGGGGGGTAGAATCCAACCAGTGAAGAGAGTGAAGGGGAACATCTGTTTTAGCCCACTCCAGCGTGACCCATTGCTTAGTGGACCCATGATGACACCAGTCCAGGACCCTCTGAAGGAGTGCAGCCTCAAAGTACCTCTGAATGTTAGGACAAAGTCCACTCAGTGTCTTAGGAAGATAGAGCAGTGATCTGGACAGTCTAGCAGGTTTGTTGGTCAAAATAAAGCTAGAAAGGTCACAGGAAAGCATTGTGAAAAAAGTTGACTTGTATGGGTAGGGTCTGAAACAGGTATAAAAGGTGGGGGAGGACATTCATTTTATAAATAGCAAACCACATATGGAGGCCTCCCGACCATCTCTGCAAATTCAATTTAATCTTTCTTAAGAGGACAGAGTAGGTCGGCGTAAAAAGCTGGTGCAGGTCTGCAGAGATCCTAAATCTCTGCCAGATTATATTTAGGATTTTAGTGATGTTTTTGCTGAGTCTGGGTCTGATTTGCTTCCACCTCATAGGCCATATGATTGTGCAATAGATCTGGTACCAGACTCTAAGCTTCCCAAGGGTTGCTTGTACAATCTTTCAGAGCCAGAAAGACAGGGTATGAAGTATTATATAAAAGAGTCCCTCCTCAAACACCATATTCGTCCATCCACATCTCCAGCAGGTGCTGGATTCTTTTTTGTTAAAAAGAAAGATGGAGGATTAAGGCCTTCTATAGATTTCCGTGGTTTGAATAAAATTACAGTTAAAAATCAGTATCCTCTTCCACTCATCCCAGACTTACTGAATCAGGTCTCTGGTGCTAAATGGTTTTCCAAACTTGATTTACGGGGGGGCATATAACCTTATTCGGATTCGTAAGGGTGATGAGTGGAAGACTGCCTTTAATACTCCTGAGGGACACTACGAGTATTTGGTGATACCGTTCAGTTTGAATAACGCACCTGCTGTGTTTCAAAATTTCGTAAACAATATTTTTCAAAATTTTATTGGACATTTTGTGATCATTTATTTAGATGATATACTTGTGTTTTCTCCTGACTGGGTCTCACACATCAGACATGTGTGGGCAGTTCTCCATGTTCTGAGGGAAAATTGCTTATATGCCAAGGTGGAAAAATGCCTTTTTGGAGTGCAGGAATTGTCCTTTTTGGGGTATATTTTGTCCTCTTCTGCGATCCGCATGGATCCAGCCAAAGTCCAGGCAATTGTAGAATGGACACAACCCACCTCCTTGAAGGCATTACAAAGGTTTCTGGGTTTTGATAATTACTACTGGAAGTTCATTCGTAACTTCTATGAGGTAGCCAAACCCCTAACCGATCTCACTAAGAAAGGCGCTGATTTACTGAATTGGAGTCAAGATGCTGTCTCTTCCTTTGAATCTCTGAAACAGGCGTTTACTGAAGCTCCTGTTTTAGTTCAGCCTAATCTCTCTCATCCGTTTGTAGTGGAGATAGATGCCTCTGAGGTAGGGGTCGGCGCAGTGTTATCCCAAGGCACCGCCTCCCCTACTAAATTACGACCTTGTGCCTTTTTCTCTTGTAAGTTCTCTCCTAGAGAGAGAAACTATGACATTGGTAATCGAGAATTGTTGGCTATTAAGTGGGCTTTTGAAGAGTGGCGACATTTCCTAGAAAGAGCCAGACCTAGGATTACTGTTCTCACTGATCATAAAAATCTCACGTTTTTAGAATCAGCCAAGAGATTAAATCCTAGACAAGCAAGGTGGGCTTTATTCTTTACCAGGTTTGATTTCGTGGTTACCTTCAGGCCTGGATCAAAGAATATTAAAGCAGATGCCTTATCTCGCAGTTTTTGTCCTTCTCAGACCCTGGATTCTGAGCCTGAATCAATTCTTTCTGAGGGAATTGTTGTTTCTGCCGTGTCCTCAGATCTGGCTGCTGAGATCAGGAAGAATCAACAGTTGGCCCCCTCAGAACACGCCAGAGGGAAAATTGTTTGTACCTCCACAATTCAAACTGTTGAGAGAATTACATGATTCGGTTTTGTGTGGTCACCCGGGAGTCTCTGGTACTAAGAGGCTAGTTTCTCGCCACTACTGGTGGCCTACCAAATCCCAGGATATTATGTCATATGTCTCTGCATACGGTTACTTGTACCCAGGCTAAGGTTCCTCGGGTCCGACCAATAGGTGAATTGCTCCCTTTGCCTATACCTAAGAGACCTTGGACACATATTTCTATGGACTTCATTACTGATTTGCCTGTGTCTGGAGGGAAGTCTGTCATTTGGACGGTTGTTGATCGTTTTAGTAAAATGTGCCATTTTGTTCCACTGTCTCAACTGCCAAATGCCAAGACTCTCTCCAGACTGTTTATAGATCATGTTGTTCGACCTCATGGTATTCCTGACAATGTTGTTTCTGACAGAGACGTTCAGTTTGTCGCTAAATTTTGGAAAGCTTTTTGTAGTCACTTGGGAATTCAGTTGTCTTTTTCATCTGCTTTCCATCCAGAGACTAATGGTCAAACTGAACGCTTCAACCAAACACTAGAGAAATATCTGAGATGTTACATTTCCGATCAGTCAGAGTGGGTAACTTATTTGCCGTTAGCTGAATTTGCAATTAATAATCATCACCATGTTTCCTTGAATACTTCGCCGTTTTTTGTAATTATGGTTTTCAATCTCGTTTTTCTTCTTTATCTCCTGCTACTGATAACCCTGAAGTAAACGTACAGGCATTAAAACTGTGCACAGTTTGGGCTCAGGTTCAATTGAACCTGGAGAATTCCCAATCAATCTCTAAAAAGAATGCTGATAGAATAGTTCTGCTGGTCCTGTTTTTTCTGTGGGGGAGAAGGTGTGGCTTTCCTCAAAAAATCTGCGGCTTAAAATCCCGTCGCACAAATTGGGTCCTAAATACATTGGACCTTATAAGATTATTGAGATGATCAATCCAGTATCTTTTCGTTTGGCTCTTCCTCCGTCATTTAAAATTCATAACGTCTTTCACAAATCTCTTCTAAAGAAGTATTTGTAATTCCGCCCGATAAACCCCCTCCTCCTGTTCAAGTTGATGGGGATCAGGAGTTTGAGGTACTAAGAATTGTTGATTCACGCAGAGTCAGGGGCATTCTTCAATATCTCATTCATTGGAAGGGTTATAAACCTGAGGATCGAACCTGGGAACCGGCTCGGTCCGTTCATGCTGAGGATTTGATAAGAAATTTTCATAAAAGGTTTCCTTTTAAACCTGGTCCCATTGTTAGGGGTCCAGGGGCCCCTCATAGAGGGGGGGGGGGGTACTGTCAGGGATGTTACATCTGTTGTTGCTGCTTTAAAGTTGTCAGGTCAACATAAAGAAGGATTGGTGGTTGCTGCTTTAAGGTTGCCATGACAACATAGAGAAGCTTCCTGAGCAGGCCTTTTTAAACCACTTCCTCATCACTCAGCTTTGCTGGCTATCAGTTTCCTAACTTTCTGCAAAGCGCCTGACTTTGATTTGACTGCTCCTATACCTGACCTTTTTCTGTGTACCTGGATTCCTCTTCTGTTTTGTGATTTTGTTCTGGCATTCCTGATCGGTTCCGACTATTGGCTTTGTTTCCCGGATTTGTCTTTGACTCGTGATTTGGATCTGTGTTGCCCTCCTCAGCTGCTGACCCGTGATTGTCGACCATTCTGTTTTCTCTGTCCCTGTGAGTAGTGTGTGGATTTGGTGTAGGCTTCTGCTGCAGTGCATTTATTTGTGATACACTTTCTGTTCTGGTGAAAATTCCGGTCTTCAGATTCAGCAAAAATCCATCTCTTCTTGCGAGGAGCTCTGGTGAAGGCGTCTGAGGCTGGTCTTGGCTCGCAGTAGTGTTTTGCCTTTAAGTAGCATTTTCTACTGCTCGCAGTTGTCAGCCCATTTCTGCTGCTGCTCTCCTGTAGACCAGTACATTCCTTACCTGAATCTGAATCATAACAATAATATCCCATAGTGGCCTCAATAAGGTATGATGCCCCATAGTGGCCTCCATAAGTTATAATGTCCAAAAGGGCCCTCCATACACTATGATGTCCCATAATGGCCCCTCCACATAGTATAATGTCTCATAGTTGTCTCCATATAATATAATGTCCCATAGTGGCCACCACACATTATAATGTCCCATAGTGGCCTCTATACAGTATATTGTCCCATAATAGCCCCTCCACACAGTATAATGTCTCACAGTAGCCTCTCCATACAGAATAGTGTCTCAAAGCAGCGCCTCTACACAGTACAATGTCCTACAGTAGTCCTTCCACACAGTATAGTGTCCCATAGTGGCCCCTACAGTGTTGAAGAATATAATGATTGGAGGCCAGGGCAGGTGATCAAACATAAAAAACAGTGTTACTCACTTCTCTTGACATCCAGCTAGGGTCTTCGGGTCTCTTCAATGATGTCACAAATGTCTGTGACATTATTAAAGAGGCCCGAAGATCCACCCTGGAACTCAGCAGAGGTGAACAACACTGTGTTTTTTATGTTTAATCACCTACCCTGGGCCTCTGCTCTGAAAAGACCCCAGAGTATAATAATAGCAGTTTCATTTTGGACGTACTCAGTCCGAACAAAACCACCAGACGAACCTCTAAAGGCGAATCTCATGAGGTTCGCTCAACAGATACTCCAAGTGCCGCAGCCCTACTTACCGATCCCCGCTCCTGCCCATGGCCACCTCTGCTTCCCCTTCAGCCCCCAGGAGGACCCGTGCGCTGCGCTGAATAGTGTCAGCGACGTTCGGATGCTGTTTAGCAAAGTGATGTGGTATGTATGGGACCCCCTGGAGAGCTGAAGGGGAAGCAGAGGTGGCCGGGGGCAGGAGCGGGATCGGTAAGCAACTAGGGGCCGTTCCCTGCCATTATCTGTGGTCTATTAAAAAATAATGCAGCAGAGGGCCCACCAGGCCCCTAAGGTCATGGGCCCCATAGCAGCCATAGCAGCTGCTACCATGGTAGTTCCAACACTGCTTTGGTCCTGTTTCCAAGGAGACCTGCGATACAAAATTACAGGCTCTTTGCTCCCTTAAAGATCGAGCCAAAACGTGACTGCAGTTGTTTCCATATTCGTAGAAGAGGCATGGTCCTCTAGCGAGCAGTTATTTAGTCCGGATATCTAGTTTTAGGTAGCGACAATTGTGGATGTGGAGGAGGGACTCTTGGATACATTTGAAGGAAGTCTTGTGAATGTTTAATGGTGTTCTCCAAGAGTTTTATCTCCACTATAATATCTGCCAGTTCACAAGACCTCTCCTTTTTGATGCAGGATCTAATTTGTACGAACATCCCCACGTACCATGCATTTATGCGGGGAAAGTATCTTCCACTGGATTCTCCGCAAAATAGAGATCTAACACTTGATCTCCTAGGAGGCTTGGGGATCCTGTAGCAGCATCTGGTTGAAACGCCTTTGCTAACTGCATGCGATCGACATGGGTGATGCGAGTGAAGCATGAAGCATCACGTGATTAGCAAATGTAATCGGGACAATAGAATAGATGTCCCGGGCATGTGAATAAAATGTGTAGTCTTTGACGTCAGGGTGGGCTGGACGCCACAGGTCGATCAACTCATGAGTGAATAACAGTTTTTTTCATTTTTGTTTGAGATAGGAGTAGGCAAGGTGGGAGGCTCCCCTTGACACAGCTGACAAAGGGTCCAAGGCTAGATTGAAGTTCCCTCCCAACAGTAGTGTGCTGTAAGTTGGTTAGTGTTAGGGAGGTAGACATTAGCAAGTGTAAAAAGTTGGTAAGCCAACTCACTTTCACGAAGAGGAATCTCCCATTACCATCTGACTGTACAGTTTTAAGTTGCCACAGGATACTCCTGGCGATGAGAATGCTCACCGTTCTGGAGTTGGAGTCGGGGAAGCAGCTGTGATATACTTCAGGATATCTGACGGAACGGAGCATACGGATGGCACCCTCCCAACTTGTGTCTCATGATTGAATTCTACCTGGACCTTCCTGCTCTACAGTAATCTGAGAAGAGACAAGCTTATCTCTGGCGAGCTCAAGCCATTAGCATTGATAGAGGCAAAAGAGATGTCTGCCATGGCAGGTCACCTATAGTGGTGGAAAGAAGGGAAGGAAGGAAGGAAGGGAGGAGGAAGGAAAGAAGGCTAAGATGTACCTTGAGGAGAACAAACAGTCAAAAAGCAACAAGCTTATACCGTACAGGTGAGAACAGTCAATGATGAGGAAACTCACTAGAGTGAGTGTCAGGAGTCTTGGACAGTGGACATCCTGGGAGCCACCAACTATAGGAGGGGAACAGATACAACTACTATACAGTGCTCCCCTATACGAGTCCCTCTCAGGGGAAAGAATACTGAGGTACACCTGGGTGCGAACCCATTAGCCCCCCAGGAGAACCGGGAAAGAAGCGGATGACCAAGGCAAAAACCGACAATAAGAGCATATAACATACAGAAAAACAATCATCACAGAGGTTTGCAAGAGTAACTGCCCTGAAGTCAAAACCAGTCAAACTTAGAGCTATGCCTCTCGAACTAAGAATTAATGAGAGGGTAAACTTGAGAGCAGGCAAGACATACTAAAGTCACAGCAAAATACACAGAATACTAAGACGCTGTTGGTCAAAGGGTCACCAAAGCACTACAGTGGTCTCCATATGTGGAGAGCAGGGGTTTCCGATGCTGCGGCTGTTCTCCTGCGGCATTGAGGTGGAGGAAGCTACTGGCAAGAAGGTGGGGTTAAGTCTAGCCAATCCGGTAGATTGATAGCAGGGAGGCCTAAGAATTCTGCCAAGTAGGGCACTTGATCTGGAGAGCGTAGAGCAAAAATGGATCCATGGTGTCTGACTATAAGGTGGAAGGGATTACCCCATCAATACAATGCTCCTATTTTATTGATGATCTGTAGAGCTGGCTTGAGAAGCCGACATATTTCCAGAGTGAAATGTAAGACATCTGGTAGGAATTCTGGTAGATCTGAGTATCTAGGCAGAAAAAGGCTCCCCTTCGACATGCTCTCTCGAGAATGTCTTCTTTTTCTTTATAGAAATTTATACAGCATAGGACATCACATGGTCCAAAACCCTGGTACCTGGGGCTCTGGGATTTTTGTCTATATTGATCTCCGTGTCGCCTGAATGATCAAGTAAATAGTTGAAAATTTACGGAGGAGGCAGACAGTGTCTGGGGCTGAAGCAGTGCAGGAGTAGAAAGAAAATTCTGCCTGGAAGGTGGACTGTTCTCCCAGATACTGCTCCAGAGGGTCTGAACCGGGATCTGCCTGGGATGAAGGTAGGGAGGTAGGTAGGTCCCATGGTGGGAATGTTAGTGTGGGCTACAGGAGTATCAGGAAGGAGTTGCCTGCAACTTCCACCTGAATCCTCAACCACAAAAGTAAAGCTGTGACAGTTTACTCATGGACCATGTGACATGTAACACTTTATTACATACAACTGACTCCCTTTATATATATATATTTTTTTTTTTAATAACTTAGTATTATTTCAATTTATTTCTTTCCACACTTATTGCCAATGCCATGAACAAATAAAAACTAAATGTTCAGGTAAATGCTATGAAATAATGACTAAACATGGCAAACCCCCGACTCACGAAGAAATATCCTACAGAACTCAGGAGAGGAAAAAAACCTCTAGGGAACCATGGCTGGAGGACTGCTCTTCCCTCGGGCTTAGAGGAATAACACAAACATTAACTCATCAAAGTCATCTTAGAATTGTATATATGGCCAGAAACACAATTACAGTATAAAACAAAAATGATACAATAATACATACATTATACAGATAAATGTGAAAAAAGAAATTGTAAAATAGTGATTGAAAGAGGACGGGTGGGAGGGAAATGTTTCTTCCAGTCCTTGTGGTGATAGAAAGAGGAAGAGATGAATGAGACAGGAAGTTACATCTATTTCTAAACTCCTCCCTCCCTACAGTAACACACTAGGCACTATATACTCCTAAAGCTGAATATACACACATATAGTCTTAATGCTGAACCAGCCTGTATAAATCCGCTCAACTACTGTACAAAGATGAAACTGCAGGAGTTATTGGTTCCCCAATCCCAAAGTCATGTCCCCCTTTACTAATGGCTCCGGGGGTGTCTGGACACCGGTGATGCCAGCAGGGTCCGGAACCCTATGCAGAAAGCCATCTTGAGATGCAGCAGCAGAGAATATAGCAGAATCGGAGATAAGTAGAGTGCTCAGTGATGACCGCCAGGCCAGCATGAGGGAAGTGCTGCACTGAGGTGGTTCAGCTGCAGTGTGCGCTGATGCCATCTTGGAGGCTGACAAAAGTTGGACCGTCTGCTAATTCATCTACCTGTCATAGCCAGGTGTGGGAGAAGCCTGTGATGTTAATAGAGATGGCATGGGAAGGCTCGGTCTGTCATCTGTGGGAACTTAGCAGGTGTGTATCTTCACGCAGCAATGTTCGAGACACCCCCCCGTAAGTCATTGATTTTATGTGTGTATGTGAGTGTGCTCTTTCTCTATATACAGTGGGGAAAAAAGTATTTAGTCAGCCACCAATTGTGCAAGTTCTCCCACTTAAAAAGATGAGAGAGGCCTGTAATTGACATCATAGGTAGACCTAAACTATGAGAGACAAAATGAGAAAACATATCTAGAAAATCACATTGTCTGATTTTTAAAGAATTTATTTGCAAATTATGGTGGAAAATAAGTATTTGGTCAATAACAAAAGTTCATCTCAATGCAGATGCAGATTCAGATGGTCGCTGCTTCTACAGTTTGCCTTAGTGTGAAATGAAGCTGGCATGAATAGTAAGTCCAAATTGCAGAGTTTGAAATTTTTGCATAAACTTGTATTCCGATTCTTTCCTTTTCTCCTGCGTCTTAAAATGTCCCATTAAAACCACAACCCGCAAATCTTCAATAGAGTGGTTTTCTCCGGAGAAATGTGCGGCCACTGGGAGATCGGTTCTGCTGTTATTAATATTGGATCTATGTGAGTTCATTCGTTGACTAAGTCTCTGCCCTGTTTCCCCCACATAGAGGCCTGTGGTGGGACATTGCACACATTATGAGGTACACCACATTGGAAGACCTGCAGGAAAATGTCCCCCTAATTCTGTGCATCTGTTGTGACTGTGGGATAGGTACACTGTCAGCGGTGTGGATGTGCTTGCAGGTCATGCACCTTTTTTGTAGGCAAGGTGAGGTGCCATTTTCAGTTGGGACCTTCAGGGCACTCCGGACAATAATACGCCTCAGATTTGATGGTTGTCGAAAGGAAAGGAGAGGGGGGACTGGAAATATGTCCTTGAGTCTGTTGTCCCTATGTAGTACAGGTTGGAGCTCCTTGGCAATCCTTCGTAGGATTTCCAGCCGTGGGTTGTAGGTGACTACTAGGGGTACTCGGGCATCTTTCTGGGTCTCTGTATATGTGAGCAGACTGTCTCTGTTAATGGCTGCCGCTTTGTTTAATTGGTTGTCCGTGACTTTTGGTTTGTATCCCAATCGGAGAAATTTCATCCTCAGATCCAGGAGGTGCTTGTCCAGGTCTGCTTTGTCGGAGCAAATATGATTGTATCGTATAGCCTGGCTGTAGATAATTGATTGTCTTGTGTGCTTGGGGTGGAAGCTGTTGTTTCTCAGGTAGGCCGTTCTGTCTGTGGGTTTGTGGTATATTGATGTGAGTAGCCGGTGGTCTTTGATGTATATTGTGGTATCCAGAAAGTGAATTTTACTCCCTGAATAGCTAAGTTTAAGGTTGAGAGACAGTCTGCTCACATATAGAGAGACCCAGAAAGATGCCCGAGTGCCCCTAGTAGTCACCTACAACCCACAGCTGGAAATCCTACGAAGGATTGCCAAGGAGCTCCAACCTGTGCTACATAGGGACAACAGACTCAAGGACATATTTCCAGTCCCCCCTCTCCTTTCCTTTCGACAACCACCAAACCTGAGGCGTATTATTATCCGGAGTGCCCTGAAGGCCCCAACTGAAAATGGCACCTCACCTTGCCTACAAAAAAGGTGCATGACCTGCAAGCACATCCACACTGCTGACAGTGTACCTGTCCCACAGTCACAACAGATGCACAGAATTAGGGGGACATTTTCCTGCAGGTCTTCCAATGTGGTGTACCTCATAATGTGTGTGCAATGTCCCACCACAGGCCTCTATGTGGGAGAAACAGGGCAGAGACTTAGTCAACGAATGAACTCACATAGATCCAATATTAATAACAGCAGAACCGATCTCCCAGTGGCCACACATTTCTCCGGAGAAAACCACTCTATTGAAGATTTGCGGGTTGTGGTTTTAATGGAACATTTTAAGACGCAGGAGAAAAGGAAAAAATCGGAATACAAGTTTATGCAAAAATTTCAAACTCTGCAATTTGGACTTAATATTCATGCCAGCTTCATGTCACACTATGTATGAACTGTGAGGGTCACAAATCACCACCTGATAGCAAACAGATAACAGATCCCTCTGTCACGCACCACAACTTTCCAGATTGTTTTTTGACCTGTTGTAAATAACTTCTCTACTTAGATTGCATTTTGTTTTGGGTTTTTTTAAGGACTCTAAAATCCTTTGAAGATCATGTGTATAGAGTATAAATAATCTGTGAATTTTCAGTTCTTGTATAACACCATGTCTGAAGAAGAGAGCCAGTACTCTTGAAAGCTTACTTATAAATATACTCAGTTAGCCTCTAAAAGGTATCGCCTGATTTCTTCACTCGTCCACTACTTTCAATGGCTAACACGGTACAACATTATACTACTATCTACAGTTTGCAGGCACTTAGAAACAGCTACTAGCTTCCCCCCTCCCACCATGCAGTGAGGCATCCAGCACATGGTAGTGTGCAGGGGGGAGTCTGCTGCGATGCTTTCACTATTGCCAGACAGAGCTGCACATGAGCTTCCTCCATTTCCAGTGCACCCAGCAATTCAGCCAAGTGTAAGTGTATGTTTTGTGTAAAATATGTATAATTAATATGTATATAATATGTATATATGTGTATATTTGTTTATAGTATGTGTGTTAGCTACTGTGTGAGTACTGTATGATTGTAGTCAGGTATGTGTGTGTGTATATTGTATATGAATGTATGTGTGTAAATATATGGTATATATGTAGGTATATACAGCATATTATTGTCTGTGTTTTCTTCTGTACATGTGTACCATTATACATACTAGAACTGCATTGTATAGTGTGATGTTCAGTATATTGAGATGTTAAACAGGTTGTCCAGGAATTACTGTTTTCTGCAAGGAGGCTGGGGGAAGGTGAAAAATAAGAAAGCGCATACTCACCTGTCCACGGTGTCTCCCACAGCTGTCCGGTCCAGTGGCGCCCGGGGGCTTGTTCTGGCAGAAGTCCTCACCGCACATAACTGCTGAGGCCAATCAGCGGCCTACGGAAAGGACACGGGACATCACAGGTGACTTATGTGAGTGACATCCAGGTTCCTTTCCTTAGGCTGCTGAGGCGGATGATAGGCCTCAGCGGTTACGTGTGGCGAGGACTGCCGCTGGAACAAGCCCCGAGGCTCCGCTGGAACGGACAGGGGTGGGAGGACCAGGGACAGGTGAGTGTGAGTTTTATTTTTCACCTTCCCCGGCCTCCTTGCAGAAACCTGTAATTCCTGGACAACCCCTTTAAGGATTAGGCCCAACACAGCAAAACGCAGTGTAGCCCTATTTGGGGGGGGTATGAGTATTATCCCTCCCGCAACAGACTCTGGCGCTGACCTGTGTGTATATTGGGACCTGAAGCCTTCGCTGACGGGAAGAGTGGGAACATATATGAAATATATCAGTGCCTCCACCCAGGATAGAGCCTCTGTATTACAGGGAGGATCTCTTCCTGGGACTTACCCATGAAATACAGTTAGTAGCCTTAACAAGGATCACTGTACTAATCTCACAGTCTGAAGAATACATACAGATACCACATAAGGTTATAACAGTAGCTTTATAAGAATCAACAGGGTAATAATACATACATAAAATATACTCAGAACACAGCAATACTACAACAACCAGCAAGTCCTCAACCGTCTTAGGTTATATACCCGGGTATATATATATATATATAGATATATAGCAAGAGTCCAGTGCACAATACCTCCAGGCAACAGAAGAGATGCAGGGGCCCCTGTGGATGACTGTGGATCCTCGGATTCTTCCAGGAGATGACAGACAGCCGATCAGGAGATGATGATGATGGTGAGATTCTTCACAGGCAGCAAACAGGGCTACGGTGACGGCAGTAGATGCAGGCCTGACTACCCTAACACTGAGTCCTTAACCTGCCAGCTAAACTACTAGTGCCACCGGGCCTCTAACTAGCTAGTTGGCCTTCGGAAGCCTAACCTATCACTGCCCTGAACTACATAT